>LPNX010682243.1:13104-106168 GCA_001517045.1 Pseudotsuga menziesii | reverse complement strand
ATCAATGTACTGATTCAAATTGAGTACTATTATAATATCCATTCTTGATTTGATCTCCTTGATTTAGATCTTAACAGTGATTTGAATATCACATGCTATGTGACTTGGATGGATAATTACATTAGATAAATTACTTGGATAGTTCACATTAGATAAATAAAAAGTTAAAATATTAATATTATACCCACATGACACTAATAATATACACATAAAATTGAATCATTGATTGTAATATATACACCTAAGTCACCTAAGATACTAACCTAATCCATGGAGTCTACCTAAACAGATAACCTAAGCCACCTAAACCACCACATGTACTCATGCACACACCTAATAATGTATATAAATTTTGCATTATACACCATTGTTGATATAAACCTATAAATTCAATAAACTACGAGTACATAAGATGTAAATCCAATTAGAACTCGACTTTGCATAGATCATGACTAATAAAGTAAAACTAAGAACATTAGTGTTGTGCTTTGTGTTTTAGGATAGAAAAATAATTTATTTTGGTAAGGAAACTGATATACACTTAAAGCATTTTTTTTTTGGGTAGAGGTTTCAGTACTACAACATTGGGCAAAGTTTTCAAAAATCCATAAGGCTTTGCTAAAGAATGCAAAGTTTAATTATAACTAGAAATTCTCAATAAACGAGATATTTTGCAAAGGTTTTGTTTCATTAGTGAGCTGTGTATACATGCACATTGATGTTACATACAATCACACACACTAGTATGTTATAATGATGTGTACACTACCACATCAACAAATAACAATTAAAAGGGAAATGTTTCTTACAACGATACTTATATTAATGAAAGGTCCACATTAATATTAGGCACATTGGTGCACACGATCCTTTGTCAGATTTTTTTCATGATATATTTGATGATTCCAATTTGGTTGATATTGTCCTTGGCTGCTTGAACCCTACTTGGTCTAATGGTAGGTGCAATGGGGCAGGTATTGCCAAGCGAATGGATTGTTATTTTATGTCTAACTCTCTGTGTGATGATTTGTCGTTTCCATTGCTGGCACTATTCATCGAGGGTTTCTGATCATAAGGCCTTTGTTCTTCATCTTTATTTTGACATGGGGAAGGTTATTCATCCTTTTAAATTTAATGGTTCATGGTTCCAGAATGAGGATTTCACGTGTATGATCAGGAAGCAATGGGTTTTGTTACAGTCTTCGGTTCCTCCACACTTCTCAGTTGTTAAGTCTTTGCTGTATAAGCTGGATAAAATTCATTCAGTGGTGAGATCTTGGGAACTTAACTATAAGAAAAAGGATGAGGAAAGACTTGTGCTCATTGAAAAGGAGATTGCTTCTTCTGCTTTGGACGTGGATTCACTGTTATCTGTCCGGTTCAAGCTAATCAAGTTAAGGATATTTTCCTACAGAAAGCGAATATTATTCATCATAGGGAGGAATCTATACGTTTGAAGATCTATGCTATCTGGCTGGAGGCTGGAGATGAGAACACTAAATTCTTTCATCAATTTGCTAACAGGCATCGTATTTCTAACTCGATCTGGGAATGTTCGAATGATGATGGAAGCATTGTTAATGATATGCCTTCTATTAAACATGGGGTTGTCTCCTTTTTCTCTAAGTTGTATATGCATCCTCCTTCCAATAATATTGTTGATCAATTAGAGGTTCTTAAAAAAATTCTTGTATTCTTTAGTGAAGAGGAGGGTAATATGGTTGGTAGTGTCATTAGTTTAGAGGATGTTGAACAGACTTTGAAAGCTTTTGCATGGGATAAAAGTCCGTGCCTAGACGGGTGACCCATGGAATTCTATCTGTACTTATTTTCCATTATAGGTATGGAGATGTTGGCGGCTATTGAAGAAACCAAAGTTTTGGGGTGCATCCATGAGGAGCTCAATACGACTTATCTCACTCTTATCCCAAAAGTTGATCGACCTCTATCTTGTGGGGATTATCGACCCATTGCTCTCTATAATATTTTATATAAAATTATCACAAAGATCATTGCTAGCATGCTTAAGGAGGGTCTAGGGAAATTCAATCCAGCTGAACAATTTGGGTTCCTTCCGGGAAGGCAGATAACCAATGCGGCAGGGATTGTTCAAGAGGCCATGCACACGATCAAACTTAAGAATATGTCGGCTTTGATTTTAAAGTTAGATCTAAAAAAGGATTATGATAAGGTGGATCATTCCTTCTTGCATTTGATTCTTGTCTAGATTGGACTTCCCCTGAGGGTCACTCAATGGATCATGTCGTGTGTTCATTCAGCATCATTTGTTGTTCTCATCAATAGATCACAATCATGTTTCTTCAAGAGGTCACGTGGTGTCAGACAGGGATTCCCCCTTTCTCCTTATCTTTTTCTTCTGGTTATTGAGGGTCTAAGTCGTCTTCTCATCATAGCCAAGTCGGTTGGTTCTATTAAGGGGTTAAAGGTTTCAGGGGCCTTATATATTACTCATACCCTTTTTGTTGATGATGTCATACTTTTTGGCGATGGCAATTTGGCTGAATGGATTGTACTCAAGGAGGTGTTGGAGCTATTCTGCAGGGCTTCTGGTATGTCTTTTAGTCTCAACAAGTCCTATTTTCGTCATTGGGGGTTGGCAAAACCTGTCCTGTCAGGTATTATGAATATTTTTTAGATTAGTGGTGATACTTTTGATGTTGGCATTACCTACCTAGGTTTTCACTTGAAGCTGAACTCTTACCAACGCTCGGACTGGCTATGGTTTATTCAGAAAGTTCAAAGACTTATGAACAGGTGGTCTTCAAAATGGCTCTCTTTGGGTGGTAGAAAGACTTTGATTCTTTCAGTCTTACAGGCCATTCCTGTGTACTGGTTCTCACTCTTTCACGTTCCTTCTAGTGTACTGGTTTGTTTGCGTCATCTCTTTTTTCGTTTTCTTTGGAGTGGGATGCATGAGGACTCACGTATCCATTTGGCTGATTGGGAATATTTGTCGTTACCATCTCTATGGGGTGGTTGGGGCTTTAAAAATTTGAAACTCTTCAATATCTCACTCTGTGCTAAATATTTATGGCAAGGTGTTTCGAGAACTGGCCTCTGGGGCGAGATCATTTGTTCCAAGTATATGAAGAGGTTATATTTCTCTTCCTAGATGCGTGCCGATCTGTATCGATTTAATTACCCTTCTATTATTTGGAATAGTCTTGTTTAGGCCTTACTGGTTATCCTTCGTAATCTCAGATGGCTGGTAGGTTGTGGAAATAATATCTATATTGGTCATGATCCGATTGTGAGTATTGATCATTGGCATCTATCTGAGGAGTTATTACACTTGCTTCATGAAAAGAACATTATTGTTTTGCAATAGGCTTGTGGTAGTGTTTCTTCTGTTTCAACCAAGTGGCTCTCGGCTTTGGAGTTTGATCTGACTGATCAATATGTTGTTGAATGGGATTCTTTTGTGGCGGAACTAAGAATGGCTGGCATTCTGCTGACTAGTGTTCTCGATGTCATGATATGGGCTGGTGATAAGAAATTTGGTTTGGTCACAGCTAGTATTGTTTATGAGTCATTACTTCTCAACCAGTTACATATTGATCCGTTATGGTGGTTTTCCAAGATTTGGAAGGCTAAGGTACCTCAAAAAGTGAAATGTTTTGCTTGGCTCGTCCTCAAACACAAGGTTTTATCATGGGATTTATTGCAATGCAGAGGCATCCAGGGACCCAACAGATGCATTATGTGCAAAGATGATGGTGAATCGGCGGATCACCTGTTTTGTAATTGCCCTATCTTTCGGTCTCTGTGGTCGAACATTTGTATGAGCCTAGGTTTAGCCTAGACTTGGAATTATCAATCTTGCGCCGATTTCATCAAAAAGGTGGCAGACCACCCTGTGATTCCTTTTGATGTTGTTCTACTCTTTATATGGGATTTTTGGTTGCCAAGGAATTGTATGATTTTTCAGCACTATACTCCTAATTTCTGTGCTATGTTAGTAAAGCTCTGTGCTTTGGGTAGTTCTGGGATTTTGAAGCGTCCCAGAGGCAGACTGCGGTCCATCTCTTATCCAGCTTAGTCGGTGGATATGGCTATTGGCTTCTTCGATGGTGCAGCCTTGCGGGGGAAGTGTGGTGCCAGTATGCATATCAAACTGTTGGGGGGTACTTCCTTTCATCTGCTCATGAGCGCCAGCGGGGGTACCAACAATAGGGATGAATTGTTGGCACTGTGGGGTCTCCTTTTCTTTGTCAAGTTTCGTGGGATTCACCTCGACCAAATTATGGGTGATTCGAAGGTCATTGTGGAATGGGCGTGCAAGCGACAGTCTCTCCATTCCATTGCCCTCCATCATTGGATTTTGAGAGTTCAGTTGTTATTGGAGGAATGTCCATCCATATCTATTTTTCATGTTTTTTGGGAATTCAACACCCAGGCGGACCACCTATCCAAACTTGTTGTTGGTCTTGACCTGGGTCTAATCCACTGGAAGGAATTCTCTAATGGTACTCGGATTATGGAAGGAGTTATGACCTGTCACTGATCTCTATTATGTTTTTGTCTCTCAGCCGGATGCTATGCTGATTACCCCGTGGCTTGGTATTTTTTGACTAGATGGTACTAATGGACGATGTCATGCATTTTGATACTTTTCCCTAGTACACTTCAGACTGGCTGTATGATGTTGAAACTTTTTTCGGACCTTCTGGTCAACTAGTTTTCCTATAGTTATTGTTTTGCTTGCTGTTACTAGACTGTATGTATCATCTAGTATGACGATGGACTCGTTCTTATGGAATGTATGAGCAATTTCTTATTTGCTCCTTATTTCGTTGATCACTTGATACAACCTATTTTAATATATGGTTGTCTTTTTTGAATGAAAAAAAAAGTGCATTAGTACACCCATTATTAATATAAGATGTATTGATAACCTTGTTTGTTAATTTTTTTTGTTGCACAAATTGGTGTATTGATAACCTTGTTTGTTAATTTTTTTTTCACAAATTGGTGGCATTCTTCATTTAAATGCATTGATAGTTTATTAGTTACTACTAGTAGTATGTGTATATTCAATAAGTATATTTGTATACCTTTGTGATAAGGGCATTAATGCATTTGATTTGTGATAAGGGCATCAATGCATTTGTTGGTAGGATATTTGGGTACAAAGGAGTTAGTTAATATTAATTTGGTATAATGTTTTTTTAGGTAAAGTGTATTTCTTTAGTATGCATTTGTATTTATGTAATTCAACGACCATGATATGTTTAGACATAAAATGATCAAAGGATTCATCTTCACCTCAATCTTAATGGAGATTGATTTGTGGATTAACACCCGATTGGTCTATGATATCTATTTAAAAAGCATGGAGGGTCATTTGATCGACAATCAAATGTGAGAAACTCATATGTAACATTTTTTTCTTTTGCATAATATATTGCCTCAAGTAGCTATTTTGATGGATCCATTGATTGTGTTATCATTGGAGTTTGCACCTTGACTGCTAAGGCTCAAAGTCCATGGAATCTTAAGGTTTTCTAATAAATGACTAGGTTTTGGGTTTATGAATATCCTATAGGTGAAGGAGGAGATCAAGCATAAGGTAACCAAACTAGTCAAACAATATATATAACTGAACCATGAACAACTATACAAGACTATGAATATGAACTACATAAAGAGTGATGAAGTTTCAGATCTAAAGTACATAATAAACATTCAACTCATCGACAAGAATTCAAGGATAAATAACATTTATCAAAGAACACAATTGTGAATCTAGTGTTCAAATTAAACATTAACATTTATCATGACAACAGAACAAAACATAGGCTCATCTAAAATATAATATCATTCCATAATAATTTTAATATAAACTAAAATATCACATACATGGGTGATGATGATAACAGTCTGATCTCAAAAAAAACCCTCCTGCAACACTCTCAACTAAAAAAACCTATCTCTTCACATTCTTTTACATCTATTTTATATTTACAATAATATCTTTCACTATGAATATCAGATCCACATGTCAAGGATCGAATCTTCTCTAAGGATAAAAGCAAAACATTTACAACAAAGGATAATCATTGAGATCTGTTTTCAAGGGAACCAATTTGATTAAAATAACCTTCTCGTGATTTTAATGTCGACCTGGAACAAAGAAAATGGGAACTATAGCTGTTCATGTATCTTGATCAACGATATGATGCCTCAAAATCTGGAATTTTCCTTTAACTTCTTATCTCCTCCTTCAAATGAAGAACTAATGAGACTATTTCCTTTTTTATTTGCCATATGTAGCTGCCAGGTGTTTTGCTTGCTAGCGTTCATTATTCGATATTGCTGGAAGAATTTATTTCTATAACTGATGCTCTGTCTCCCACAAATTTACTTTACCAGATTAAAACATTCATCTTGTATATTTTGAATTAATCATAGCAATGTAAGCTAGCTTTCATTAAAAGTAGATGAAATGTTTCAAATCAAACTATCATGATGACATATAGTCATTCTCCATTTGCTTCAACACCCAAAGATGTATATCCATCATTTGATAGACATAATTATTTTCTCAAACTGATCTCAAATTGACAATTTGTGATGGTGTACCATTCAAAAGCAATTTTTTTTTGACACCCAGTGCTTCCATATGGAACTTGACCCTTGCTAGCGCACTTATTCCATTTGGAAAACACTTGGTTCATTTTATTGCTATCGTATGCCCAACCAACGACCAGAGGTAAATACTTCCCTTCTCTGTTTTGACTGCAAATTCTCATGTAAGTAACGCAATTGAAGTTCGAACCGCTCAGGGAGAGAAATTATGGATGATGAGCATGACTGCTCTCTGCCTCAATGCAAAACGCTTGGTTCATTTTCAGCATTTAACTGTCAATGCTTGATAATGGACAGTCCGCAAGCTTGTGACACTTCCCGCACATATTACATAATAAAAGATTAAGTTGTAGTATTGTTTGACGCGTTGAGCACAAAGCATGATTCGTGGGCTCTTCACTCGATACTTGGGAGCACAGGTTCTCAGTGAACACATGAGGGCTTGATGAAGCAAGGCATTACTATTATTTTACAAAGCATTATTTTACAAGGCTGGATGAAGCAAGGCATTACATGTTGCAAACGTTACTAACGTTACATCACGCTACAAGATCTCTCCCATAATATTCACTATCACTATTATTTTTTGCCGGCATGTTACAAACGTTACTAAGGTTACATCACGTTACAAGATCTCCCCCATACTGGGTTGTAGAGCGCCTCTCCACGCAAATATTAAATAAAGACCGCTTATCCATATTACGTATCCCACTTATGTTGATATATTTAAAAGTTCAGATAAAAACCTAAAACTATTACGTATTGAAAATTAAAAGTTTAGATAAGTATTTAAAACTATATATTATATATTAAGAATTTAATAATAAAATTTTGATTTTGAATAGACTCAAATTTTTTTTTTCTCCAAATTTATTGTTATTTTTTCCTTGGAAAATATCATAGTTTTATTAAATTAAAACCATATAGTTCATTGACCACCAAGTCATTACATCTCACTTAGAAGAATTTCAGCTTTCAATATATCTTATAACTATTCAGTCCGGTCAAACAAAAATAACTATTTAATGGTCATGTAGATCTATGAGCTCTACATAGTCGTAAAAATAGAAATGAGAAATCTATATACTATACCGACCAAGTGTTGGGGCTCCGACCCTAAAGGTCCTTAGTTTTGGTAACTCCGCGGTTTTTGAGGGAGTGTAAGCAGAGTTACAACCTAAAATAGTCTTAGGGGTGTCGCGGGTGGGTCGAACCCCCTTTTTGTAATTAACCCTTGGGTTAAATCCAGGATTAGAGTTTTGGGGCGTCCATGGTGTAAATCCATGGTTTTGTAACAGTGCGCTATATAAATAGGCACTTATGTAAAGAAATAGGGTTAGGTCTTGAATGATTATCTTATGAAGCTAATGTAATGCGAAGATAAGAGATTGTATAAGGGTTTTTGTAAGAAGGTTAAGTCCCAGCTGTGTGCGTGGACGACCTCTACAGCTGTGTGCGCAGAGGGGTTTTGTGGATGAAAAGGAAGATCTGCAGCTGTGTGCGCAGAGGCCTGCTGCTGTGTGCGCGGCTTTGAGGACTGAAGAGATCTACAGCTGAGTGCGCAAATCAGAACTGTCGTTTTAGTTGTAAAGAGTTAAATAAAGCGCGGTTCTGTGGACGTAACCCCTACACTGGGGGTGAACCACGTGACATCTGGTGTTGTGGTTCATTTGTGTGATTTGTTATTATATTTTATGTGCTGTTAAGTAAATAACTAATAAAGTAAGACTGCTGTTAATAACTAGCTTCGCTGTGAATTCCCAAATAAGAGTTGTGCAAGTAACTGTTTATTTATCTAATCGTGAAGATGCATAATTGATATTACAAGCATTGTGTTAAGTGATTGTTAATAGTTAAAGACTAAAGGTACAGTAAGATTCTCTCTTCTGCTTGCAGAAACCTGATTCTGCAGCACCCCATAGCTGTTTCGGGTGAGACTGTAGCATGTTCGCAGGCTGCTGCCGAAAGGGCCAACACTGTGGGTCTTTTGTTGGTGCGAAGTTAAAGGTGAAACCTGGATCTGCCCATTTAGCCCAACAAATTGGTTCCGTTGCCGGTTGAACTCAGTATCTGTTGAAGAGAGATCTACGTCGTACCTCGAGGGCTATGTTTTGGCGGCCCCTTTGTAAAAGAAATTGGTGATTGGATCGAAGCGACCTATTTCAAGTTTGCAGAACAGGAAAATAAAGATCATTGTCGTAGCGCGGAACAATTTTTGCAAAGGTACGTCTTTTTTTATGTTCATGAAATTTTCTTTGGTTCTATATGCATAGAGTTGCACCAGTGGTTATCTAGGTTAACAGAAAGGAGGACGAACTTCCAAGAAAATCAGTTTCCTCCCTGGACCCCCGCAAGAATCACTATCTTGAAAAGAGTGAACAACGCGATCTCGCGAGCCATGGATTTCTGGACTGCGCGAACTCTCGAAGCATTTGTAACGGAGTTCGTCATCGACACAAGTACCTCATTTAGCGAAGCTGAACGTCAATTTTTCAAAGGACCAAGGGGTAAGTACTTGAACCTATTTAGTTTGAATATTAAAATACTATTGGCTGAAAAAGGAATCTTGCTTATAGAATCAGATTGTTAGATCTAGTATTGTTAACCTATGATTGGAAGTGACTGGGACTTCGACGAGCAAAGTGGTTTGCTGCGAAACGGCAAAAGATATAAGAGAGATCTCGGCTCCTCCACTGAGTATACCCCTTTAAGCTCTGAAGCCTTTGAGTCCACCGAGGTCCCATCTATTAGAAACCCTCCGATAACCCCGCAGCAAAGACCTATTATCCCCGAGAACCTGTCGCAGTCTGAAAGTAACCCTACCCCGAGTATCCCTGTCGCAGGTTAGTCTTCCCCAGCTAGTTCAAACCCTTCCTCCTCCCCTAGATCCTAGATGGCCCATGTTCATGATGACATCAAACTACCGGTTTTTAAAAGAACTGGGTCAGAAGACCCCGAGCAGTTATGGTTTCTATGCGAAGCTGTGTGGACCGCGAAGAATATTACGGACATAGATGTTCGACGAGCGCAGCTGATCACTTCTTTTAGAGACCGAGCCCTAACTTGGTTTATGAAGTTTACTAGCACGCAGAATCCTGTCTTAGCTGACATCAAAGCAGCACTGATCCAAGAATTTAAGAAACCTAAATCAGAATCGCAGTGCATCACTGAGTTAAAAGAGATTCAGCAGTGGCGAGGCGAATCTATGTGGGACTTTGATCAGAGATTCAAAGTTCTGCTTGACCAAGTTAGCTTCACGATTGGACCAGCACAACATAAGGAGTGGTTTATTGCAACATTATTACCTCACATCATAGCTCCACTCATGCAACAGAAGGTTGTTGATCAGCAAGAGTCCTTAGAGATTGCCATAAAGCTTGAAACTGCACCTGTCAAAGATAACTCTGGCATAGCTCAAATTCAAGCGCAGCTCACGGAGATGGCTCTAGAACTTCGCGACATGAAAAAAGGGAAAGCCACCCGTGAAGAGGTATGGTGCATACGTTGTCGAACAGAAGGCCACGACAAGGATCAGTGCCCGGCACTGAGAAACTATTTGAATATTGGCGCACCAAACCCGCTGAATCCTAGTGTTCTGTACTGTGAGATCTATTGAACTACTGGCCAGCATCGACCGGAAGACTGCTATCTGTTACAGAGGTATGTTCAAGTCCCGAAGAACCCTTACTGTAAATTCTGTAAGTCCGTTGGCCACAATGAAGATGAATGTCACAGCTTTGAACTTATGAGGGAATGGACCTACGACACTTATAGAATCTACCCGGATGCACAAGGAAATGATGGATATGGTTACCGAGGTGGTCGAGGAAGTTTTAGAGGCCGTGGTCGTGGTATGCCTGGAGGAGGTCGAGGTCAAGTTATTTGCTATAATTGCAATCAAGCAAGACATCTAGCTCGAGACTGTCAAAACCCAACCACGACATGCCGATACTGCAGAGCAGTTGATCATGTCATCGAGCAGTGCCCACAGTTACTAGCTAAAATCCAAGAAAGAAACAGCAAACCTAGTCCGAGTGTCCAGTTGATTGCTGTCGAGCCACGACCGATCCCAGCTGTTAATGTTGTTACAAGAAGTGGAGCTACGACAGAGGCGCAGTGTCCAGCAAAGCAGCATGACGAAGCTTGGGTTCACAAGGCCGTAGAGAAAACTCCAGCATTTGATGTTCGACGAGAAAAAAAAACTTTTTTGGAGGCCAGACAAGACTTTGTTGATTCAGATTTACCAGCACCAAACAAGCAGCATCAGCAGCTGCAATCCCAGGAAGACTCACAAGGCCAAGTAAGTACTCTGTCATCGTTTTTACAGAGTTGCATCAAATTGTTAAGAAATCAGAATGCCTTAAATGAATTACAAAAAGTTATGCAGTCTTGCGAACCTCATCAAAGTCCTGATAGCGAAAGAGCTGTTAGTAGAGTTAGAAAAACTGGAAGAGAGATGAGAATACATGCTCAGGTAGGAGAGTATGACATGAAGGATATTATTTTAGATCTGGGTTCTGAAGTCAATATTTTAACTAAGCAAACATGGGAACAAATGAGAAAACCTACCCTGGATTGGTCACCTATACAGTTGAGACTAGCCAATCAGCAGAGGATTGTACCCTTAGGAAGATTTCCTCGGGTACCAGTGGATATAGATGTAGTCAGTACTGTAGCAGATTTTGAAGTTATTGAGATTATTTATGACAGTAACCCCTATCCAGCTTTGCTAGGAATTGAGTGGGCAATAGATAGTGATGCAGTTATCAATCTTAAAAAGAGACAAATGACTTTTGAAGGGAAGGGATTGAGAGCTATACTACCATTGGATCCTTCTCAAGGAGAAAGATATACGGAGCCAGTCAGAGAGGAAGATCAGGATATTCTGGACCACATCTATAATATCACAGCTAAAGAAAAAGATTATGTGGAGCCTAATGCTGAAGGTGTAATGGATTGGCAATGTGATAGCTCCTGCATGTCTGACTCAGATGATGGTCTAGAGAGTTGGCAGAATCGACTATACAAGCTACATGGCCATCGGTGCGCACGAATTACCAAATCTCTTAGATGCCTTAGTGCACAGGTCAGAGACTTTCCTACATATGATGGGTTGACAGATCTAGGAAAATTCATTGCGTAGTTCTCAGAACAAGTTTCAGAATCACAGAGAATGCAGACTCTGGAAGCAGCATTAAGAGCTACAGCAGCGAGATGGTGGAAAGGCCACAGAAAGTATATTCACAGTTGGGAAGCTTTCTATAAATTTCTACGCCTCCGATTCCTATACCAATCTCAAGAGGTGCGAAGCAAGTTCAATGGGCAGAACAGTCCTCAGGAACATTTGAAGCAATGTTATGCAGCATGGGAACATGTACCTCGCGAGGAATGGGTGCATAATTTTGTGCACACGTTGGAACCTATAACAAAAAACTGGTATACGGAGGTCGAGCTTCGACACGGTACTGTAAGTTGGGATGATCTTGTTGATAGTTTTATACTTACATTTTCGGTTAACGAAGTTTGTCCTACTTTAGATGCAGCTGTTAGATTGATCCATACTAAGATATTTGATGACCAAGGAATAGGGGAATACCAAACCGATTGGGCAGCACAAGAAGCTAATGCAGTTGAATGTTACAACCTCGCAATTGACGAGGATGACGATCCGCATAACATTAATATTCCGGAGTCAGAAGGAAACTGCGGAGTACGCGGACCAGTGGTCGAAACACCTGAAGTGACTCAGCCTCTAAAGACGCGGACCGTAAACATTGGGTCAGAAGAAAACCCCAAGTATGCTACAATTGGATATTATTGGGATGATGAAATGGTAAGCAAAGTGACCCAACTTCTCCATGAGTATCAAGACCTATTTCCGATGAAGTTTTCTGAGATGAAGGGTATCCTTGGTGATATAGGAGTCATAAAGATCCCATTGAAACCTGATGCGAAGCCTGTGAAACAGCGCCCGTATAGGCTGAACCCCAAGTATAAGGAAAAATTTAGACTGGAGTTAGATAAGATGCTTGCCGCAGGAATTATTGAGCCTATTGAAGAGTCCAAATGGGTCAGTCCGATGGTAGTCCAAGAAAAGAAGACTAAGGGTGAAATCCGAATCTGTGTTGATTTAAGGAAGCTGAACGATGCGTGCCTACATGACCCCTTTCCTACTCCTTTTACAGATGAAGTTCTTGATAATGTTGGAGGTCAGGAAGTATACTCTTTTACTGATGGATTTTTAGGTTACCATCAGATCAGAATTGCTCCAGAGGATCGACATAAGACAACATTTGCTACAGAAATGGAATCCTTTCAATACACAGTTATGCCTTTTGGATTAAAGAATGCACCTGCCATGTTTTCTCGAGTCGTAATTTGTGCATTTAAAGACTTTATACATAAATTCTTAGAAGTGTATTTTGATGACTGGACTATTTTTGGGTTACTAAAAGACCACATAACTAGTTTAAGACTTATGCTGGACAAGTGTAGACAGCATCAGATTTCCTTGAACTTAAAAAAGTGCATCTTCTGTGCACCCTTTGGAATCCTATTGGGTCATATTGTTTATAAGCAAGGATTGATGGTGGATCCGGTGAAGATAGCAATTATCGTGAACTTGCCACCTCCGAAGTCAGTCAAGCAACTGCGCACTACACTTGGTCACACTGGGTACTACAGGAAGTTTATTAAAGGTTACGCCCAGATCACAGCCCCGATGGAGAAACAGTTGAAGAAAGAGATTAAGTTTGAATGGACATCTGAGTGTCAAGAAAGCTTGGACATCCTAAAAGAAAATATGGTAACCGCCCCTATCCTAGTGTTTCCTGATTGGAATAAGGAGTTTCATGTGCATGTCGATCCTTCCTCGATTGATTTGGGCATAGTACTGGCTCAGACAGGCGAAGGTAATATTGACCACCCTATTGCCTTTGCAAGTCGCAAATTATCCACAGCAGAAAGAAACTATACTACGACAGAAAGGGAAGGTTTAGCTATGGTATATGCTTTTCAAAAGTTCCGACATTATGTGTTAGGTTCTCACTTTAAAATGTTCACTGACCACTCTGCTTTGAAATACTTGGTTAACAAGCCTGTGTTGGGAGGAAGAATATGTGGATGGCTAATATTGTTCCAGGAATATGACTTTGAGATTATAGTTAAGCCAGGAAGACTTAACTTGGGACCTGACCATCTTTCGAGGCTCGAATTAGGGGAAGAGCCTACTAGCTTAGATGAAGGTCTTCCTGATGCTCAGTTATTCGCTATCCAGATGGTCGATGACTACTTTCAGGACATTGTTCAGTATTTGGCTACAGGGTTTGCACCATTGGAGATGACAACACAACAGAAGAAGCAGCTGGTGGTTTGGGCTGCTGATTTTACACTGATAGCAGGACAACTGTACAAGATGGGACCAAATGAAATCCTGTGTAGATGTGTCTTGGAGCATGAAAAACCCTTGATTTTGGCTGAGGCACATTCTCGCGCAGCGGGAGGACATTATGCAGGGAAAGCTACAGCACAGAAGATCCTGGCAGCAGGGTTATGGTGGCCTACACTTCATAAGGATGCCAGGGAGTACTGCCACAGCTGCGACATCTGTCAGAGGATAGGCAAACCATCCAGGAGGGATGAGATGCCTCTCGTTCCACAGGTAACCCTACAGGCCTTTGACAAGTGGGCTATTGATTTTGTTGGACCTATAAATCCCCCTACAAAGAAATTGGGAGCAAGGTATATTATTACAGCAACTGAATACCTTACTCATTGGGCTGAAGCTCAACCAGTCAAAGATTGTAGTGCTGCTACAGCTGCGAAGTTCATCTTTGACAATATCTTAACAAGGTTTGGATGTCCTAGAATTCTGATGAGTGACCAAGGGTCACACTTTTTGAATAAGACTATTGAAGCATTGACCGAAGAATTTCAGGTATATCACCAGAAGAGTACTGCGTACCATCCTCAAGCAAATGGAACTGTGGAAGCCTTCAATAAGATTCTTGAGCAGGCTCTGACCAAGGTTTGTAATATTAATAGAAATGATTGGGATCTCAGAATCTCGGCAGTATTATGGGATTATAGAACCACTTGCAAGAAGTTGACAGGTCACACACCTTTTCGGCTAGTTTACGGGCAAGAAGCAGTTATGCCAATGGAGTATATTGTTCCTAGTCTTAGAATAGCTGCTTTCACAGAAATGGATGACCCAGGTATGTTGAGTAAAAGTCTAGCCCAGATAACAGAACTAGAAGAAGACAAATTCATTGCAGGGTTCCAGCAGCAAGTACAGAAGGCTAGAGAGAAAGCATGGCATGACAGACATATTAAAAAGAAGCAATTCCAGATAGGTGACCTTGTGCTCTTACACGACAGCAAATTCATGAAATTCCCAGGTAAGTTCAAGACACATTGGAAAGGACCATACATAGTACAGAAAGTTACTGATGGTGGCGCAATGCAGCTAGCTAAGTTGAATGGAGAAATTTTACCCTCGATGATAAATGGCAGTGGTCTGAAGAAGTATAGGGAGAGGACGGGACCCCCTAATCAGCAATAACTCTAAGAAGGACAATCTGAACCCCATGAATTGTTGAAATGTGGGTACCGCATGGGGTAGTAAGGAGCAAGGGTTAATATTGCGCCGCAGTTGCAGGTAGTTGTTATGTCGAAGGTCCAAGGTGCGTCGCAGCCTAAAATGCGATGGATGGGACAAAATAAATTCGGCGGCGTCGGCACGAGCACCGCTCTCCATACCTGTAATAATGAGATTTCGGGGGAAGGCCTGGCGCCGTGTGGACAAGATTTTCGGCATCCCGTCAGATTTGGTGTCATTAATGCACCATGATGACAGATTCTATTACAAGATTCTATAAAACACTGCATCGGCCTGCGACTCCCGCATTAAGCACTTCTTTGAGTTGCTCAGTGAGAACCATGTCAAACAATTGTGAAGTCCAGGAGTTAGTACGAGAGTTCAAAGAGAGAGGGTTGCAGAACCTTCGGATTAATTCGCCAATACAGTCCTATCCGACTAAGGTACAAAGGAAGGAAGAAGTTTGCTCTAATTCGGACGAAGGCAGGCAGAAGTTCGCTCTAACGCGGAGCGACGAAAGGCACAAGGCCTCATAATAAGACTCTGGAGGATCCCGCCATGTCTCTGCCTGGTTTGACAGAGCCACGACGGCTGTTTGTCTTATGCAGCTTGACACACAATTCTCGGGACCCTTATTTGTGGATGGTCAAGTGTTTGGCAGACAGAGTAACAAGTGGGGTTGCAGATGGATCCGGAAGACCTTCTTCAGCATAAAAAGTACGAAGGACGGAAGCAAGCAGTTGACAACAGTAGGGAGGGCATCAGTAAGCAGCGCACTAGGCTTCACCAACCACCAGAACAGTAGCAGAGTGCCCCGGGACGGGCCACAAGTGAGTCTTAGGGGCCTATTGGGGCTCCGACCCTAAAGGTCCTTAGTTTTGGTAACTCCGCGGTTTTTGAGGGAGTGTAAGCGGAGTTACAACCTAAAATAGTCTTAGGGGTGTCGCGGGTGGGTCGAACCCCCTTTTTGTAATTAACCCTTGGGTTAAATCCAGGGTTAGGGTTTTGGGGCGTCCATGGTGTAAATCCATGGTTTTGTAACAGTGCGATATATAAATATGCACTTATGTAAAGAAATAGGGTTAGGTCTTGAATGATTATCTTATGAAGCTAATGTAATGTGAAGATAAGAGATTGTATAAGGGTTTTTGTAAGAAGGTTAAGTCCCAGCTGTGTGTGTGGACGCCCTCTGCAGCTGTGTGCGCAGAGGGGTTTTGTGGATGAAAAGGAAGATCTACAGCTGTGTGCACAGAGGCCTGCTGCTGTGTGCACGACTTTGAGGACTGAAAAGATCTGCAACTGAGTGCACAGATCAGAACTGTCGTTTTAGTTGTAAAGAGTTAAATAAAGCGCAGTTCTGTGGACGTAACCTCTACACTGGGGGTGAACCACGTGAAATATGGTGTTGTGGTTCATTTGTGTGATTTGTTATTATATTTTATGTGTTGTTAAGTAAATAACTGATAAAATAAGACTGCTGTTAATAACTAGCTTCGCTGTGAATTCCCAGATAAGGGTTGTGCAAGTAATTGTTTATTTATCTAATCACGAAGCTACATAATTGATATTACAAGCATTGTGTTAAGTGATTGTTAATAGTTAAATACTAAAGGTACAGTAATATTCTCTCTTCTGCTTGTAGAAACCTGATTCTGAGGCACCCCATAGTTGTTTCGGGTGAGACTGTAGCCTGTTCGCAGGCTGCTGCCGAAAGGGCCAACACTGTGGGTCTTTTGTTGGTGTGAAGTTAAAGGTGAAACCCAGGTCTTCCCATTTAGCCCAACACTGAGCGAGGTCATCTATCCATCATTCAGCTCCCACCTATTAGAGAAACCAACCGGGAGGAGCAAGCATTTTTTGGACAGGCCATTAGCCACCGCATTAGCTTCTCAGAATATATGCTGGAAAGATAGAAAAGAGAAGTGGATCCTCACTCTGTCAATGTCCTCAAAGAGAGGAAGAATAAAGATGTCCACCGAGGCCTTATGCTCTTTGATACAATCCAAAACCAACAAGGAATTGCCAGCAACCTATAATCTGTCCACTCCAAGTTCAAGTGCGAGCCTCAAAAGAATATTGAAAGCAGAGAATTCAGCCTGGTCATTGGAGGCTTCCCCCAAACCAGCAACAAAATGAATGGACCTAGAGGGAGAAAGGTGGATAATACCCCCAGCTCCACCCATCTGTGGCCTTCCTTGAGAGACACCATTAGCAAAGTCCTATGGAAAGGTATCACCCACAATGGCCGCAGAGATGATACGAGGAGGATTAAGGGGGATCGACACCAGAAAAACTTTGAAAATACCAGAACTGCGGTCAACAAATATTTGGGCCAGAATGATGATCCCGTCAAATAATTTCTTGTTCCGAGCTAGCCATATTCCCCAAGCTGCAGAAACCGGAAGAGCGACAAGAGTTGAGAAGTGGGGACCACTAATCCAATCCTTCTGAGCCAGTTTGATGTCCATAGAATTCCAACAATATGGAATGCCCATATGTTTGTGCGAGAGATTCTCCAAATTTATTATTACAATTATATATTATATATTGAAAAGTGATTATATGGTTTTGATTTTGAATAAAGTATTATATTTTTGGTTTTTGCAATTTATTTTATATTTATATAAAAGAGTACTTTCTTTTTCAAATACTTTAAAAGCATTTTAGTGAATTTATATTATATTCAAAAGTAATTTAAGAGTATTTTTTTATTTGAGTACTTTACTTACACCATTTTTATTATTAACTATGAGTTTTCATTCCCTATTTAAAATTTGACAAATAAACTTCTTTAACTCAACCAATGCCACCTCCACCATTATGGATGATGTCATCCTTTGGAATGTGATTGGTTCTTTTAAAGTTGATTTTGATAATACATTTTTTGTTTTGAGGCCAATTTTTTACCTCAAAATTCTCCTAATACTTCTCAAAACTTAAGTATGATTTTTTTGACAAGTTTTTGGTTTACAAGGTCATTGTAGAGATATAATATAGACATAAAATACACAAGTTAAAAACATATAATGGAGGTGAACATGCAAAAAACAAATTTACTACTTACTGCATTGCACGTGGAGTTCAAATGAAACATAACGGTTCCATAAACACCACAACAAAATGTCGTTGCTAAGAGAAACACTCACACATAAAACAAAATGGCTAATTGTATGATCGAAGCTAAGGGATTAAGTCTTCAATTTTGGGCTGAAGCCATTAATTGTGCTAGTTACGTAGCCATTCACACTCAGGGATGATTTTAATGGCGAATTATAGCCCATAGGCGAATTTTAAGGGGTGGCCAAAAAAGGTGGATGAATTTTTAATATTAAAATGTTTTTTTTTTAATTTAATAAATTAGCCCATTTTTTATTTTATATATAATTTCCCCAGATTAATCAGCCTGCACGGTTAAACTTTGAAAATTCATAAAATGGAATTTAGCCCACCCGTCGATGGGGAAAATCGTGACATTCACCCGGATTTCTTCGGTAATGGAGGTCAAATCTCCAGAAATTTCTAGTTTTGGAGGAGAAACAGAGATGGTTTTCCCAGATTGATGGTTGATAGGTTAAAAATTTTGGTATTTCACCCCTAACTTATGGATCTTTGGATAAACTGGTCAAATTTCGTCCTCGATTTGGGTAAAATGGACTTAGTTCATCCTCGAATTGGGGGTTTGTGGACTCTGGAGCAATTTTACCTTCCCATCTTTTACCAAATCATCCTGAGTCTGTCGATTTGGTCCACATTTGAGAAAAACGTGGAGATTTAGTCATTTTTTTACTCTATTTGGTCTAGACTCCATATTTGGGGACGATTTTTACCTATATAATGCCGCAAGAGTCAGGGCTCAACATCAAGCTTGATTTCATGCAAGTTGTGTTTTTAGAGTGGATTCGTGGAAAACAATTTCACATCGGCTAACTCCTGAGTGGAAGATCTCTGCATTTGTTCAAGGTTATTTCTATCCGCAGACTTTACATGTTAGTTTCTTCTTCTATCTGCATAATTTTCACTACAAATAGATTATTTAACGTCACGTCTTTCTACTTTTCTGTTTTCTATTTTGATATTTTTGTCTTCACTTTTTTACATTTTTACACATAGCTTAAGCAGGTAGCGTATAGGCTGGAAGGATAAATAGTTTGGCAGGGATATTCCTCTCTGAATGGTACAAATTATAGTTGTTTATTTTACTCTTCCTCTCTGATTAGATCTTAGTCTCCGAAGATTAGTATGTGACTATCGAGGATTATGAAAATCAAATTACTATCTTCCTCCCCTCTCCCATGGAACTCAGGGCTTGTCAAGGATCCGACAGCTCCTGCCATAGTTGCGGTAAGTGTTCTAATAAATATAAAACCACTTGGTCCTAGATGAAACAAGGGTCCTTAACTACCGATAGCTAAACCTTATCCTTGATTGTTGGTTCACTTAGACTGACTATTGCTAACCTATATAGTTTCTTTTTAAGGATACCACCCTATGCATACTGTTGCTTATATGTAATTGTTACACCTTTTATTAGCTTGCATTCCTTCCTGTTTGGGAGAGCTCCTGATTCATACCTAGTCCTGCTGCTGAGGGAGTGGTGGTTTATTTTACTAAGGGAGTGGTGTTTTATGTGATTGAATTTTATATCAGGGTTGCACTTTGATCTACGATATAGGATTTGAGATGGATATACCCTTATTGTTTATTACCTTTTCTTTTCAACGTCACTATGGTTTGATCCTTTTGATCATTTTAGCATAGGGAATTATCACTATGGAAAGCCTGGTATTTATAATATGTAATCGTGACCTCTATATATTCTGATTAGCATCATATTTCTCTTCCTCGAGTGCCTTCCTCTAGATCTAGCCCTGGATCCTGATAGGCATTTTTCTGGCTATATTGATAGACCGTCTAGTGTCAAGTGAGGCGCAAAATCACATTGCAAGAGGGTTTCCTTCATGTTCTCTAGTTCTAATTGGTTGCAAACACAACTATCCATTCCTACCTGCTAATATTGATTGTGATAATTGTTTGATCACTACTCTGGGTGTGGATCTACTCACTATGCCATGGATTTTCCTATTGAAGTTTACAGATTTTAAAAGGGAACCAACCTTATGTGTTAACCCCCTATTTATACTTTTTATAGGACCGGTTGTCTATCCATGGATGCCCCTCTCTCCAGAAGCCTCTTTTGCTTTAGAATGAGGAATTACATGAAGGGAAGAGAAATATGGGGTATTGCACTTTGATCTACGATCTAGAATCTAAGATAGAATTTGTATTATGTTTCTAGGGTGCTAGTCTAGTTTCAAATGAAGCTATAACATATACCCTTATTGTTTATTACCTTTTCTTTTCAACATCGGTATGGTTTGATCCTTTTGATCATTTTAGCATAGGGAACTATCACTATGGCAGGCCTGGTAGCTAGACTGTGTAATCGTGACCTCTATATATGATGATTAGCATCATATTGTTCTTCATCTTCAGTTGGATTAGTTGGTATGGGGCCCGGGGGTTCCCTGTTTCCTATCTATACATTTGAAAAATCCCCCATATTGTGGGGCATCTAAAAACATAGGAAGTTCAAGTTTTGGAAATGTGTTGATACAAAGTAAAATAAGGGATAATCTCTATTATTAGATTTCCTATTTCAATTACAATATCGGTTGTGGATGGATTTCCTATGTACATTGTATGGACTTTGGAGGCTTTATTGGCAGATAGTAATTTCTTATGGTTGTCAAGTATGTGTGTTTACAGTAAATACATCTTAGGAAAGAGATGATAGATTGGCATGTGAACTTTATGGATGAAGTTATAGAGATCCTATCACTAATCTGTCACTTGTGATATTTTTGTCAAAAAATTAATCTTCTTAATGTCGACATTAGTAGATCATTGGTTTACAAATCATTTGATTCATAGTTATGCCTCTTAGGGGTAAAGAAAATGAATTATAGTTTGGAAATCCCATCATTGTGTAAGTCCACCTGGTTCTACCCATCACAAGGACTTGATTATGTGTCCAAATATCACATGTCAGGTGTAATTTCTATTATTCATGGTGAAGGACATTGTGTTAGACAGGTAGATGGGTAGGCTCATTTGTCCCTTTAATGCAAAAATTGGATGAACGACAACCTTTTTGTGTCATGTTAATCTCATTTAAAAGTGGCAAATTAGCCAGCTGATAGTTGATAGCTCTTGAACCTACATCTCCTCACCCGCCCTTTTCTGTTGCACCATGGGTCTCGATTCAGATATTGTATAGGTTCTGCTGAAGAACCAAACTAACTATGTGTTATTCACACACCTATGCAGAAGGGTTGACACCTACATATCCTTGGGTTGAGGGGAAACAGAAACATGTTTGTTTTTAGAGGGATACAACATAATTTGCTTTGTGGTCGAGTTAAGTTGAGCATTATTTTGAAACAAATGAGTGTCAGTGCTTGACAATGGACCTCCTTTTTGTAGTGTGACCATGTGGAGTAGGTTGTTAGAGTGACTATTATAAGTTCAGAGCCATCCAATTCAAACCAAAGTTCCAAACCGACCAATTCTAAGCCGTTTTTGGACAAAATTGATCTAGAATGATGGCAGATGAACTGGCTAGTTGACCAAATCTGCCCTGAATGGACTAGTTCAATATTGGTTTCTGACAGAATTGGTCAGTCGATTGGTTCAGGAATTGAGTTCTTCATCCTCATAAGACTTTCTAGGCAGCAACCCAATCAACCTAAAGAAAGAAAAGAAAAGAAAAACCTGCAAACCCTCCTAAAACCCTAGATACAACTTTATAAACACTTTAATCCCAGCCATGTCATCTAGTTGACCTCCCTATTGGAATTGTATTGATCTTTCAATATAAATTCTTGAAGTTAATGTAGTAACGTTATCTTAAATTTTAACCTTAAAATTTAATGTAGGACCCCCATTTCAAGATGTCTGGTGATGGAATCAACCCATCAAATTCACATGGAGAACATAAACAAATCAAGTACATTTTAAGCTTTCAACACACTTCAACAAATTTTTACCATCTTAACATATCTACACAACAGACCCTTGCACCCATTCCTCCACCCCTTGAGCTGGGAACTGGGGCATTCTAATGTTTGAAACCTAGGATGGAAATAGGCTGATAAATGGTGCCAATCAATTGAAACATATAATCTGCTCAGTGATGCCAAGTTTCCAACTGATTGAAACCTAGACTATGGTATGCCTAATGGTGCTAGCTGATTGAAAACTATAGTATTCCCAGTTGTGCCAATTGATTGAAACTTTTAATATTCCCATTTCCTAATGCTTCCAAACAAATTTAAAACACCAAATAATACCAATTGTCGAAGCCATTCCACAAGAGAAAGAAACTTCAAATTTTTTAGACTCGACCAAGTCAATCTAATTACTTTCCCTCTCCAAGAGCAACGAATTTGCACTTATCCGAGGTCTGTTTTCGGGCATATTCAGAAGCAACATGCATTGAATGTAGGGAGAAACAAGTTGATTGCAATAGTACATTGCACTTCTTTTTTGGGTGAGCTACATCAAATAATTTTTTTAAAAGTTTCTTATCTAATTTCTGAGGAGTCCATAGTCCTGAGGTTTGAGAGAGTCAAAATTTTCAAACTAGTGAAAAGTGAGCTCTGATTTTTTCACTGAGGTGAGGTAAATTCGTGGGTAAAAGGAGTAGCAATAGATGACAAAAAGAAGTGGTACATTTCTCTTTCCACAGGAGTAGGGAATCAAACCACATATGATTAGTGAAGAGAAGAAAACTTGGTTTTTTGTCCTTTCTCCAATTTGGTCTGTTATTGACTGAGATTGAACTCAATGAAACTTACTGAGAATGAATGAGACTTGGTACCTGGTCCACAGAACTAGGGATTTAACCTATATATGATTGATGAAGTGAAGGAAACTTGGTGTCTAGGGATTTCTCCAGTTTTCTTTGCTATTGATCGAGTTTGAACTCTAGGGATTGAACCTATATATGATTGGTGAAGTGAAGGAAACTTGGTGTCTAGTGTTTTCTATAGTTTGCTTTGCTATTGACTGAGTTTGAACTCATCCTTACTCTTATGTCCACAAGGAAGTTGAACCAACCTCCAAAGACCCCTTCAAATAAGACTTCTTCAACAAGCTATGTCCACAAGGAAGGTGAACCAACAAAGTGATGTCTAGGTAGAAGTACAACAAATTAAGTGAGTCCATGTACTAGCTTCCAAAGGATTTTTTTAAATGAAACTTCCTCAATAAGTAATGTCCACAAGGAAGTTGGAAACCCACATGCAATCAAGATATGTCCACAAAGTAATCCAATCAAGTTCTAGAAGCTACCAAGAGCCAAACATCCAAGGGTATGGCCTCAAATGTGGATGATAGAAGTAACTTCCAAGTAACACAGAATATCCATGTTAGTTTACCTCCAAATGATAGTCACATGCTTTAGGCTTCATAAAGAAAAACCCAACAAAGGAAAAGGTACAAAAGCAATACCCCATGATAGGGCACACCTCCAATAAAGTATAAACAAGGGCTTCTTTTATGCAATGATACTCCTTTAGATGAAACATCTCACCAATGAAACCTATAAGAGAGTTAAGAGAAATATCAAACAATCTCTTGTCCTAAATTAGGGTACATTTTGAACACTTAGGGAAGAAACTCCAAAAGGGTACAACACCACTCTTCACAGGATTATGTTATAGGCTGCCATTACAAATAAGCAACAGCTGCTACAGGAGAATCATTCTTGATGCCGAGAATACATAAACTATTGAAGTTTCACCAATGTTTGCTACTATTCTAGGGTACAAAGACGAGGTTTTAAGACTTCTTTTGACTATTGTTACCCTAAAATGTTCTCCTTAGGAGTTGGGGCTTTTTTGTTGTTGTTTTGGTGGCCAAACTAGACTAAACCTACATAGAATTGCTGCTCACTGTCAACATGTGGTTTTATGTTGCTGTTCCTCAACATTTAACTCTGTTATGTGGCCAAATCAAGCATGATATATGCCTCTTTAACTGTGTTATGTGACCAGAACTGACCTTACATATTCCTAGGAATTTGATCTAGGGTTTTTCATGAGCCCATGATTGCCAAAATGTACCCATATCTACTCTTTCCACCACTTCTACCCTCAAAACTATTGGTGGTGTTAACTTTTGAAGATAATTGTAGTTATTGGCTTGTTAGTTTCATATTTTGGGTTGCTTTAGTTTTTAGTTTTCATATTTTTTGGGTTGCCCTATTACACCAGTCAAAAGTTAAGAATACCAAGACCAAAAATGCAATCCAAAGGAATCTCAAGAATTCCTAGGAGGTTATTAAGCATCGAAAATTGGAGAATGAAAAACTATGGAGGGGGAATGTTGAGATCAAAAGAAGAATGCACAGATTTGTAACAACATAGTAAATTTTTTTATTTGTCTCATAAGTTTATGAAAGATAATAAGAATATATATAGACAGGGAAGATGTTGGAATGTGAAATGGATCCAAGAAAAGAACAGAGACCAAACAAGTAATAGGTTAGAACAGCTTATAGGAGCAGTGTCACAGGTTTGACAAAACACAGTTCATATTTTGATGATCAAGGTATAGAAAGGTTTCAAGAAGCAATTTCATGAATGTTCCCAAATTTGGAGACAAAGCATGTTTCTACGACAAGTTTGTATTATTTTGAAGCTAAAAAATTACTAAAAAAGTAGCACAAGTTTGGATGCAAGTTACAAGTAACAAGACAACTACAGGAAATTATGAAATTTTGTAGAGCCTATCCCATATAAATTTGCAAAAGCGCTACAAAATTTCCTGTAGCTTTATTTTTCACTCTTTTTGATAGATTTTGAGTTTTTGTGAGGTTTCTAAGGATGTTAAGCCCAAAGTAACTTCCTATTTACATTTTCTTATGATCGATGGATCCCTATTTTCTTTAGATTCTCAGCTATCAAAGTTTTCTGATGGGTTAATGGCCAGAAGATGGTGTTTACCTTTTGCAAGGAATCCTTTTCCCAAATGTAATTCTGGTATTTATGTTGGGGATATCGTATCTTCATGGTATAGAAATATCTGTATTCCCCTCAGATTATATTGTCTAGATGGTTCGTCATAGTTGGCACTTGCCCTTACATTGCTGACAGAAGGAGCCGGCATTCTTTGTATCACATTCAGAGGCAGCTTTAGTGCCCTATTTGATTTCCAACTCAACCACCTGAGCCTTGAGGTAGTCATCATCCCATACTGGAATATCTGACATGTGGGTTAAATCCATTTTAATCACATTGATGTAATCAATGAGGAAACAAAACAGAGAGCATCTGTGCATCCTACCATACAATGAAATATTCCCAATATTCCAATGCTTATTAGGTCTTTCTATAGAAATGTTGTGGAGGAAGATGTGTGTGTATGAAAGCCTGCAAGTATTTTTTTTGTAAAGGAGACCTACAATTAACATCAATAAAGAGAAAAACAAGATAAATTAGCAGTCAAAATTTCTAGGTTAGGATCTTGCCTCAATAATTTCAAGATTAGGACAGAGCCCAACCAGCTAACAATGGTTTTTTGTGATAAAAAATGTATACTGCAAATCCAATCTCTTAAGGGCATAAGCTCTTGGGAATATAGCAGGAATCTCCGCCTCCATCATGAAGTTTAGTCCTAGCAATGATGTCATATTTGGAGGAAATTTAATCATCTGGGACATATTGATTACTTTCAGATGATCTTCACTGATGTTCAATGTCCCACCACCAAACTCCTCCAATGCAGTTGCCTTATTCAGAACATCTTTCATACCCATTATATCACAGTCACCAACCTTCAAGAATGTTAGTGAGGGGCAATTTGTTACTATTAGCTCAAGATCATTGATATTTATCATTTCTAATGTTGTCATGTAGAAGTTCAAGACTTCCAAAGAAGAATTGTTAAGAACAAGTTCGTGTAGCTAGTCCCCACTTTCCTCTTTAATTTGACTCTCATCCAACATTAAGGTCTCAAGAGATCTGCAAATAAAATAGAGTGTTGAACGAGGTTTTAGTTGAAAACTGTGATAAGAAAGAATAGAAAATTACTCTAGAACTTCTCAAACCAAACAATCAAGTGAAATTTCAAGTCAATTGCCTAAAAAAATCCTTCTTGGTCCTTTTTAATTTTCGTGAAGTTAACTCTTAAGTGGTTCACAGGCTATAAATACATACTATGGTTTCAAATTTATCCCCAAATTTGAACAGGTATACTATTTATGATCATGTGCATAGTTGATCAATTCATTATCTTAGCGATACCTCTCTAGGATTTTTATTTTGTACATTCCAGTCAACCATTTTGGGTTGTAGTTTATGTTTAGGTCAAGTACTATATTATGAGTCCTGGATTTAAAAGAGCAATAAATTTGAATTTTGCACAAAATTACATGCATGTTACTTTGTGGCACTCATTTTCCTCATTTGATGAAACTAAGGGGAGACATCTTCGCACTTATCCTCGGCATCTGGTCATGTACTTGTTAACATCATCTCTTCTTGATCAGCTTCAGCATTGAGTGCCTTCTTCTTATAGCTCTCTAGTGTCTTTGCACCATATTGTGTACCCATACTTTATTTCTTATGCTTCTTTATTAACCTTATTAGCTTTATTAGCTAAATGTTAAGCTGGTAGTTATGTGCTTATAGATTTTAGCGTCGTTCTACAAGTTGCTTTTGCACTCCTACACTGTAATTTATGTTCCTGGATGTACTCTTTAGTCCCATTGACCTACTTTTTGTGGTAATTTGTTGTACATCAAAGAAATAATCCCATCTTATCTTGTTTTTGAATGTTTGCATTAATATTAACAATCATACTGCTGCAACTCAAGTTTAACTGTTCATTAGTTGCGACAACAAGCTAGTGTTAGAAAGTGTACATCGAATAGTCTTCTACGGCAGCATGACACACTCAGCTAATCTGCACAACTTTGATTTCTATGCAGCATGATGATCTGTGGATGAGGGCACAACAGTAGAATAGACTAGGTGGGGTACACATCTTTATTTACAGGCTTTCAGCGGTGAGGGCACATGCATGCACCAACTATAAATAGGATTCCATAAAGTTATACTTAGATTCCAGTTCTAAGAGATTGCACGACGTATCTAAGTTAAGTAAAAAAATATTGCATACAGTCAAAGTTCAGTTAGGTTTATTGAGCAATTTTCTAATTAGCTTCAGTTAAAGTTCAGTTTTGGTTTATTGAGCAATTTTCTAATTAGCTTCAGTCAAAGTTCAGTTAGGTGCATGCATGCAAATAAGGGTGAAAATCTCTAGCAGGATGCATGCTTGCATGCCTCAAATCATCTCCAATTAAGATGTTGTTGCGCATGTGTCCATATTCCGATGGTACCTGCTATTCTTCCTAGTCTATAAAGGAGAAAGACGATGTATACATTTATTCATTTCAATCTTTTGTTCAGCAGTTAGCAATTTTTTGTGTTCCTATTAAAAAAGTCATTTTCAGAAGTAATTAAGACTAGTAAGTTAGTAACAGGTTTTCAAAGTCAATTCATTGTGTTTCCCTTATATATTTTCATAGTATGTGTTTATAGATTCTAGCATTAATTACAGAAAGTATTATTTTTGTAACTAGGGGAATCAACAACTGGGATGGGGATGGTATTCATGTGACACAAAATGGGGGTCCAATCCTGTTTGCTACCACTATACCCCTAGGTACACTCACACATCCCGCAAGCATGAGGCACAGGTAAATTGGTGTTATTTGAACTCATGACCTCCCTTTACAACATGTACTTCATATTAAGTGAATCGCCAGTTGAGCTACACCCCTGCAGGAATTACCTAAAGTAGTTTGTAGTAGCTTAAAGTTTTATGTTGTTTAGTTTCCTACAGGAATTATTTTAGAGCATAGAATTTGTTTACCATGGTTGAGAAAACCTAAGTTTCTAACATGGTATCAAAGAACGGTTTCTTAAATATTCCAATTTTTTTATGTTGGATAGACAAGTTATCTGGTGTAGAGAGTTGTCAGGGGTTCAGTGGGCAGTATGTCCAGGCTTCAGTAAGTAAAGCAGATATGTGCTAATGCTCAACATGTGGACATCAAAAGTTGCAAGGTGTGAAAGCCTATTTTATCTAATGAGTAGAGATTGAAGCTTATTAAGTGGAGCTGCAATGATGGCCATTCCCATTATGCAAGAGTCAATTGTTGGAGGGAGCCTCTAACTTGGTGTTGTGGAAGTTGAGTTGGCGAAATCTCCTGGAAATGGTAGACTAATGGTACCTTGTGGAGAAGGTTGTTGCATCACCTAGAAATTTCAAATATCTAGCAGAACACAACAAGAAGCCAATAAATGAAAAGCAAATATTGTTGGATTTGGTGAACAATCATCTTATCCCTCATATTTATGGGCAAACGATTACCAAAGATGTGTGTGATTCCTTGGGAGTTGGGACCCCTATACCAAAGTGTGAATGTATTTAGGAAGATGCTCCTAAGGAACAAACTCACCACTACTTGCATTTTCAAAACAGATACAAGGAGGAAGAATTAGAATCTTCATGTTGAGGGAATTAAGTCTTAAGTCATATCCTTTAGGTGCAACAAGCACAATCACTATGCTTCTCAGAATTCAGTGTCGTCAAAGGAAGAAGGAGAAGGGAAAGCAACAACATGAGTTTGTGGGAATTGCAATAGCTTCAAGTGTGAACAAGTCAATTGTTAGGATTGATACTACCTTCACCATGGTGTTGTTCCTTTTCATGAACACAATTTCAAGTGTTGGATGGTATGTGGACAATTGAGCTTCGAGACATATGACTTATACTGGCTTACCTTCTTTACTAAAAATCGTTCCAATCACTGAACCACTCGCATCACAATCTATTTGAAAACCTTGCTGAAATCTGGAAGTGCCAACACCGACTGTTCAATTACCTTATTATTCAAGGTTTAAAAAGAACGTGTTGCTGCTGTTCATTGGAAAGCTCCTTATTAATACACTCAATGAGTGGTGCACAAATCCCACTGAAGTTCTTGATAACTTATGGTAAAAACTTGCCAAGCCATGGAAATTCCTCACATAAAACGTACATTTGGGTACCAACCAATCCACAATGGATTTCACCTTTTAAGGATCCGTCTTCAACTTTGTGTTGTGGAAGTTGAGTTGGAGGAATCTCCTATAAATGGTAAACTAACAGTACCTGGTGGAGAAGGTTGTTGCATCACCTAGAAATTTCAAAGATCTGGGAGAACACAACAAGAAGCTAACAAATGCATAGAAAATCTTGTTGGATTTAGTGAACAATCATCTTATCCCTCATATTTTTGGGCAAAATATTAACAAAGATGTGTTTGATTCCTTGGGAGTCGAGACCCCTATACCAAAGTGTGAATGTATTTAGGAAGATGCTCCTAAGGAACAAACTCACCACTACTTGCATTTGTGAAACAGATACAAGGAGGAAGAATCAGAATCTTCATGTTGAGGGAATTAAGTCTTAAGCCATATCCTTTAGGTGCGACAAGCACAGTAACTATGCTTCTCAGAATTCAGTGTCCTCAAAGGAAGAAGGGGAAGGTAAAGCAACAACAGGAGTTTGTGGGAATTGCAATAGCTTCAAGTGTGAACAAGTCAATTGCTAGGATTGATACTACCTTCACCATGGTGTTGTTCCTTTTCATGAACACAGTTTCAAGTGTTGGATGGTATGTGGACAACTGAGCTTCCATACATATGACTTATAAGTTATGATAGGAAATTATTCAACATGTTTCAAGAGTAAGAGGGAGGGATAAATGTGGAGTTGGGTGATAATGCCACGTATCTTGTGAAGGAATTGTGCTCCATATCTTTCTAGATGCATTTAGGGGATTTTCTTAAGGTAAATTTTGTCTTATATGTTCTTGAGTAAATAGAGAGGAGAGTTTTTTTTCAGTTTCTTGCATGACAGATTTACAGTGATTGACTGAGTTTGATGGTCAGAAAGTTACAACTAGAGACTAAAGCCATGGATCTAGTGACGATTCCACGTATATTTTGAAGGAATTGGGCTCCATATCTTTCTAGATGCATTTATGGGATTTTCTTGAGGTAGATTTTGTCTTATATGTTCTTGAGTTAACTGAGAGGAAAGTCTTCTTTCAGTTTCTTGCATGATAGATTTACATTGTTTGGCTAAGTTTGATGGTCAACAAGTTACAACCAGAGACAGAAGCCATGGATCTAGTCAAGTTTTTCTTGATTATGAAAAGGCGACATTTATAAGATACTCACAGATCCATTTGAGAAAATATAGCTGAAAACCATGATGGATAATTGTGTCTACAGGTTGAGGAGATAGTTAGAGAATCAACTATGGAATTAGTGATAGACTTCTTGATTACAGGTGACGAGAGTGTGAAAGAGAGGCAGGATAAAAAATTTATAGAAGGATTCTCTCAATATTAGGGAACTAACCTTGATGAGACTCTTACTCCAGTGGTCAAAGGATTCTCCCAGGAAGAGGGACTTGACCTGAATGGGCTAATGCATGCACCACCGGTTTTGGATTTCAATATCAACGCATTTGTACACATGTTGGGTTTACCGTTTTTCTAAGACTAGTGCATATTTCAACTTGTTATGTTATTTGTTATCTTTACCTTGTATATAGTCATATAGATGAGTTCATTATTGTAGAAAATCCTGGACAGTTCATGATATGGTGTGAGAAGATTCTGACTAGTGAAGATGGCATGAAGGACAAAGAATGTTGGTAGGTTGTTGATGCAGTTTTTCCTTGTGCATAAAGTTTTCACCTTGAATATTCTAAAGAATATTCAAGATACAGAGGGAAGCAGTCATCTTGATTCATGTTTCTTCAGGTTTGTTGGGGTCAAGTGATTGACCATGCCCCTATTAGAGGAAAAGTTCAATATTTCCAAGGAGAAACTTGGATTAGTGGAGAAAACTTTCCTCAGAAAAAGGTAGTGTTAGAAAGTGTACATAGGGTAGACTTCTGCGTCAACATGACACACTCAGTAGATCTGCACAACATTGATTTCCATGAAGCATGATGGTCTGTAGATGAGCTCATAGCAGTAGAATAGATAGAAGGGGGACACATCTTTATAGGTTTCTGACAGTGACTGTCCATGCATACATGTGCCAGCTATATATAGGATACAACAAGGATACCCTTAGATTCCTATTCTAGGATTTAGTCTGTTGTTTCAAAGTAAAGTATAAAAGGGTACATGCAGTTGCATATGGTAATTTAAGTTTATTAAATAGTTTTCTATTTGTAGCTTAATTCTAAGTTCAATTAGGCACATGCATGAAGACAAGGGCACCAATCTCTAGGAGGATTCATGCTTGCATACCTCAGATCATCTTCAATTGAGGTGTTGTTTTGCATGTGTCCAGAATCCAGATTCATTATACCTACTCTTCTTCCTATTCTATATAAGGAGAGTGCATGGGTGTTTATAGATTCTAGCATTAATTATGAAGTGCATTTTTGAGTAGCTTTAAGTCTTAGTTTGTTTAGTTTCCAGTAGGAATTCATTTAGAGTGCAGAATCTGTTTGCCATGGTTTGAGAAAATATGACAGCTAAAGCAATTATTAAGCTAGTTTTAGCTAAGACTTCATTATGGGAACTTTGTTGAATTTATAACTGTAAACCAAGCAGATAAACTCACAAATTTTACAAGTAATAAAAAATTTACAAGTAATAAAAAATTTACAAGTAATAAAAATTTTACAAGATAAAACAAGTAACCAACTAGCACATAACCAATGTTGATCAGTTGGTATGTTTCAATTTTTTTATACTAAAAATTACCGTTTTGATGTGCCATTATGAGTTGATATATCCTCACATATATTATACTATAAGCAGAAAATTAGAGATACATTTTCTGTCCATTCATAACTTTGTTGACTTTCTATAGTCCTCCACATGTGAAAGAAGTTAAAACTGACATCAAGTTGGCCCGGTAATCTTTTTCATGTCTTTAATGGGACTCAAAACTTGTCTGAAGCACATACAGAGGAATTGAAGATAGTGATAATTCAAATCTTGTATGTTTTCAAGTGTTTGGGGAGCTTGAACATTCATCATCTATTTTGTCCAACCATCTCAAAATTATCTTAGAATATAATTATGTCTTGGGAATTTTATCTTCAGTATAGCAATGAATATCGATTTTGTCCAATCATTTCTAGATCTTATTGATCCCACTCATTCAACCCTATAAATGGATTAAAATTTTTTAATATTGATTCTTAAATACAGTCGAATACGACAAGAATTCTACCTCTTACGAAATAGAAGTAACTTGTAATTTAACACACTTAAATTATAGTAAGTTCATAACCTTCTTTCCACTCCTGATTTTCTTTTTGAGCCAGAGCTCGGGGATCAAACATAACTATGTGCTTATTAGGAACCTATATTCTCACAGAGGTTTGGCTGGTCAACACAAGCCACTTGGTCCCATGATGAAGACATTTTTTACTGTGCAAAATAATAAAGAGCATAAACATAAAATCCATGTCTAGGTACTGTTTCACCAGTTCTCATTTGGACCAAGAACCCTCAGCAAAGGGACTATCATCTCTCACATCACTACAGAAAGGGGAATGACATCCAGAAATGGGAATGACATCCATCCCTATAGGTGGCATAAACTAGGGTTGTAAAACAAGTTGTTTCTCATTCATATCCATATCTAGTGGTGTATCCAGTACTATATCATGTAGAATTGTGAATAGTACTACAAGTAGTATGAACAACATCTGTAGCTATAAGATAGAAGTATATATGATATAAGATCCAATACTTCTGGCCTATCCACCAATAGAAAAGGTATATATCGATAATGTTACCCCTAATTTTGATGAGGGTAATTCTAGTGATTCCTTCACTAGACCTTATACTTTGAAAGCTTGGATGATAGGGGTACTTATTGCTATATCGATAAGGAATATTAGACCTAGCACTTAGCATATTGTTTATGGCCTAACAGTTCCAGAACTAAGTAGGTTTCTGGCCTAAAATTTCCAGAACTAAGTAGGTTTTCTTATGATTGTCTGAAGGATTTGACTTGCTATATTGGTGACAACATGAAGGAGCACTAGCAAGTTAGCAACAATTCTACCAGTCAAACAATGAATTTCTGGGTAGAAATAACATGATACAATGGGTGACAATAATACTTTGGACATCATTTTTTGTATGCATATATCAACATTCAAGCATAGCATGACCATGCACCTTCTATAGTTGAATAGTGAAATCCAGGCCTGAAACAAATCTATAGCATGTGAGAATCCAATAAGAGAGAGGTTGCTATGATAAGATTATGGTGGCACCTTCTATTTTTTGTGTACTCATTTTTAATTTCATTTATCATCGTAGGGGGTCTCTTATACCATAAAATTCAGAAATAGCCAGACTTAAAGTTTAGATGATTTTTGTTGATGTTTATGCTCAGAGTTGGGTTTTGATGGCACTTCTACTTTCAATCTCAACCTAGAATTTGCTACCTCTAATATCTATGAATCAAGGTATTAATAATAGGCCTTTTGGTTTTCTATTTTCAATCATTTCAAGGGTGTTCATCATGTTTCATGTCAAACAGGTGGTTGAACTGAACATTCCAAAGGGCTAAACACTAGCTGATTTATGGTGCTCCTTGCCACATAAAACTCAGAACTAGCCAGACTTATAGTTTAGATGATTTTTACTGTTGTTTATGCTTAGAGTTGTGTTTTGATGTTACTTCTACTTTCAATCTCAACCCAAAATTTGCTACAGCCTGCTGGTCATTTCTTTTTAGTGGCTGCAATATGACTTTTGACCACTATTTGTGCTCAAATGCCCAGATTTGAGTACTAGGGCATTTTTTACGGTGGAATTAAACTCAGAACCCAAGATGAAGAGTGTTTACCTCATGAATGATTCCCAAAATTGCTACAGGTCTCTTTTCAATGTTTTCATTCCTAGAAAGCACCTAGTTAGGGATTTAAAGCTGCTTGTTGCTGTTATTCATGCCCAGATCTTAAAGTAAATATGACAGGCTCGATCTCTACATTGTATGACTGGCTCATAAAATTAAATAAGAAACATAGTGATTTTCTATATGAAGTATTTGAGTTGAATAACAGTGAAAATAGAATCTATTAGCTTGTTTTAATCTGATGGAAGAGTAAGTCATATGTGTAAATATTTATCTTATATGGAATTGAATTTGATTTTAGCAATCGGAATCCAGATAATCAATGGGAATCTATAAACATGAGAGTTTTGTGTGCAGATGCTGAAGGGATTATACATATAGAATCTATGTTACGTATAATGATTGATATTATGCTCGACATTGTTACTCTAATTTCTATACATTGTTAGCTTTGTATAACAAAGAAAATATGAAGGATATGTGTTCTATCTAATGTGTTTTGATGAAGATAGAGCATCTCAGTTTCCTTATTGAAAAGGATAGGTTTTGCTAAATACATAGATTCATTTAGTGGATCTTTCAAAAGCTAGGCATTTTTGGCTAAATATACAAAGGATGATTTGCAAGTTGTACAACTTGGGCTTAGAATTCATTGATATATTATTCATTTATTCATTGATGTGATGTCAATGCTTGTTATTTCAAGTTGGTGAATAAGAAATTATTGAAATTGTGTTAAAAATGGGGCATTATATACCTATTCAGTACACACCATAGGATACATTTGTCATCATCTAAGGAAATGATCCTTTATGTTACATAGAACAAAGTCTACATATGTGTATGTCATGAATGTTGGGATTTTACGGCATGTTGTATGTCATGCTTGTTTGAATTCTGTGGATTGTTTGCCAAAAGAATAATGTGGATCATATATGGTATATCAATCTTCTTCTCATGTGTAGAGACCACCATCTTTTTTTCAAACAAAAATGTTGTATTTTGAGCTTGTTGATTTGTACTTAAACTGATAATGTCTTTCATTGCTTAGCTTTCGTTGACTTTATTTACTTGTGATATTCTTACCACCATACTACATAGGCATGTCATTGTCATAATCTAGGCTTTCCTTGCTTGTAAACTATATCGATATTGATTTGGCTTTCTTTGCTTGTAAATTATTTTGATCTTGATTTGTTTATCCAATATGTTGCAGTACCTATTCTATTTGGGTTTCGATATTAGCTTCATTTACCAATGTCAATTTCACTTTGAGGTAAATGTCATGTAAATTGCATAGAAAAGTGATAATAGAAATACTTGAGATCTACATAAAGTTAGACTTTTTCTTTCAATATAAAACTTTTCATGATATGAAATGCATCTCACATTGAAGTGATTTGCGTGATTTGAACACAATAATGACCTCAATAGGCTAGTGGAGGCCAAGATCGAGCATAATTTTTTATTCTATTAGTTTATTGGCTTGTCAATATTTAGGTCCCCACGTGTCCATTGGACCATTAAGGGACGAGATAACAAGTGGAGTCCACACTTGCCCTAAATCTAGTCAGTGCAGTTGTGTTTCATTGACACCTTCCAATTGTATTAGTATTATACCTCCTTCGAGGAAATATTCAATGAAAGAGTCAATGTAAACACTCATCGTAAGTCGGTTCAATATAAATTGATAATGTGCCATTGTACTAATTTTATATCATTTTTCTCATGCAGGCTTCACTTCTGGTTTCTATATCGATTTGGAATTTCAATTTTGGAATATTAAGTAAAATGTCAAACATGTATTGTGGAAAGAAAAATAAAACATCAAAACAAAAGGATGTAATATCATATTTTCAAAAGCCTCAATCCAATAATCCACATCCTATTCATGCTTCAAGCTCTCTTGAGCAAGGTATCAATGAGAGAGATGTCAACACTTTTGAGAATGCATCTACAACCCAGACAATGGATGGTAGATTACATTCCTCTAATGATCAAAGTGAGACAAATGCATTTCCATCTGAAATTGGTAGTTCAAATGTTGAATATTTTTCATTGCAAGGTGACACAGTGCATTCACGGAAAAGGGAAAAGGGCCAATGGGACGCAGGGATAAAATTCAAAGTTGATTGGGTCTCAAGATACCCATGTATTGAACCAATACCTCCATCAAATGAGAATGAGACTTCACGAGAAGTTAAATGCATTTTATGTAGTTGGAAACTTGGCAAGGTAGTGAAATTGCAGATGAAGTTAGACACAATAGAGAAGCATGTTGGGAAGGTGTATGATAAGAAAACTGCAAATGATGAGAATAAATATACTACCAAATGGAAATATGTTAGCGAATTTCGACATCTCCAATTTGAAGTGGAATATAATAAATTCTTACTAAATAAGAAAAAACCCGAGGAAAGTGGAGGAACCATCACATCTCAATTTGGAAAGATGATGGAAACAAATTTGTTATCAAAGACAATACAATTAAGCACTGTATTTCACCTCCTATCCAATGGTCGTCCTATGACAAATTATCCAAAAATGACGAAATATCTATCTTTTATTCAAGTTCCAAATTTTCCATCTTCTCCGATTGGTCTTTATTGAGTGGTTGGGAATGGGGAAAATATCTAGCTCAAGTATAAAAGGACGATATGAAAGAGAAGATTGTAAATGCTACATTTTTGTCACTGTCTTTGGATGAAGTTACGGCTATTTATAATACTTCATGGATTTGCATGAGCATTTATATGGTCAATGACCATATCAGGAATTCCTATCTACTTGAAATTCATAAAATTACCAAAAGTTCTACAACATAAAATATTTATGAACTTGTTATTGATAGTTTGAAGGAAAATGGTGGTATGGATCATTCCATGATTGCAAAAAATTTAGTATGTGTTGGAGCAAATGGAGCATCAATAATGCAAGGACAAAGGAATGACCTTTGTGCTAGACTGCAACTCTCGGCTTCACTGTATATGCTTAGTATTCATTGTATGGCTCACAGGATGAATCTTGCATTTAAAATAGTGAGAAACTTTTCATTGGTTTCAAAGGTTGAATATCTTGTACGTGAGGTTCATGCATACTTTTGTTGGAGTCCCAAATTATTTTTAGAGTTTAAATATTTTTTTTTAATTTTTTTTTTTCTGATGGTGTCACAAATGAAAAAAACTATTAAAAGATGTTGATGCAAGATGGATATCATTGAAGGGACCAGCTGAAATACTATTCAATGAATATGTATCCTTGGTAGGGGTGATGTATGAAGATCGCTCAAGTGTAGAAAAATCTCAAACTCTTCTATTTCTACTAACTGATATAGAGACATTATTAACATTGGATAGAATTCTTCCTATGCTTCATGAAATGAATAACCCAATGAATATGGCTCAGAGTCGCATGATTTATATTGCGGAAAACACAAGAGCAAGAAAATTAACATGTCTTGCATTGGATAATTTGTATATTATGGTAGAGTCTTTTACAAATTTAACATTTACAAATTGGAGGATAATCAATATAGAAAATGATGATTTTTTTTTAAGTTTGATGAAAAAGGGATGTTATGTATGGCAGTTCGTGGCATATGGTTCCATTTTATTATAATGAATATATAGGAAGATCCACCAAACAGTGCCTCGTCTCAAGAGAATGATTTCACGATGTTGTAATTTCAGTAAGACACAACTTGAAAGAAATTGCAAAATCACTATCATCGTATATAAGAGAACGGTTTCCTCGAGATGAATTGTTGGAGGCCATGTCTATCATATACCCTCAATATTGGGACCATAGTCGAGGTTTAAAAATTGTACAAGATGACTTTAAAAAGAAAATCAAGATTTTGCAGAGCCATTTTTGTCGAGAGGCCAAGATACAAGGAGAACATATTCAAGGTATTTTAGATCGAAAAAAATGATAAATGAAGCTGAATGCTTTGGTACAACAATGTGGGACCAATTTTCTTTGTCAAATAGTAAAGAATATGGTGCAATTGAAAGATTATGGACTAAGCTTAGTGGTAGCGAAATGCTACAGGAAAGAATGTCAGAATATTTCAAATTAGTGGATTTATGTCAAACCATGATTTTGGGATCAGTGGAGGATGAGAGAATGTTTAGTGCACTAACATTCTTGAAGTCAAAGTTGAGGAACAAGCTTGATAAAAATGTGGATACATGCTTAATATTATATGTAACAAAGTATGAGGTTGACAATTTTCCATATGAAAGAGCATTAGCTCTTTGGCGATCAGATCGTGAAAGAAGGGGAGAAAACAATATAACAAATATATCTAATGAACTTGATGTGGAACATAATGTTTTGGATGATCATAATGACGATTCATTTGGAGAAGGTCGCGTTCAGAATGTCGAAAATGACGACCAGGGCCAAAATGTGAATTGGAAAATGGATTTCACCTAATATTGTATATGATCTAATACACATTAAGGACTCTTGAATCTTATTTTTGTCCAGGTGTTCCATGTACCCTTGTTGGTGATCACTATATGTGAATTTGAGGTCGTGTTTTAGGTAAAAATAGATTCTACATTGTACTTTTTTGTTGTAACATTGATGATTTGAGCTACATTACCTTCATGCAACTTATTTTAATATCGATGTTTTGATATTTATCTCTTACATTGTCTCTTTCTTGTATGTGACAGGAAGTGACGGTGGAATTTGAGAAAGATAGGCCTAGGAGCTATCTCTTCACATAGATAGTGTCCTAACATTAAAGGATAAATAACTAATTTGAAAACACTTTCACTAAGCAAGAATGAGCTCATTCAAGTACATGAAACCATGTTGGTGTTTAACAAGAATATCTTAACAATTTTTTATGGTTTGTTTATTGCTTTTGTTTGAAGCATTTTGTCTCTTTTTGAAGTTTGTGTGTATTTTGGTTAAATATTGTGTTAGTCCCATTGAATGCTTTTAGTTCTCATTTGATGCTTGATTTAGCCATTTGTTGTAGCTTGAATCAATATTGGTTTTAGTCGATTTCCATTGATTCAGGGTTTCAAAAAAGATATTTTTATTACATTTTAGTTGCATGAATTAATTGTCTTCACTTTTTTGAATCTTGATTCTTTTATGTTGATTGCATATTTTCTTTGTAAATACTTATCATTATTCCAAAAAAAAAATGACCTCTACATAGCTAAGCGAAGATAAAAATGGTCTATGCACTAGGTTCCTATGAATTGATTGTAGGATACCTATTGGCACAAGACCAACATTCATCTAATGCAATAATGAATTGGCATAATTACAATGCATAATTGTATTAGCCTCCAATGACAACTATTCTTCCAGAAGACCGTCATTATCAACCAAAGATGGTACTGCTTCTATATTGTTTAATTCTTATATATTGTTGAGGTTGCTGCTTTTCTTTTTTTTGAGACAATGATTCTATTCCAGCAATATACTTTTTTTGGACAGGAATTCATAGTTGGCATCCATACATTTTTAGGGAAGTTTCTATTCAACATACTTATTTTCTGGGTTAGATTTCCTTACCAGTACATCTAACATTTTTAGGGAAGTTTCTTAACTGTACACACACTCTTACATTTGTGCACAAGTTGATTTTATTTTTCCCTGTTGTTGGATGCTTTTATGCAATCATCATTTCAAGATTGTAATATCCTTCTTACTACAAAGGGAAAGTTCGCTAAGTTTTACTCCTAACATGTTCACTTGTTTGCTTTTGTACTTCCTTCAAACGCTTCCTAAACCCACTAGTTTACTCACGGTTTGCACTTCAGATCTGATTCTTGGACTGTCTATTATAATTATGAATATGTTTGCTTGTATACCAAGATATTTTACCATGATTGTTTCAACACCCAATCATAAAGTTCATGTACTTTTAACAAGAGTATAATATATGTAGCAAATAACCTGACAAACTAGAAATGAATAAGACCAGTAAGGAATATAAATTGATGTATTTATTAATGAAGCAATAGGAATATGCCTGGAAGTGACACTAGCTGATTTGAAGCATGGAACTTTTCACAAGACATATGTAATGTAGTCTCCCTTGCTGTAGAGGTATCCCAAGAGTAGTAACAAGTTGTACACAATAGGTATATGTTTACCAATATATGTTAATGTTGCCCATCAATGTGATATACACCCCACAGTTGCTCTAAATAAGGAAATCCTCCACTCATCAATTAGATATGGAAGGATACTGCCCAACAATTTTAATTGTTTTCTATCTTGGCTACAGGCATGGTTTAACTCACTTTCTTGTTTTATATCTCCTTTATAACCTTGTTAACAGACTACTATAGGTTTCTTCTTTTGTAAATTTGACTTCTAGACACATTTCTACTGTTGATTTGGCTGCAATATTTAATTGAACACTTTGGATATTTCTTGTTGTTGCTGACTATCATATATCAAGCTATTGGGAACATTGTTTGGTGCTTATATGGTCATATTTATAGTGTTTTCCTGGGTGGAAAAACATAAGATGCAAAACATATATAATATTGCACTCCCAACAAATTGTCTAGCACACTAATCAGATTTGAATAGATAAGAACAAATCCGATAAGGACAAATCTTGATCAAGAGATATTGTAGTGGTTGTCCAATATTTTGAACCTAGATCATCTCCATGTCTTCTTCCATTACGTACTTTTGGTGTCCATATTGTTCTACTGCATGTTCCTATCCATATGGTTATTCTCAATATTATTTCGACTAGAGGATTCATTGTCTCTCAACAAAAATTTCTGGAAAATGCTCCAACTTTCACTATCAGCATCTCTTCCACCAACATCTCTTCTTGGATAATTTCTTGCACTCTTCCCTTCATTATCCCCCACATTCAAAATATTATAAAAATGCATATGGCTTTCCTTTTTTCTTTGAAGATTCCTCAGTTTCTTAGAGGCCTTATTCTCAAAAATACCAATCACTTCTTAAACATGTAAGTGCAGATATTTAGCTTTGTTCTTCAAGTCATATTCAACATCATTATCTTCCTTTGAGTTGGAATATTCTAAAATTTCCTCTTTTCTTGTTCGATCATGCCTTTTTTATGTGATGTAGTTTACATACGAATAACCACAATGCCACGATGTTTGTTTCCTGACCGCCCAATCTAAACCTCTCTCCATGGAGAAGGGGATATTATATGTGGCGATGTGGACCTTCTTTGCAGATGTGTGTGTGATTCCTACTCTGATATATATTCTTTTAGGTCAGACTGAATGTCTGGATCTGCAATATACAATGATCTCGAGAGAGATTTTGAACATCATGTTTTTTATTTTTTTATTTTACATTTCCATCCCTCTCATCCAACTTTGGTATAATGTTAAATCTCCTTTGTACCTTGTTTATTTGTAAAGCAAACTCTTTGTACGGCTTAAGAGCACTAACTTTCGGATACTAATTGTCTTCGTTTGGACTTGGTGAATACAACATTCACACAATGTTTATAAATTTCATGGTCTTTTAATCACAATGAAGTTGGCCATAACCAATACAAAAAGTAATATTGGACATGCTAGTCATGTTTGTTGTAGTGACATCATTTCCCAGTTTTGTTGCAAAGGTAAGCAATAACATGCAGTTATACCCTTCATATCGTTCATTAATTTTATTAATACACTTATCATAGGATATTTTGAGAACCATATTGGATGATAAGATCCTCATTTACAAGTCTAAACACTGACTTCCAATTTCTACCAACTGTAACTCTTGGCTTTAATGTGGCTGCCTTAAAGGCCCCTTTCCTTGGCAAGGAACAAAACTATTTTTTTTTCTTTCCATTATGGTCCCATCATTCGCTGGCAGTTACAAAAAATTTCTGCTTTAATTGAGTTTTAGGATTTTAAGGGGCCTCAAAAGGTGGACCATGCTTGATGCTAAGGCCAAGTGGTTAAGGAATACTCCATATATGGTGTTCTTTCCTCAGTGCATAAGAGAACAACTCAATACCCAATTACCCTACTTATAGTGCTTATCATTGTGTGGAGGAAAGCTGGTGGTTGATTGTTTTTTTCTTCTAAATTTTGCACTGCCTTCCATGACTAGCAATAGTGGACATGCTGACCCATGTTCTTAGTTCACAGCCTCCAACAATGGCAGCTTGTCCCTGCAGTAGCTGGTAGAGTCCACAGGCAACAATTACTTGGTAGTTATTACACAGGTAAAGAATTGATATTACAGATATTCATGGGTTTCCTCAAATACTGATACAACTATGCTGACACTTGTGAGGTGTCTTTACACAGATGAATGCAAATGGAGCTTTTTCATAGATAGAAATCCTAGAGTGGCGGACATAAGAAGAATAGATGGGAAAAATAATGGATTTGAAATTATTCTGCAGTCTTTGGAGGGAGTAGATACAAAAATAGGAAGGAATTCTAAATGGAAAAAATGGGTGACAACAAACAAATAAAAAAATAAGTGGCTAATAATGCAACAGGGGCACAATAAAATCCTGGATTGAATAGATAATTGTTTTCTTATTAATTATTGTGCAAAGATGGATTATATGGGTGCAGATAATAGGTGCTGGAACTTAAGAATAAGGAAAAATGTAGGCATAGGGATGGCGAGAAAAAGAGTACAATGATATTTTCTTGTTTATATTTGTTCTATCTTTGATTTAGAGAGATGAAATAGTGGAAGAGTCAAATGGAAGAAGCAGAAAATGTGAAGTAAATTTACACATTGGAAGGATGAGGAATAGATAAAAACAACAGAGAATACAAAATCAATGACTAACTGCTTTGATGCCACTTGTGATAAATCTGTTGAAAGGAAATGATAAATATCCAGTAAAATTATAATTAGAGGAAATATATTACATTAATCTTCATTGTCTATATTAATTCTTATAAAATTGGATTTTCTTTGTATAAGGGTTCTAAAGGCTTCAGGCTGTTATGTTGTTGCTTAAGAGAGAGGATGCGTGTAAATTCAAATATGGCGTGAGGTTGTTTTATAAGTTTGATTTTTAGTTTGCAGTTGACTAAAGTGCAAGACTTTATCTTATCCTTCAGTTGGACTTGTCTTGCGAAAAACAACTTATTTGATTGCAAATACATTTTACAAATTTTTAGATTTCTATCTTTTTTTTTTGCATGTATGGGTTTTATCTTGTATTTTTATTTCATTTTTTTCATGTGTCTAGCTATTAGACAAATAAATTTGGTAGAGGATTCTCCTAAATCTTTGTGCACACAGTGCCACAGAAACATGTTTAATTCAACTTTTCCTAGATATCGTGAAGCCAGAAACTGGGGAATTAAGAGAATATCCAGATGAGGCCACATCTCAAAAGGATCTATTGTTGTCAATGGAATGTAGTTTGTACTTATTCACAATTATCATATGATAGGAATTATCTCAAAACTATTTTCAAACTTGACCATTTAGGTGCTTAAAATTTAGATCTAAGACTTTCTTCAAGAGCCCATGCTAACTGTGTGCGTGCGGGATCACCACCTCTTGTTTCTCGTTGAGTACTGGAAATTTTGGCATACTTGGCAACAAATCGTTTATCCATTGTTAATATTCTATTTTACATGGAGCCATATTCAACACTGGAGTCATCATGTAGGACAAATTCAGAGTAGAAGAAAGCTAAAGGGAAAGAAAATCACCTTGAAAAAATGATATTTTGGTCTTTGGTTGGTTCCCAGAAAGGAGAAATACCTCTGGTTGTGCTTTTAAAGCTTCTTAGTCAGCCACATTTCGTATGAAGTAGTAGTCAATTGGAGCAGGTGATGCTCTTCATTTCACTAGATTTAGCTTGTATCGCTTATGATTTGATTGTCTTTATGTAGTTGTTGGACATAGTATTGTATTTAATATTTATTCAAAGCATGGCTATACCCAATACTAAACTACAGTATTCCAACATCATTTACTTTACACCGCACAACTTATGGTTCTTCTCAATGTGGTTCTCAATAATGTTGAAGTCAAGGATGAATCACAATCTTCATATGGAGAGGATGTTTTGAATACGGGGAACAAAATTCAAATTGGAGGTGAATCATTTCCTAAAACGGTGTCTAATATGACTTCAGATACTGAAAGACATGAATATTTTATAGCCAGACCTGAAACTGAGATGCACAAGACTGATGAGGAAACTAAAATGAATGGTGTTTTTGAGGCCTCCATATCTGGTGTCAAAAAACCCATGAATCCACATGACATCCTTTCACGTATTTCTGAAATAGAGTTGCATAACATATGTAAACTTCTAGCACAAGAGGGGTGAGCATTAGTCAATTTTTACTGTTTGAATGTTTAAATTTTTAATATTAATGAATAATCCTAACTTGATATAAGTTTTGAATTAATAAATGGCATGAAAAATGGAAATGTGAGTAGGCTATTTGCTTTCCCAAATTAGAGAAAAAAAAATTCTCAGAGATTTAATATCATAATACTCTAACGTTTACTTACAGAAAATGGAAATGAAACTACCAAATGCCCCCCTCTTGTCACTGAAACCTGCCATGATCAGCATTCCATTTTTGTTTTCGACTTCTCGAAGAAATTATCTAGACATAAAAATAATGTAATGGTAGGTTTGGCCCTTAGGAATCTAACCCAAACTGGAACTTAAGTGAGGACCAAATAAATTAGGGTTTGAATCAGGGCACCATGGTTGAGGAAAAGACCAACCATATCCCATAACCACAAGAACCCTCTCATAAACCTCCTCTGATCTCAACGACTTCCAAAGAACAAGGCAAAAACTTCGGTAGAAACGTTTGCATACCAAATCCCAGTTTAAAAAGAGATGGAAATATCAATATGAAAATGCAAACTATCCCCAATAGAAATGGACTAGACACAGGAAGACACAGGCCATGTCTTTCCCCTCAACCATTCTCATAGGGTCATAATTCATTCATGTTTAGGTCTACAAAATGTCAATTGTTCTAAACTCATGAATTCTACAAAGGTGACAATGCAAATTGATTGGTGAATAGGGATTTATCACAGCCATGGGAAAATTCTCGCCCCTTTCACTGGCTAGATTTTCCTCTAGCCATTTGTCATTTTTGTTTTGGTCTATAAAAGGTCACTTGTTTGATACCCACTGTCTCAATCTTTGTATGTATATGTATAGATGCACTATAAAAGGTCACTCGGTCTCTCCTCATGAACTCTCCAAATGTACCATTGAAAATTGACTGGTGAACAGGGATGTAAGGGAGGCACATGCCAAGTCTTCCCTCACAAACCGTTCTCACGGAGTTCTTTGTGTTTTAGGTCTATAAAAGGTTAATTATACTCCTGAACTATGTAGAGGCAACAATGCAAATTGATTGATGAACATGGATATAATGAAGACATGGGAAAAGTCTTGTCCATTTTACTCGTTACATTTTCATGTAGTCATTCATATTTTTCTCTGTAAAATTCACTTGTTTGACACCCACTGCCTCGATCTCTCTATGTATATGTATGGATACGTTGTAAAAGGTCACTTTTCCTATACTCATGATTCATGAACTCTGTAAATGTAACATTGCAAATTGACTGGTGAACAGGGATATAAGGGAGACACAAGCCAAGTCTTACGCCCCAAACCATTTTCGTGAATTTCTTTGTCTTCTATATCTATAAACCATTCTCATAAATTTCTTTGTCTTTTATATCTATAATAGGTCAATATTTCTATACTCCTAAACTCTGCAAAAGTAACATTGCAAATTGATTGGTGAACAGAAATGTGAGGCAGACATGGGCTATCTCTTGCCCGCACCCTCACCCCAAACAAAAGTTCATTGGTTCCATTCACATGGAGTCCTTTGTGTTTTGTCCAAGTGTTCTCACCCAATTATTGAAAACTATTTAATAATTGGGAATCAATGTGAAGCACTAAACTATGTAAACCCATGTATCTCTTATGAACAAAGATTATCCCAACAACTTAGGAATCTTAAGAATAATTACATCACATCATCATTATTTCCATCATCATCGTCAAGTTGAAGAGGTCATTTGTAATACTCATTAGATTCTTTGAGATTAAAGGAAGCACTTTCAAAATTAAAGGGAAAATAAAAAAACTAGAATAATATCTACTCTCACGTACCATCCCTTCGCAACAACTAATGGTCATAGGCTCACATTATACATTGTCCCTTTCCTATTGTAGCTGCACATATTGGGCATTACTTACCTGCACAAACCATTCTTGTAGTTGAAACTTGAAATTACTAGTCATAACCTCATTAGAGTTCCAACATAGCACCACAATAATATGTCGATTCATATCTTATGGTAGCACCAACATATAGATTATCGTCATTTGTTTATGCCAAATGCTTGTATCCAATATATGATTGTTGATTCTCTTTACTCTTAAATATTTGATACTCAGGTAAACATTTAATAAAATAATTTCATCAATTACTTTTAGTAATTCCTTTGAATATTTACAATGCTTTCTAATGCTATGAATCCGATTTTGTTTGCAATCTTGATTTGGATCCTTCCAGGACAATTGGAATACAGGGTTGGGCTAAACAAGACAACTGAAATACAGGGCTGGGTCAAACATTACCCCATATCCATATAAATTTGTGTGTATTTTGGTTAAATATTGTGTTAGTCCTTTGAATGCTTATAGTTCTCATTCGATGCTTGATTTAACCCTTTGTTGTAGCTTGAATCAAAGTTGGTTTTAGGGTTTGAGAAAATATGCTTTTATTACCTTTTAGTTGCATGAATTAATTGTCTTTAGTTTTTCAATTATTTTATACTGATTGTAAATTTTCTTTGTAAATGCTTATCGTTATTCAAAAAAATAAATGAGCTCTACATAGCTAAGAGAAGAGAAAAATGGTCTATGCACTAGGTTCCTATGCATTGATCGCAGGATACCTATTGGCACAAGACCAACATTCATCTAATGCAATAATCAATTGGCATAATTACAATGCATAATTGTATTAGCCTCCATGACCACAATTGGCTAGTCGAGGCCAAGATCAAGCATAATGTATGATTCTATTAGTTTATCAGTTTGTCAAGATTCAGGTCCCCACATGTCCGCTGGACCATTAAGGGACGAGATAACAAGTGGAGTCCCCACTTGCCTTGAATCTAGTCAGTGCAGTTGTGTTTCACTGACACCTTCCAGTTGTGACTTGTGAGTCTACATGTTCTGTTGTTGATGATGTTATTCATGTTATTTGACTAATTTTGTTGTTCCTCTATTTTGACAATATTTTATATATCAGTGAAAGATTTGCTAGTTTTTACAATTTTTTATAATGAACTTAAATATTCACCAAGATTTTACAATATCTTATAACTTAGTGAAATATTCACCAAGATTTTACAACATTATATACTAAAATGAAAGATTCTCTGAAATTTTACAACATTATATAATAAAATGAAAGATTCACCAAAAAATTTTATATATACATATTATATTATTGATAAAATCGCCTTCAAATTTTCCTATATATCGAAGAGATTCACCCATTTTTTATACATGTAAATCTAGGGGGGGTTCTTAAAATCATCCATGTTCACACTCCCACAAAGGCTCTAAAGATATAACACCCAAAGAATAATGGAGTAACATTAAACCAGATGTCACCCACTTCTATATGTTTGGTAGTAAAGAATGGGATCACATTCCCAATAAAAAATAACAAGCATTACAACTGAAGAGTGAGAAGTGCATATTTGTTGGATTTTCCAAATATGTAAAAGGTTATAGAATTTTTCAACAAAAATCCAAGGACATGATTATTATAAGAGATGTTAAATTTGATCAAAATATTTCAGCTAGTGAGCCTAGTTTGACATCTATGCAATATGTGGCTTGCGAACCATCTTGGATGCTTGTGCCACCTTGTACTCCCAAATTGTTTGATAGTGTTTCTTCTTCCACTTCTTCTTCTTCTGATGATATTAGTGAGGATAAAAATCCAACTATGACTACTCAGTTTCCTTTAGTTGCACTAACACAATCGCTTCCTTGATGGGCTTGTACAATATGTGAAGAAGCTGGTGATTTGATCAACGATCCTAGAGATCATCGTAAAAAACGTTTACAATTCCAGTGCACTTCTTCTCTTTTTGATAAATTTTTAGAGACTCACGATCCATAAAAAATTGCAAAAGATTTAGGCCATCTAGATTGGGAGGCAACTATGAATGAAGAATATCGTTCCTTAATGGCGAACAATACTTAAGATCTTGTACATGTTTCAAGAGGAAGAAAACTTCTCATATGTAAAAGGGTCTATGAACTAAGTGTCCATGTAATGAAAGTGTTGAAAGACTTAAGACAATTTTAGTTTCCAAAGGATTTTCCCAAGTTGAAGGAATTGACTAAAATGATGTTAGAAAAATAGGATCACAGAACAATAGCATAAAACATGATGCATAAATAAAACACATAAACACAATACAAGAGAGACACCAATATAATTTGGTTCACTCAAGATGGGCCAGGTCCACATAGAAATTATCATTCATCTCTATTATATTTTCCAAAAAAAGTAAGGGATACAACCTGCAATACATACACTGCAACTTCCTCTTCACTTTCTCATAGTCTCTCTCAGACAATCACAAAGATATTTTTCACCATACTACCCAACTGCAATACAATTCCTCATACAATTTCCTTCTATGGCTAAAACATCTTACATAACTTATACCTTCATATTTGATATCTAATGAAGACACGGATTGACTACGGATTTACAACATTTTACAAGGAAAATTTTGCCACATTTCAAGGGACGAAGATCGACAAAAAATGGAACCAAATATTTTCCTCATGGCTTCTGCCCCTAAACCCCCATGGACCCTTAAGCTGAGGGGATTGACGAGCTCCCAATCTCCCCCTTATGTTCAGTGGCCAGGAATCCAAACACAACAAAAACAATAATCAAGCTCAATAACCAACAAATGAAACCTTTTCCCTTGTCACCAAAATGAACTCCATCTTCCTTGTTCTTTCCCTTGTTGCTTCCCATAAATTGGAGGTCCATCAATTGGATGTCAAGTATGCATTCTTACATATATTTTTTATAGAATTAATTTACATGGAAGAACCTCCTAGCTATGTTTAGAATGACTCTAGCCTTGTTTATAGTCACCTTAAAAAATATCTCTATGGCCTTAAGCAAGGTCCTCGCACTTGGCATGCCAAAATGTATAGATTTCTGCTTGACACTGGTTTTTCTCAATGCCATTCTAACCCTAATGTTTATACCAAGAAAGAGGGAAACCATCTCATCATCCTTGTTCTTTATCTTGACGACCTTATTATTACTAGTATTGACCATGACCTTTTAACCCATATGAAATCCATCCTTAAGAAGAAATTTGAAATGATAGACTTAAGATATTTGCATTATTTTCTTTCCCTCCAAGTCCTAAAAACTAGAGAAGGAATTTTTGTTTCTTAGTTTAAGTATGCTTGCGACCTCCTTCTTCGATTTCACATGGATGATTGTAAACCAAACTCATTTCCATTGTAATGTTCCCGATCTGATATCATATCAAAATATTAAATCTGCTGCAATTATTAAATGAAATGTACAATCAAAACTTGACAGTAACACTAATCACTTCTTGATGCAGGGCAAAATATAAGTATTACTAATAAATTTGGGAAATGGCAATGGGATAATGGAAGATACCAAAGACAAATTTGGATAGATATTATTATTTCCCTAATCACTTGGATGTTCGTTCCTTTTAGGTTTCGAAATCAGCTCCGCTGAATTCTACTCCCACGCTTCTAGGTGTCCCAACCGTACAAACTAGAAGAGACCAGTCACATCCAGTGAACCAATGCTTATGGAAGGTTGAAATGATTTATCAATCATGTAATATTTAGAAAATAAAGTTTCCATAGGTTTAGAACTGATCGGGAAAAATTTGGTACTGTTTGGGATGATTTGGGAAAAAATAACAATTTGGCCCGGGAAGAACTTGTGCAAAGGAGGATACTCAAACATGGTATGATCCTAAAAATTTATCATTCTGTGAGTTGGGATGGGTATAGGGGTGAATTAAAATACTACAACAACTTACATAAAATAATTTGAGTTTGTATAACTTCCAGAATGCTAAAAACACTGAAACTAGTCGAAATTGCCTAGTTAAAGAGCAAGGGTATGCAAATATTGACAAATTTCATATCAGACTGTGATCAGGACTGAAAGTATTGTTCTACAGGTACTGATATAGCATATTAAAAATATCATATCACTCAAACATAAATTCAATAGTCATTATATCACTTTTATTACATCCAACTGTCAAAAGGTCCCATTAAATGGGCAATAAAATATACTCTCATGAAAATTTAGCATGAAGGATCTATGGGAAAAAATAATTAATTCCATATAGAGATAATAATGAGTGAATGGGATGCTACATAGGTCGAATTGAAACTTGGAGAGCTGCTCCTTATCTCACTGTAACCTGCAATGAAAATTGGAAGGGAAGAGAGGAGAAGGGGAATGGAAACTTGGGGCGCATCACCCAAGAGGACTGAGGCTCATCACTAAGTATGGAATCCTTAGATTCACTCAACATTGAAATAATCATCAACCAAAATTGAATAACAGAGTTGGAATTATCCTTAAGTAGACCTTGGGTGACTTGTTGAACAAGTCCAACACCTGTTGAGCAAGTTGCCACTTGCTAAAACCTAACCCTAATCATGAATTCGCCCTCCTTGAGGAAACTAACATGTATGAGTCATGTATGATGTTCCCCTATCATTAAATATTGATCAAAATAGAAATTGTGCCCTCCTTTGGCCTAGATTTGCCTGTTTTTACCCTGATTGTTTTTCCTACACTTTCTGCTTTTGTAACTGCTCATCAGAATAGAAATTGTGCCCTCCTTTGGCCCAGAGTTCCCTGCTTTTACCCTGATTTCATTTCCTGCACTTCTTGCTTTTGTAACGTATGCCTTTTCTTTGCTTTTGGTTAGTTTCCATATTTTTCTGACTGCTTTCTTTTTCCATATTCTTTTTGACATCTTAGGCAAGTTGACTTGCCCCAATGCACCCTCCTTGACATGGCAACTAATTTCCACATATATTAATTACATATTAATTAATAATGACATAAAAATAATTCAAAATTGGAAACTAACTTAGTATAATCCTCCTAAGTAAGAATTGAAGAAAATTCCCAAGTACATTCATTAATGTTACTTTTGATCTCCCAGGTGTTTTGCAAGGTCAACACTTTCAATGCCCTTCTAGGAAGGTACATTACATCCCTTCCAATCTAGAGTCAAACTTACTGCCACTTGTGCTTCACCCAAATTATATGTCACCTTGTATCGTCATCTATTGGTAGTATTTTGTACTTGACTCATACCTATTATGATATTTTCCCTGAAAGCCATTTTCCAAAAGCAACAAAATTGATACTTTGGTATATACGTGGTACAATTATATTTGAGGTTCAATATAGTTCGGGGGGGACTCCTTTGTTGGTTGGTTTGACTAATTTAGATTGGGTTGGTGAACTAGATGATTGGAAGAATATTGTAGGTTATGTTTTCATTCTTGGTTCATGACCCGTCACTTGGGCTTGCACAGATTGTTTTCTTTCTCTTTATTTAGTACAAGAAGAGTATGAATCCATAGTTAAGCAAGTCAATAAGCCTTATGCATTTGACAAATACTTTCAAATTTTAGATTTGAGCAACAAAATCTGACTACCCTTTGCTGTGACAATCAAAGTGCCATCAAGCTCACCAAAGATCTAATACAACATAAATGCAACAAAAATATTGAGGTATAGTTGTACTTCATCATAAATATTGTTCAATATCGCATTCTCGAAGTGCTCTTTTGTTCGGCATATGATTAAGTTGTCACACATCTTCACAAAGTCCCTTATAAAAATGATTTTTCCTAAACTTTGATATATGTTAGGAGTTCAAGAATTTATCATTAAGGGGGGTTAGGGTCTAACTCCTCCTCCTTCCTTCTCCCATTGTGTCACTTTTGTAAATCCTTCAATCCCATCCCAAGTTGTTTTTAAGGGGGTATTTTAGGATATTTAGACACATACAAGTTAGTTAAGATCGACTTGGTATAATGCATCCTTAGGTAATGTGTGTTTCATTAGTATGATTTTGTGCTTATGTAATTCGATGGTCATGATATGTTCTAGACATAGAACGATCCGACATTTCATCTTCACCTCAAACTTAACGACTATTGATCTATGTCTCAACACCCTATTATCCCATGATCTCTATTTAAAGAGCATGGATGGCTATTTTCTCGATGATCGATTGTGTGAAACTCATGTAACATTTTTTTTTTGCATAATATATTGACTCAAGAATCCATTTGGTTGGGGCCATGGACTATTTCCCTCTTTGATGGTTTTAACCATGTAAAAACATTGGTGTGTTGATTTGTGATATGTTTGTGTGAGCAGTTGCCGAAAGTGTTCGATCTTTTGGAAATATCTAGTGTTAGTTGAACATTTGTGAAAAGCACACCAATGCATTAATAAACATCCATACATTTCAATATCACAATTGTCAATTCACTATATAATGATTTTAAGTTTGTAAATGTAGTCATAGTATTTTTATTTTTATTTTTTATTTTTTATGAAATGACAAATAATAGTCTGAAATTTATATTTTTATTATAATAATATTAATTTTTATATTTTGATTACTCTGTTTTCATTTCATTATTAGTTTTCGATGAATTTCATTGGTTATTATATAAATATGTATTGTGTAATTAAATGAATAAATATAATGATATGACATCTAAAATCATATTTTTATTATTGAAATATTGTATATTATGCCTATATTTATTTAACAATATAACATGTTGTAAAAATTTAATAAAACAAGAACCTCATCATAATATTTATGAACAAAAAAACCTCATCATATTAATGGAGAAAATATTCATTTAAATATTTTTCTTACAATTTTATGATGATATCATTATACAAAATGTGATAATGGCTCTATAATAAACTAAATATTTTTTAACAGAATTACACAATTTTGTTTTGAAACATAATTTTGGAATACAAAAATTGCAACATTTTATATATATACATCATTCATTGCTTTATCCTCGTTTTTTATCCACTAGTAATGACTAGGGGGCCTCACCCTACAACACCAAATACCTCGAGGAATCAGCTACCCTGGCGGAGGAGACCCGACCTCAACAATCCAAATAATTGAACCCTTGATATGTCCTCCATGTGGTTATGCCTAGCATGTAGATACATCATTAGTATAGGTAGTAAGCTGGAGTGTGAGATGCACTTCAACAGGTAGTCATTGCTTCAGTGATTGAAGACATGTAGTGATTCAACGACTTCTTTAGTCAGATGTGTCGAGTGCAGTGATGCACCAATTTCTGAAGGCTAAGATGCATGATGCATGTGTATGTGCATGGTGGCATGGTATGCATGGAGATGCATGGAGGTCCATGGATATGTTTAGGTGCATGGAGGTTTCATGCATGCAATTTACATTGTTTTGATGCACACATTTTAACACACTAAAGTGAACTTCTGCATGCAAGTCGTATTAGGATTTTGGAACCCTAATCTCACCAGAGGATTATAAAAGGACATTCAGAAGACAAAATTCAATGTTGCTTATGAGATTTAGGTGATCAAGTCAATTGAGTGAATCAGTTGACTTGGGAGGGTGTATTCTTCTAGGAGAAATTGGGGGCGCATTCTTGAAAGAGTGAGGGAATTTCTTCTCAGACTAGAGGGGAGATTCATTCCTGAGGTGAGAGATATTATCTCATTGGATTCCTTCAAATTTTGAGGAGTAGAGTAGTTGGGACGTGTTGCAGCAACATGGGGGAACATATCTCCAGCTACACCACACATGTGAGTGTTGAGGCTCACGTTTTGAGGCTAGGAGGGCCAAGAGAGAACGGGTATTGTCTTTAGAGACTGAGGAGAATCCATACAAACCTTAGCTTGAGTTTGACTGAGCTGGAGACGTCCATGGCACATTTTTTAGCAAAGAGGGTGTAGCTATACAGTTGGGGGTGTCTCTTAATGATTGAGGTTGCATATATTCTTTCGTCATGACAGTGATAAGAGATTTAGGGGTTAGAGAGACAGTTCAGCTACTAGATATTGGAAGCGACAGTGATCAGAGATTTAGAGTTAGGTCAGACAATTAAGGTGCATTTCCCAAGAGAATCAGTTGCAGCTGCAAACATGTTGGTTATGGAGCCTAATATTCTAGAACTATTATTGAGCAGCTGTGTTTGTACCCCAGGTTTAGTGTACACTCTTCTTAGTCGGGGGGTGCAAGGGGGCCCAGGGGGTTCGGGGGCGAAGCCCCCGAAGGAAATTTTTGGGATGTGTGTTGGCCAACAGTTTTGCAAACCCATGGTATTGGGTTAACCGCAGTATTTTCCCATGGTATTTCCCCTATAAAAGAAAGCATTGTAAGACAAATGTATATTGTATTGTAGCATTGTAAAAAATCTCTGTGATTATGAGAGAGATATTGTGAGAGTGTGAAGAGGAAGTGCAGCGAGGTTGCTGCAAGTTGTATCCCTTCATATTTCTAGACGATAATAAAAGTACTGTCAATTTCTGTGTGGACGTAGCCCATCTTTTGGGTGAACCACATTATATTTGTGTCTCTCTGTAATGTGTTAAAATGTGTTTTGCATCTTGTTTAATGATTTAACAGTATAACTAGTATTGCTCTGCAATCCTATTTTCTAACAAAATAGATCTAAGGTTTTAACCCACCACGTTCTATTATTGTATTTCTAAATATTGATTGTACACTCTCTCTTTTACTTACTCTGGCTTAAGAAAGAGGAAAGTCCATAGATGTTAGTTTTCTCCATTGGGGTTTCCAGGATAAAATCTGAGTCCATTTGATGAGTGATTGCATTTAAGTATTAAAGTTTTAAAGAGATATATAGTTTTTTTTTATAAGTATTTGGCATAGTTATTAGCTTCTATGGAATAGAGAAGCTTGGGATTTTTGTTTATGCTTGTGACTTATTGAGACCTAAGGTCGGCTGATATCTCATATTTCCAAACTGCATAGTGACATCTGGAAAATTTACATGGTATTAGATCCTTGTTAAAGGTCAAGGGGCCATCACACTCATATGTATGAGTAGTATACTAGATTTGCATGGAGACTCAGTGGTGATATAAAATATCTGAAGAGAGTGACCAAATATAAAGAGTAGGGTTCAGATCTGTAAAGACCATATCTACCAGATATGAAGAGCATGGTTCATACCAGATCCGTGAGATTGGTGACTAGATCTGAGATAGATCTATCAGATATATGCAAGAAAAGGCAGGATCTATGACCAAAGATCATTTCTATTGAGCATACAATCAAAGGGGTGCATCCCTAAGATAGAGGGCACATTCTTTAGTTGTTGAGATAACATAGGAGTAGAGGGGCACACATCTCATAGAATGAAAGGGGGCACACTTACCTAGACAAAGATCATGATTTGAGTCCATCAGAGGTCAAAGCGGAACAAAGGGAATAGTTGTTGGATTGGTTACACATGCCAAAGAGGGGCCCATTCCTTCAAAAATAATTGCAGTTGTTGATTATCGAGGTTTTTTTTCCAAAAATATAGCATTTCTTTGGAAGAATCATGTTATTTTGTTTATATGATATAGATGATTGCGGTTATTTCATAATTTCTCTGACTCAGATTATAGAAATCCCACATCAGGTCTGAAGAGAAGACATCATATCTATGAGAACAAACCCTAGATTTGTGAAATAGAGGGTATTAAATATAGGCATATGATGGGAATACAAGAGGTGTTCCTTAGTGTTTTAGAGTCAAATTCAAACTACTATGAGAGGTTAGTAGTGAGGAGAGTTGGTTCGATGATGTTCTAGTAGGAGTCAAAAGGTCTACTAAATATAGTAGGAGGGATGCATATACCAAAGCTAGGAGAATTGCCCTCCAGATTGGATCTAAATAGTGAGGAGTATAGTACGGTGTTTTGGGATGGATAGAGTATTCTATATTCAGATGGATTGGCCTTGGATGCAACCACGATGCATGGCTTTAGACAAGGCAATTTGTACAGGTTGCTGGGAAATCCTGTATGTGGGTCCAATTAGGATATCTTGGATACAATTTCAATGTACGAGATAGATACTAGCATGGAGTATGTTTTTCGAGGCCAACCCACTTCAGGAGTATCTGGGTGGTTGACAAAGTCTTCACTATATTTCGAGATGGATTTAGAGCAAAAATATCCTAGTGTGGATGAGCCTTTGGATAGTTAGTTCATAGGCAATAGGGATGAGCGAGATGATTACGCTAGTACTATCTAGAGACTGAGTTGGTACGAGATGAAAAAGTTTTATTAATCTCATGAGTGAGTTGAGACATCTCAGAGTAGGGAGATTAGATACAGAGAAGTGGATCCACTTAAGGGAAGCTTTAGAGATTGGTTGCAGCTGATATTTAGAGGGAGTCTAAGTTAGGGGTCAATTATAGGGTCTGAGAGAGAGCAAGAGGCTTCTCCTAGGACTAATTTGATGGAGGTGGATCAGAGTGTAGCAGTGGTAGCCAGTATTGAGGGGGTAGTTATATCAGGAATTGATCTACTGGATCCATGTATCAATGGTTGAAATTCCCTCAATAAGAGAGAGTGTTAGAGATAGAGGGTATTTTGAGATGTCCTCCATGTGGTTATTCCTACCATGGAGGTACATAATAGGTATATGAAGTAATTTGGAGTGTGAGATGCACTTCAACAGGTAGTAATTGATTAAGTTATTGAAGACATGCAACAATTCAATGACTTATTTAGTAAGATGTATGGAGTGTAGTGATGCACCAGTTTTTGATGGGTGAAATGCATGATGCATGTGTATGGTGGCATGGTATGCATGGAATTGCATGGAGGTGTACATGGAGGTGTTTAGGTGCATGGAGGTTGCATGCATGCAGTTTACACTATTTTGATGCACGCATTTTAACACACTAAAGTGAACTATTGTTGTAATAATTATCAAATAGGGGTTTCCAAACAACTTATATACATACTAACTTATTTAGTACTCTTTAATACACCAACACATACTCAAAATACATATTAATTGTAATTTCAATCAAACATTCTAATGGATCTTCTTTGTATGTGAGCACCTTATAGAGAGTATTCATGGTTGATTGTAAATTGATCTGAATAAAACTTGTCCTAAAGATAACTTCCCCATCCCATTTATTGATTAGATTTCAGATGAGTGCACAAGAAGCGATATTTTCTCATTCATGGACAATTTTTTGGGATATAATCAAATCTAGATGGAACCCGAGGACCAATATAATACTGCAATTATATGTCCTTGGGGTACGTTTTCATACCAAAATATTCCCTTCGGCCTTAAAATTTCGGAGAAAACTTTCAGCGGGAAATGACCTTTTCCTTTCATGACCTTAAACAAATAATCAAAGTCTATCTAGATGACCTTGCTGCTCAGTCTCATTAGACATTGGATCATCATGCACACCTTCAACTGGTATTTGAGAGATGCCGACGTTCTCAAATTTGTTTAAACCTTCAAAACTGCATCTTTTGTGTTAGGATTGGTCTCTTGTTGGTATTCATCGTTTCGAAATATGGTAGTATGGTTGATCCATTAAAGGTTGAGGCAATACTCTGGTTTCCTTCCCCACGTACAATTTGTTAGCTTCAGATTCTCTAGGGGATGGCTAATTTCCTATGCCGGTTCATAGTGAGCTATGCCAACCTAAACAAGGATTTCATGCACTTGTTGAAGAAGGATACTTCGTTCTTATGGGTCAAGTGAGTCCAGGAGTCCTTCGATGCTATTAAGAGAGCCTTGGAATCGACCCCTCTACTTCATCCTCCAGACTATGGTGTATATTTCCTTCTTTATGTGGCCACATATCAAGAGACGGTTGGCATGGTCCTAGTTCAAGAGGATGAGTGGATACATGAGCATGTTATCTGCTATCTTAGCCGAAATCTTATTGATCCTGAAGTCAGATATAATCATGTGGAGAAATTTCCCTTAGCGACTCTTAATGTAGTACAGAGATTCAGACATTACAGCTTACTTCACCAGACTATTGTTGTATCACATATCAATCCATTTCAATTTGTCCTGACAAGACGAATGATAGGGGGAAATACAATAAATGGATTTGTATTTTACAAGAATTTGACCTTGATTTTCTCTCTGCAAAATCCAAGAAGTATTTAGTCTTTGCGGACTTGATATTGGATTTCCATAGACTTAATGAGGATATGGTTTATGAAGAATCATTCGTCAATGAGCACATTTTCCTTATCTCATCTTTGAACCCCTGGAATGGAGATATTATCAATAATATTAGAACTTTGAAGATTCCTCCTCACCTCTCGAGGGATGGATGACAAGTATATGTCACCAAGAAAAAAAATACCTCATTATCGGTCACACTTTGTATCACAATGGGGTGGACTCTATCCTGCATCTTTATTTGAATCACAAAGAGGCTAAGGTTATGCTTAATGACTGCCACAACAAGGTGTGTGGTGGTCACTTATTTAGGCTTGATACAACCCAAAATATCTTGCAGGTGGGTTACTATTGGTTTTCTATCTTTAAATATTGTGTTAACGCAAGTAAGAGATGTCACTCTTGCCAGGTGTTTTCTTGAAATATGCATTCACATCCTGCCCCATCGCATTGTATCATCACCATTGGTCCCTTCACTGAGTGGGGGGTGTATTTAATGGATTACAATCCAACTTTGGCTAGGGGGCATCACCATCTTATAATGGTCGTATATTAATTTACTAAATGGGCATAGGACATGCTAACAATTAAATCCGATGTTGAGACAACTGCCCATTTAGTGTTCAAACATATTATCTTTCAGTTCGGGGTTTTGAGAGAGATTGCCACTGACCATGGTAGTCACTTTCAGAAAAAATATGATCATAGAACTATATTTGAATATGGGGTTTAAGCAAGACAATTCATAATCCTATTATCCCCAGGCGAATTCTCACGTGGAGGAACTCAATAAATCTCTTAAGGTCATTCTATAGAAAGTTGTCAAACAAAGAGTCAAATTGGCATATTATGTTATATCTTGCTTTGTGGGCATACTAGACCGTAGTTAATACTTACACTGTTTTCTCACCATTCCATTTAGTTCATGGGGTGGAGTTGGTTCTCCTTGTTGAATGAAAAATTTCTTCGTTGAAACTAGCTATAGAGTTTCTACCTGACACTTCCAAATTGGAACAACACTTAGTACACCAAGAGCAGCTTGATGAGTAGTGTTGAGATGATGCCATGCCCATAGAAGTTAATAAGCATTGTGTTAAGGCCCAATATGATAAGTTTGTGTGTCCCCGATAATTTTGTGAGGGTGACCTTGTCCTCTTATATGACCAAGCTAGTGAACCATTGGGGGATGACAAGTTCAATCCTATGTGGCATGGTCCTTACATCGTGAGGCATGTACTGGAGAAAGGAGATTACAAGTTAGAGGACTATGAGAAAAATATCCTGAAGGATCCCAAAAATGGACTCTATCTTAATAATTAATATGCTTGAGTCTCCAACTTGGGCTAGTACCTTGTATATTAGTGTACAAATATGCATAGTTTTTCATTTTTCTTTTGGTGTTGTCAGTTTGTATACATGCTTTGTATTGGTTGGAATATGTCAAGAGAGTCTTTGAAGTACTTAAGATTTGTGGATGGTGCCAGCCGCCATACCCAAAACTTATCTTCTACTAGTTGGGTCATTTATTCACCCAAGGGTCAACTTGTGTGTTCAGAAGGCATATGTCTTCAACCATTGTCAATAATATTGTTGAGTATAGCATCGTCATTGAGCTATTATACGATGCCATTTTGAAGGTTAATCGTCTTTTATAGGTTCAACTAGATTCACAGTTGGTTGTTTCACAGTTGAATGGTCGATACCATGTTAGATATCCTACGTTGCTGAAAAGGTTCTTAAGGGTAATATTGTTAGAGCATCACTTTGATTTCATTACATACATTCATATACCTAGAAGTTATAATCAAATTGCCGATGCGTATGCAACTTGCATTTTAGATTGGAATTTTCCACATAAATAAAGACAAGAAGCATTCACATAAACATTCAATCATTCATTCATACACATAAACTTATGAAACCGATAGCATAGTAAGTTTTTAATTTCAAATAAAGGTCTAGGAATATGGTGTCATAGTACAAAATTGGGCTTCTATCCCTCAAAATATACACAACCGATACAAAATACAGTCATGGAATATAAGCCTAAGGTCCTGTATGAGTATCATTGTCACAAACTATGACGTTGACTAAATGCTTAAACAACCTAACTATCACATACCCATGCCCCAATATCATGCGGAATTAAAAAATTTCATCGAGAACCTTTATTGTTCATCGAAACACAGGGCATGGCCATGACCACATCTCGACATTTCCAACTCTGTCACACTCCCCCCCGTCTTCCATTGATCTGTTCAATGATCTGCAAGGAAAGATCTTAGAGGAGATATGACGACAGAGAGAAAATGCGACGAAAATCAACGAGCATAAACGACCCCACAGCTGGAACCAAATCAATGGCTCAAAATTCACCCGCAAAAATCAACGGTGCAAAAGACCCGAGTTGCGGGGTTGAAAAGTTACAAAAATTGAAATCTCACTTCCCGCAACCCGCATCCTGCATCGAAAATAGATCAACAGCAAAGAATCGTCCCACGAAGATTGACGGCGTGGAGACTTGAATTGCAAGATTGGGAATTATGGGAATCACGACACTACGATCCCGCATCCTGCATCCCACAAGTTGCGGAAGGGAAATATGCGGAAACCAATATCTTTGAAAAAACATTCTGCATCCTGCATCCCGCAAATTTGCACAAAGGAGGATTTCTAGCAGGAAACTCAGCTTTTTGACTAAAGTCTTGGATCGATCTGATCATTCACGCCATTACCAATCTGGCCAATCTACCCTACAACTTATTTCAAAATGCATTGAGGGAAAAACATACATAGATGCCTATAATTGCAGTTATTCAAAAGAGCAATGCATCAATTCAACACAGCAACATGTTCATCACATTCCATCAAGAAATTACAATGCAAGAAACATAGTTGCAGAGAATTATGTAGACAAGAACACTTATCTTGGATAGAACTTGTCCCGCCACCAGCTATGTCGCTGCAACATTCTTCCCAACCATAGGCCAATGTGCTCCTTAGTCTCTTAGCAACACTGCCACCCCCGAGTTGGGCATGATTTCCTACAGGAATAAGGGAACACTAGCAGACTCATACATAGCCAAGGGTGTCATACAACTCATCCAAGCCAACATGGATGGGTTTATCAGGTTGTAAGGGAAAACATCCCAACATATGGGTTTCACAGGCCACTCTGCCAAACCATCTCACAGTCGGGTTTCATAGACTGTTCATTGTCAAGCCAACCTTCACCTTAAGGACCAGTCAAACCAACAAAGGGTTTATCAGAATGTACATAGTCAAGCCATCTTACTGCTGGGTTTATCAGACTTTCCAGCCAAAGGTTCCTCACCAGTTCAAACACAACAAGACACATCCAAGCCAACAGATGGGTTTATCAGGCTACCTTCCAAGCCATCTTTCCATTTGGGTTTATCAGGCTTCTAAGGCAATAGGCATGAAGAACTGTTAAGCTAGTGAGCTCATCTATAGAGCTAAGAACACCTTCAAAAGACCTATCTAGCCTAGCTTCCCCACTGTCTACACACCCAACACAAGGAAGTGTCCCCTTCTCTGCTCCACAATCCCTCAAGATACACCTTCCCTTCCAGTGCTCTTCAGGATGCACATAGCAGGTTTACTAGCCACTCTTATCTTATTGTGAGATTCCACACTAGGTTTATCAAGCACATTCTACGTCTCTCCCATTCCTAAGTCTTGTACATAGCTCAGACTTGAACCAAGGTGCACAATACAACAATCCATAGGGAGACTCTACAACACAGGCTTACTCTAGAACACGAGTAACAGGGTCTCATGCACTCTGTAGTTTAAGATAACACTGCAATGCAGCAATCACAGTCCTGCCAAGGGAAAACACTCATAGAACATGAAGGATACACATAGGAAGAGCTCAATAGCTGAAGAGCTTCCCCCATGAATGGATAATGAAGATGGATGGATGATGAGCCAGAACGTCCCGCATCTCTCTAAACGTGAGAGTAAAAACCAAACGTGAATGCGTGAGTCAAAACTAGCATACGGTTGTGGTGTTTAATTGTCCATGCAAGCAAAACATGACATTCTAGAACTAGGTGCTCTACCCAATTCAAATTTTCCCATACTCTTCCCCTTCCAAGGAATAACTACCTCAACCACCTTCTGCCAGAATAAATGGTTGGGAAGAAAGACAAGAAAGAGGGTAGTTGACAGTTCTGATGGGTTCTCCCCATGACACATGGATTTTCCCCAAACAGGTTCAAGGTTAACATTGCCACCCCCCCCCTTATCCTTAGGAAAATCATGCCCCCATCTCATTATTCGTTGCATTGACATAGCTGGCTGTGGGTTTTTCATTAATTTGCATATTTACATGATGTTTACAAACGTGCTTGACTTAGCATAGAAACTATAGGCATTAACCATGATCACCTATATTCCAAACATCAATCAGTGACAGGGCCTTGGCCTTGAGCTCCTTGTCATGATTCCATATAATATTTACATCATATACATTAATGCAATGGGGTCGAAACTGGGGTGTTACACTAACCCATGCACATGGTACCCCAACCACATGTCTTTGCATAGCCTCAAGCAAATACTTGATCTGTACCATGGGAATCTTATGTGTCAAATGAGCCAAGTTTCCCTGCACATTTTGTAGCATCCACTCAGCATCACCATCGGCCATGTCCTCTCCTCGGCCTTTCTATTGGTGCATGGGTATCCATCAAGTTGTTGCGGACCAATGTATGCAAAAATGAGTCAAATATTAGTACATGACACCATGCAAAAACATGTTTTTTTTGCTTCCCTTAAGTCAAAGAATACAAAAAAAATAAATATTGGAAAAACAAAATTGACCTTACTTATGTCCTTGAAGGTGACCCCTAGTGGTAGTGGCCTGTCCTTATCTCTGCAGAAGTATATCCCCTCACAGGGGTGGTCATCTATGGTGATCACCTATCACCACCACTAGTGGAAGAACTCATTTGTGAATGGAGAGGGAACTCTGCCACCTCCTAACTGCCTCATCACTTCAGTCCAACGTGTCTAGGATGGATCCTATAGACCACGAGGAGGGACCTCAACTCTCAGGATAAGGCCTGATATCCTCTCAAAAAATAATTTGCACCATCTGATGGTGAACCTAAAGTTCTTGGCCTGACCAAGTTTACACTTTGTCAACCGATGTTTAATTTTTCCCAACAAGGATGTGCTCTAGTCATAAATGGTGGGCCTCATATACTCCACCGCATAAAACATGAGAGGACATGAATCCTGATGTAATGCAACTGAACCCGATATCCTTTTCAAGACTAGGATGATCATTTTCAAATTTAGACTCTGGATGTCTTGGATAGGAACTTGACTTCCCACTTTCTCAATGTTGGGAAGGAAACATGCAACAATGTACTCATCTATGGTCACTCCCCCATCAACTCCACGAGCTCTAATATTGGATACCTATCCCTCGTGAGATAATACGGTGATAAACTATATATCATACACCTCAATTTTGAGTGGCTTCCCATCGAGGTTGAATGCCTCAGTGTTTGGGTCCCAATAGTTGATGAGCATTTGGAGTAATCTTGGTTGTGCCCTCATACTCCCAAAATTCCAAAATTTTTATAGGACACACCTTTGTTATGCTTGTTGGGTGGGAAAATTACCAGGCACTTGTCTATCAACATCATCGTGATCTCATTCCATCCACTTGATCACCATCTTGCAAAGGAGAGGAATATTTGTGAGTCAAACCATTAAAATAATTCATCCACAGATTTGTGCGTGGGTCATAGTGTGAATAGTTTTATGGCCACTTGGATATGCTTTTCTTTGACCACATGGACCTACCCATATACAAGGCTCGATGATTTGTGACCCGTGTGGGCCGAGTTACTCAATTCTAGTGATGAAAACCTAAAATTTTGACCACTAAAAATTGAAATAAAACCAATGAAATTTTAGGGCATGATGAGAAGAATTACCTGGTCCAAACGGTTTGTGATTTCTTTTCCTGTAGATCCTAGAATCATTGTTTGAATATCAAGGGTGAAAAGGGCTCCCAAGCACTATTTGTGGTAAAAATGAAATGGTATGGTAAAATTTCAAATTTTTACTATTTATAGAAATTTTTACCCACTTTTCTATAGTTTTCACCCCATTTTTAATATTTTAGAAACTTTATGGGCTAATATCATGGTGTAAGGATATTTTTTGATGCAATTTTGCAAAGCCTTAGTGTATTTCACCGTTTTTGTGCTTGTCCGTTCCTTCCACGAGTATATATATTGACTGTCATATAGGATAGGATTCCATTCCTCCTACATTATTACAATAGCCTATGACCACAATTCATAAACCTTAGGTACAAACCACTTTTTAATGATGCAAAACCTTCTAGCTACTTGTAGAAGTGTCGTTATTTAAGCAGTATTTCTTTCCCAACCATGGGTACCCTAGTTAGAACCCATTTTGTCGTTTGGTGCCCATGACAATGCTCCTCCTTAGGTTTGGGAGTCCCTTATAGTCCTTTCATGTCTTTGAATGAAACCTCATGTTCCTTCTGATATATTATGCTGACCATATTCCACATGGACTCCCTTTTTATATTGAGTTGTAAATGCATGTCATTCACATGATTTCCTTATTGATCCTGATTCCAGTTCCCCGCTTCAGTGTTATAAGCCAAACTTCTCAAGCATGTCTCAATTCTAGCCAAGTAGAGCCTATTATTCATCCTTTGCAGATCTATTACCCTTTACCCCAGAGGAAACATCCCCCTGAGTGTCCTTATCCTGCATGTGTTTCCTTGCACTAAGCGTAGGTATGTTGCACTAATTGGAACTAGTTTTCTTTCCCACGAAACGTGTTTCCTCTCTGATGTACTATAAACATATTTTATTATTTTGTAATCTTTCATATATGAAAAAGACAAAAAAAATAAAAATAAAACTTAAAAATCCAAACAGGAAATGATATCATCTTAAGTTGCCAATTGTCGTTTCACCTTTGAACATAACATAATTTTTTAGTCCATCCATCATGGATCGGGTTTTAGTATGGCCTTAGGAAGCTGTGCTTGTTATTCATATATTTATCCACCAACTAGTTATGCTTCTAGTACCTATGTAGCCTCCATTGATGCCTCTTGCATCGTAGAGTTATATTAGTCACTTCACTCTTGAGACTATGCTTCCTAAGTCTATCAATATTCCTTTTGCTCTTGTTCAAAGAAAGTCTTTTAGCTAGAGTCGGCCATTCATCATATCTATTGACTTTCTATGTCGACCATCCCAGTGGCTTATATATTTATTTTCCTACCTGGTACCCTAGGCCTAGTTTCATAATTGATAGGTGACCTTGAACTCAACAGATTCCATCTCATCATTGGTCGCTAACTGAGTGGTTTCCCTTGTGTTCAATGGAAATAAATTTATTCACACATTGGGATTCATGGTGTGGCTTGGATTCCATTAGAACCTATTGGTGTATTCCTCACCTCCGTCAGTAGTTTTCATGATTGGATGTATTCAAAGGGTCTCTTTCACAATATACTTGCATATGGTGTGTGCGAGAGACGCACATGGTTACTAGTTTGTGCACATCCAATTCGTTCGAGTTCTTCAAAATCATTCAGCCTTGCAATGCACCTCGTGTTGGTTGATGGGGGATGCCCTAATTCCCTCCTTCTAGGGGATTCCATTCCATCAACTTCGTATCATCTATTCTAGAATGAGGATCTAGAGTTAGTTGAGTACCTTGAGACTTGGAGTCATTAGTGGTAGGTTCTCTTGTCATTGATAGTTGGGAATACATCAATGTCCCTTGATCGATGGATTCTTCAAGTGTTAGACATCAACACGTCTATTCACACTTGTTGAATGTACTCAGTACATTGACACCCATTTTCACAATCAGTGGGATTTCTCGCGTCTGTTAATGATATACCTCAATGATAGGTAATCAGACGATGTGTCATCAAGTTCTACTCCAACACCTTCATTCACATGATGGGACATGTAACATTCATGATTTCTATATAAGACCTCATACTATGGTGTCATTCTCAAATATGCTACTAGCTTGATCGTGATAGTTCCCATGGGACTTCAATTCTCATGCTTGAGAAGTGTGTACTTCATCATGTACCAGATGTCTTCATTCAATATGGAAACCATACTACACTGCATATTGTACATGGTTGTGAACACTTATGACATATGTCCATTATTTCTATTCATGGTCATTGTATGTATATGTACCTGGGACTTCTATATATACTTAAGATATGCATTCATGCATTCAAAGTCAATATTGTAATATGCTGATGAGTGGCTAGTTCTTCTGGTTGGGTCTTCACTCCTCCACTTATGGGATTAATAATGTATTTCAGCCATAGTGAGTATCCCTATGACCTCACACATTAGGGGAAATCCGTTATAGCATGATTTTCCACACCTTATGCATCATGCCTTAATGGCCTATCTTTGTCCCTTTGTAGACTCGTTACATCCCCCTTGCTTAGTATACTCTTGATGCTTTAGTTAAACCCTAAAAAACTCAGTTTTGTTGATACACGTGGGTGAATTGTTACAAAACATGCGTACATGCATCCTTCTCCACAACAACCCATGTAAATTTGGTTTTGTGCTCAAAATTAAAAATATTTCGGATTTTCCATGGCAAGTCATAGTGGTTACAATCCTTGACCTTCCATATGCTAGAAAATGCTCCGATTTGATCCTCCATTTTCCATTTTAGGGCTATATATTGAGCCATTGTGAAGCATTAAAAGGAGAGAAAATTTGAGAGTAATGAAACTATAGCAAAAATTTTCCCCATTGCCATTGCCTTGAGTCTGCATCCCTTTATCCTTGTAGATTTAACCATTTATGTTCATCTCCCAGGCTCTCCATTGTCTTTGCGAGGTTTCCTTTGCATGGAGGATTGAAGTGGTGGAGGCCTAGGTGGAGGAACTTGGTTTCTTTGTTCTGACAAGTTTCTGACAAAGGTTGTCACTTTGTACTTTTGTTTTTGAATTAATAGAAATACTCTTTTCTCATTCAAATTCATGTGAAAATGTTTATATCAATTTCCATGGGTATATTTCCTTTATACATGTTCAATGGATTATAATAGAGTAGATGCTAACATGTTACATACATATTATATGCTTGGATACATTTGTTGTCGAGGACAAGTTGTGGGTAGCAAGCATTGGATTGAAAGCTCAATGGTGGTCTCCTTTGAATGTTCGGTTGAGGTATGAACCCTATCCTTTGTTGTTAGAATTTTACATTTAAATGCCATATTTGAGATTAGAGTTGATATCTGGTGTCACTATGTCTGTTGTGGTCTACCCCAAGTCATAGGAAAAATTTATCCATAAAAGAATTGGCGACTCTGTTGAGCAAGTCTCCTTTTTGTTGGGGTGTTTTGGGTGTATTTTTGCTTGAATAACTCTATGTTTATTTGAGTCTTGTTGTGCCCCTATTCAACATCCTTAAAAAACATTATTTCATCAAACAAAATTGTATTTTGTTTAAATGAAATGTTTTGAATTTCATATAGCAAATCTAAATAATTGACAGTTACTGAAATGGTGACGTTCCAGAAGCTACTGAAACAATGAAATTAAATGTTTTTTAAAGAAAACCTTTGTGAACTATGGATTAGTTGACAAAATTACTACTTTGAAATTATTATTTTGAGTGGATTTGCGTTGAAAATCAAGAGATGAGTGTTAATAATTGGTCATAACCCAATCTTGAAATTTTATCCAAATATTTATCATTTGATTTTATTATTGTAAATATTGATAAGGTTTTGAAATTGGAAGGTTGATTATTATATTTTTGGCACCTTTTCAAAGTTCATTCGAATTATATTTCCAAGGATTTTTGTTCAAATCTAAGAATTACGCATAACACAACCTTATTATTTGATCTTGATCTTTATGATGGGCTTCATATGTCATCTTTATTATTGCATGTAAAGGTTGAGGTTAATACTATGGGTTATGGGAGTTATTTTTCATATTTTAAAAAGAAAACAGCCATATAATGAAGAACTTATATGTTCGTTATCAAAGGGAAATCATGATTAATTCAACGTCAAAAAATGGAATGGCAATTAGGGCTTGGATCACTTCAACCTAAATCTGTCACGACATGAAATTACAACGTCAAGGTAGATTATTCCATTTGTCACAAAGATGAATATCATCAAAACTTTAACGTGCAATAACTAAAAGGAATAACGCCATTTTGATTTATGGAGTTCAACGCCACGTGTGGATTGAAATTATGTTCTCACATTTAGTTATGTTTGGTTAAAAAAAATTGAAAATGCCGAAACAGCTGGATTCATGCCAACGAGTTGAGATTATTTCCACCTGATCGCCAGCATTGAAGAAATAACGGAATCAAATATTTTCATATTTTCTATCTGTCAAAGAATGATTTATTGGAATAGATATTATGCAAATTATGCTCTAAGCAAACCAGGAATATGTTTTGGTTTGTTAAAACTCTTGCACGAAGGAGGATACTGTGGTCAAAACATAGAGAATCACGATCAAATTATTCTGTGATCTTACCATTCGTTGCCAGCGATTATACTGAGCCAAATTTGGTACCCTTATCGCTCTCTTTAAGGAAGGATCGACTTCGGTTATGGAGAGATTTACCATATAGTGAGGATCATAAGTACCAGTAAACTAAACTGTTAACATGTTTATCGATCAAGCTGGAAAGATCATTGGTTAGCTAAGCTGTTTATTTTCTCATGATTAAATTCTGTTCACACTTCTTTCTTTTAATAGATTTTTGTTTTTCCATGTGCAGATACCGAGGAGATTGTTATGATTCTGGAATCATTAGATGAAGAAAATGCATGCTACCAATTTCATTCTCAGCTAGTAACAGAAATCGCGTTTTCAACTGACGGGCGTTTTTCTGGGTTATATTGTGAGCAAATGGAGACAGATCTAAAAAATCCGCCACATGGGTTTTCTCCAGAATGGACCCATTTATCTTTTTTCGGGAAAATTTCGCCAGAAATTGATGGTTTTTAGGAGATTTTTGGGATCCTCTGAACGTAATTTTTGCAGTTGCATCCGGCAAAAATTCGCCAGTGTAACGCCCAATTTGGATTCCATTTTTGTTGATCTTTGTCTATTTAAGCAAACTGGAATTTGATGGTGAAGAGGAGGAGCAGACTGGGGGCTGCCAAAGTTTAAGAGATTTCTCTTTTGAAAGCTCAGAAAACACTGCTGCCAGGGGGTCGATAGTTTGGGAAGTGGAAGACAAGACTACTGTTTAATTTACTTGTGACTCGAGACAGTTTCCTGTCTGCAGCTGCAATATTTTGAACTGGTGATGCTTAATCTATGTTTATAGTTTTTAATACTTAGCATATGGTTTGGTATCTCATGGTTTTTGTTATCCCTCTTTCTATATTATTTATGTTTGTCATAATCTCTTTTAAAATTTTGCAAATATACTTTATTTGATTATCGACTTATGTTGATTCTCGACCTGTTAATGAATGTCATGGTATGAATTTGATGATTGACATCATAACATGGGTGATGTATGTGTCTATTGCATGACCTTGTTAGTTTCTGAATTTCTTTTGAATCCTTTCAAGATTTTTAATGCAGTAGTCCCATTAGCAGATTCGATCTCAGTTTAAATATTTGAATCGCTCCCGATCGGGATAATTAAGTTAGGTTAATGGTAGTTTTTCTTTATGCAATGTAACAGGAAACCTATTGGATCAGATCGTCACATTTATGTTTTGATATGTAATCATTACAATCCTGTTATAAATGTATATCTATTAATAGTGTAATTTATGTAAATTGATTGAATTTGTTAATATTTCATTAATTATTTGTTATTACATTCATAGATTAATTATTTTATTATGTTGATTACAGTAGTTAGTTTTGTAAATATATCAAACTAATTCAGTAATTACCTTTAATAGTTTGTTGTGTATATTTATAGGTATATTATAGATCTATTTAACTAACAAGCAGTAGTTTCTAGTTTTACCTTTTAGACTTAGTTTAGTTAGATTTTTAGGCTAACAGAGCCTTTAAACCTGTCGGAAACAACCATCCCAAACAGCTTGGAACCTGCTCTAAGGATCCCGGTATGGGTTGTCTTCCCTGTTACGTGCATAGTCACATATGCCCGTCAACATTTGGCGCTAGAAGGAGGGCCAGTAGATGACAAGTTAATCTATTGAAACTATATCATTGATTAATGGCTTCTGTTCTGATTTGGAGATGTTTTTCTCGAAAAATCATTTATGATGCTCCAGCAAGTATAGTTGATCTTTTAGCAGAAAACAAGTTTAATGGTGAGAAAGTAACATCTGCATATGAACATGTTTTACAATTTATTGATCACTGTATCTTTCACAAGATTACTGATAAAGATGTCTTGTGCATATGCTTGACTCTTACTTTTGAAGGACGAATCAAGAAATGGTGTGAAACCTTGTCGGTAGCTTCTATCCATTCTTTTGAACATTTAATTAGTGAATTCTTAGTTTCATTTGGGGATTATGATTTCATTAGTTTGTGCACTGAATTAAAAAATTTAAGGAAAGACAAGGATGAATCAGTGGAAGACTTCATTAATAGGTTTCTTCATCTTTGTTATATGTTTCCTTTGAAAGATATTCCTTGTTTAGGTGAATGGCTTCATCATTTGATTCTTTCAATTGAACAAGATTTAAAAGCTAATCAATCTGAATTTTTATTAAATGATTATTCACAGTTTGATTTAGTTTTTCATGAAAATTCTGAAAATTTAGAAGTGGAAAAAAACCAACCTTGTTTGACAACGTTTTTCACTTTGACGGATGTGGATTTTGAAAAACATGATCTTTCAAATTATGATATGTCCATATCTTCGTTGAATGAGAAGGAAGTTTATGAAGAAAATTGTCATGTTTTAAAAGATACTACTTCTATTTCAGAAACAAAAGAAATTGAATCTAAAACTTCTAGTTTGGCTAAAGAGATTCGAGATTCATCTTGTGGAGATCTTATCATTGATCATTTTATCACATCTCCATTAGTTCCCGATTCTTCTTATTCTAAAGAATCCAATGACTTTCTACCACATTTATATTCTTATGATGAACATAGTAAAGTCTCAGATAACTTATTATGTTCAGATTTTTCTGTAGATCGTGTCACGGATATTAATCAGTTTATCCTAGAAGAAGAAACCAAACCATCCATAGACTCATCTTTTGAAGAGGAACTATTTAATGAAGAGTTTTCCTGTGGTGATATTTCTTATCCACGAAAAGAATTTCATTCACTTAATGCTTCAACATATTTTTCTTTGTACCCTGATATTTTTAATCAAGAGGCAATGCATAGTTCATATTCTTATGATCTTGATTTCACATTGTCACAATCTTATGCTGTACGATACAATCATGATTTGCATTTAGAAAATGAAGAGATTAATCTTTCTTCCCATGAAACATTTTCTCAATTATATACATGGGAATTAGGAAATATTCAAACAAGCAGACTTGAAGAAGTCTCTTATGATTCATCGAAATTCTTAGATCAACAATCTTATCATGATCAGTCACTTGAGTTTGAAAATCAATATGGAACAAGTAAAGTCAATGTTGATCATCATCATATTAATAATTTACATCTTACAACAATTAATGATGATTTTCCACCTACCTTGTTGGATTCCATTAGTTCATATCAAGTTAGTGATTACGAGGAATCTAATCCCTATCAAATTGATCAGGATATTAATCATAATGCGGAGAACACTCTTGAACTTGAATTTAAGAAAATTGAATCTGAATTTGATGATCTTTTTAAACGACGTGTTTTTCTGCAAGATGATGTTCATCGGGAGAAAAACCTACAAGAAGGATTGTTTAACTTTGAGTTTCTTTCACATGATTCTGTGCACAAAACTTTAGCACATGACTGTCACGATATATCTCTCTCGTTACCATATTCTTTCGAACAATCATATTTTGTTAATCACACATATTATGATAGGATTGCAGATTGGCTCGAGAGATCTTTTCTTGCGAAGTTTCTGGAGAATGGTAAGTTGGCATTTACTTTGTTTTTTTGAAAGTCAAAATGGTAAGTTTGATTTGTTTATTTTTTGTTTCAAAATACTTCAATTTTTATTGCTAACTTTCATTTTGTTTGATTTTGCAGGATTGGATTTATTACGATGTCTTCATTGGAATTTTCATTTACTTAGTTTGTAAATATTTTATTTTATTAGTTTAGGTTAGGTTTATAATTTAGAATGTTTGTTTTCATTTGAATAAATGCAGATATATGGAGTTGCGACAACATCATTTTAAGAATGAGATGACGACATCATTATCAGGGAAGCAATTCTTTACTTCCTCTCATTTTTTTAATCTTCTCATTAAAAGAAAGAACCCTTCATCCTTTTATAGCTGCATACTCATTAGGATTTATTTTGTTACTTTTATTTCTGAATAAAACACATTAGATTAGCATCTCATCAATAATTAAAAAACAACTTTGACTTAATTGAAAAAATTTTAAAACAAAAATAGGGATAAAAAACATTAAAACATGTTAATCTATTTTAATCTCTCATTTTCTTTGCTGATAATAAGTCATAGGTTGTTAAACCCATTTTCCATTTGATGAGATCTTGATTTAACTCATGTGTTATGTCTGTGTAATTTATTTTAAATTTTCATTTTCTTTACTAAGAGTTTTCTCGTAGATTTTGAAATCCTTCGTTTTTGTAATTTGCTCAAATAAAACTCATGTATATATTGGTTGTTTCATTTTCAATTTATTTTTTATTTTTTTCTTTTGATTTTTTGTTGTTCTTTTGATTTTTCAAAACCAGGAGGAATGATTCGGATTTGGGAATGTTTTTATGTCATAAATTAGGAATCTGATTATATAAAACATGAAGAAAGCAAGACTTTTAGAAATCTGTTCTTATCTCAGAAATAAAAGAAAAAGAAATTGAACTGTTGCAAACAAAATTACTAGATGAAAACTTTCACTTTATTTCATTTATTTTATCATTATCCTCAAATTATTGGATTTAATGGATATCGAAGTCATTATTACTAGGAATTCTATTAGTTATTTAGAAATCAGTTCTGGGAAAGCAGTTGCAACTTAATAATAAAATCAGTTGTCTATAGATCCTTTACGCTATCTTACTCGTAAAGAGTTTCCTATTACGTTCCCCCATTATAAACATGCAAATCTCTTGTGGATGAGCACTTAAATGCTGAGTATGAAGCCTTCTTTAAACTTATTAGCTTGGGATATAAGTCGTTGGGTAGAATGGGTTAAAAGACGTACCCTTTTGAGGCTATGGACGCCTGCGGGTAGGAGGGATCCGTCTGTGACATACTTGGATTCCAAATCATAAATTGTTAGATATACAAAAATCTATAAGAATCCAAGGTCATCCCACACTCGTGAAGAGGTTCCAATGCAGCTTACTCATTAATAAATTGAGAAGTTCTAAATATTCGTGTTTTATCTTATCTTGGGACTAGAACGGTAGGATGTATGGTTAAAATTCAACCCTTTCGAAGCTATGGATGCTTCTGGGGAGGGTCATGACTGTAGTATTGGGATCATATCTTTAAAAACTGGTCAAATATCAAAATTGCGTTGTATTTCCCAGGACTAATTTCTTTTGGAGTCTTATGTTTTCTGAAAAAACTTAAAATTCGTATCATTTTTGAAGGTAATCTATGGATAATGATAAAAGAATTGAATCTGGTATTAGTTTGAAATCTAGTCTTATCACAAGGCACAGTTCATTTATCTTCAGAAAAATGCTAATCTGAGTTAAAGAAAAAATTTCTTATCTTGCTACATACACAAGTCAGATTTCATGTTTTTGCAGAGATAACTGTTTCGCCCAGTCAGTCGCCATCTGTTGTGCCCCTATTCAACAGCCTTAAAAAACATTATTTCATCAAACAAAATTGTATTTTGTTTTGATGAAATGTTTTGAATTTCATATAGCAAATCTAAAGAATTGACAGCTACTGAAATGGTGACGTTCCAGAAGCTACTGAAATAATGAAATTAAATGTTTTTTAAAGAAAACATTTGTGAACTATGGATTAGTTGACAAAATTACTACTTTGAAATTATTATTTTGAGTGGATTTGCGTTGAAAATCAAGAGATAAGTGTTAATAATTGGTCATAACCCAATCTTGAAATTTTATCCAAATATTTATCATTTGATTTTATTATTGTAAATATTGATAAGGTTTTGAAATTGGAAGGTTTATTATTATATTTTTGGCACCTTTTCAAAGTTCATTCGAATTATATTTCCAAGTCTTTTTGTTCAAATCTAAGAATTACGCATAACACAACCTTATTATTTGATCTTGATCTTTATGATGGGCTTCATATGTCATCTTTATTATTGCATGTAAAGGTTGAGGTTAATACTATGGGTTATGGGAGTCATTTTTCATATTTTAAAAAGAAAACAACCATATAATGAAGAAGTTATATGTTCGTTATCAAAGGGAAATCATGATTAATTCAACGTCAAAAAACGGAATGGCAATTAGGGCTTGGATCACTTCAACCTAAATCTGTCACGACATGAAATTACAACGTCAAGGTAGATTATTCCATTTGTCACAAAGATGAATATCATCAAAACTTTAACGTGCAATAACTAAAAGGAATAACGCCATTTTGATTTATGGAGTTCAACGCCACGTGTGGATTGAAATTATGTTCTCACATTTAGTTATGTTTGGTTAAAAAAATTTGAAAACGCCAAAACAGCTGGATTCATGCCAACGAGTTGAGATTATTTCCACCTGATCGTCAGCATTGAAGAAATAACGGAATCAAATATTTTGATATTTTCTATCTGTCAAAGAATGATTTATTGGAATAGATCTTATGCAAATTATGCTCTCAGCAAACCAGGAATATGTTTCAGTTTGTTAAAAATCTTGCGCGAAGGAGGATACTGTGGTCAAAACATAGAGAATCACGATCCAATTATTATGTGATCTTACCATTCGTTTCCAGTGATTATACTGAGCCAAATTTGGTACCCTTATCGCTCTCTTTAAGGAAGGATCGACTTCGGTTATGGAGAGATTTACCATATAGTGAGGATCATAAGTACCAGTAAACTAAACTGTTAACATGTTTATCGATCAAGCTGGAAAGATCATTGGTTAGCTAAGCTGTTTATTTTCTCATGATTAAATTCTGTTCACACTTCTTTCTTTTAATAGACTTTTGTTTTTCCATGTGCAGATACCAAGGAGATTGTTATGATTCTGGAATCATTAGATGAAGAAAATGCATGCTACCAATTTCATTCTCAGCTAGTAATAGAAATCGCGTTTTCAACTGACGGGCGTTTTTCTAGGTTATATTGTGAGCAAATGGAGACAGATCTAAAAAATCCGCCACATGGGTTTTCTCCAGAATGGACCCATTTATTTTTCTTAGAAAAATTTTGCCAGAAAATGATGGTTTTTAGGATATTTTTGGGATCCTTTGAACGCGATTTTTGCAGTTGCGTCCGGCAAAAATTCGCCAGTGTAACGCCCAATTTGGATTCCATTTTTGTTGATCTTTGTCTATTTAAGAAAACTGGAATTTGATGGTGAAGAGGAGGAGCAGACTGGGGGCTGCCAAAGTTTAAGAGATTTCTCTTTTGAAAGCTCAGAAAACACTACTGCCAAGGGGTCGAAATTTTGGGAAGTGTAAGACAAGACTACTGTTTAATTTACTTGTGACTCGAGACAGTTTCATGTCTGCAGCTGCAATATTTTGAACTAGTGATGCTTAATCTATGTTTATAGTTTTTAATACTTAGCATATGGTTTGGTATCTCATGGTTTTTGTTATCCCTCTTTCTATATTATTTATGTTTGTCATAATCTCTTTTAAGAATTTTGCAAATATACTTTATTTGATTATCGACTTATGCTGATTCTCGACCTGTTAATGAATGTCATGGTATGAATTTGATGATTGACATCATAACATGGGTGATGTATGTGTCTATTGCATGACCTTGTTAGTTTCTGAATTTCTTTTGAATCCTTTCAAGATTTTTAATGCAGTAGTCCCATTAGCAGATTCGATCTCAGTTTAAATATTTGAATCGCTCCCGATCGGGATAATTAAGTTAGGTTAATGGTAGTTTTTCTTTATGCAATGTAACAGGAAACCTATTGGATCAGATCATCACATTTATTTTTTGATATGGAATCATTACAATCCTATTATAAATGTATATCTGTTAATAGTGTAATTTATGTAAATTGATTGAATTTGTTAATATTTCATTAATTATTTGTTATTACATTCATAGATTAAGTATTTTATTATGTTGATTACAGTAGTTAATTTTGTAAATATATCAAACTAATTCAGTAATTACCTTTAATAGTTTGTTGTGTATATTTATAGGTATATTATAGATCTATTTAACTAACAAGCAGTAGTTTCTAGTTTTACCTTTTAGACTTAGTTTAGTTAGATTTTCAGGCTAACAGAGCCTTTAAACCTGTCGGAAACAACCATCCCAAACAGCTTGGAACATGCTCTAAGGATCCCGGTCTGGGTTGTCTTCCCCGTTACGTGCATAGTCACATATGCCCGTCAACAAGTCTCTATGTAGTTTTTACTCCCACAGTCATAATTTATCAATCTTTCTGAGTCATTGGATTCAGTCTTGTTTTTTTCCCTCTTTGATTGATATACGCGGGTCACATTGTTGACATTCACGTGTATATGCGAGATGTTGGTGTATAGGTCACGTGCATACACTGTTATTTTCTTAAAATCCACGTACATTTAATTTTTTTGGATTATATCTTGGTTGAAATGATTGTTAGGTGAATTGTTGGTGTTTTTTAGTCTTCTTGGGTCCCTATATTGTCTGGTGTCTGCCTTTACAATGATTGGAAACTCGCTTTTTATTATTTTTTTAGAAAATTGGTTCTTTCATTTTTCCATCTTTGGTTTTTCTCTCAGTGCATGAGTCAAAATGTATTAGTGTATTTCTTTGCTTTTCCATTTGTACTTTCTGCAGAGGCTGAGAGTGCCATGATTCCATTTTTATTTTTTATTCATTTATATTGAAAATACAAAAATACTTGCATCTATGCATGTTTATTTGCATTTTTTCAGTTTGCATTGAAAGAGCACTTGCATTGGGATTTTTTTCTTGGAATGACATTAGTGTAGGATTCATATTGGAAAGGTTACATTGGAATTTAAAAGAAATAGACATTTTTTTATGCATTTCATTTAGTGGCATATCATTTTTTTCATTTGGAAAACAAGTCTAGCACTTAGCAATGTTTTCAGGCATGCATTCTTTTTTCTGCCAAGTTATAAACACCATTAGTTGCACGACCATATCCCCATGAGTAAGCAACAACCCACTAAAATTAGCGCTTAACTTAAAATTGATTAGAAAGATTTAATTTTATAGGGTACACAAACAAGCATAGGTTTTATAGTCTTGTAATAGGATTGTGTGAGTAATCATATCCAAGGCTATTAAACTAAAACAATTAGGTGTTTGTTGAGAGAGTGGATAAATCCTTGATATAATTGGTGTTTTTAGGAAGCTCCTCTTACATGAGAATCAATCAAGAGGCATCATGAATGTTGGTTTTGAAGATATCCCTCCAATACCTTCTATTAGCGCTAGGTATATTTCCAGGATTCCATTCGTATCTGGGGGATTTTGAGGTACCTTTGGTGCTTTCGAGCTTAGGTCTTAGCTACCTTACCCATACATTGCATCCTACTTGTGACTGTCCACCTAAGCATTGATTATATTGAGGTAACAACAGTTTCTTTCCCTAGATATTGTAAGGGATACTTGTAGGGTCTATTATGTGAGTGTCATGGTCATGTAGTGGTCGAAAAACATGGTGGTTGGACAACATAGTTCCTTTATAGATTGAAGCTGAGGAAATATATGAATATTCACACACCTCCACTTGTAGTGTATGGGAGTATTAGGCCTCTCCTAAGTGAGATATACCTGCTATATATCAGGAGCTCATTTGTCCATTGTCCTTGCTTGTGTGCATTTATCCTAGCTTCTTTAGGGGTGATATTTGCTTGTTAGGTTTTCTTTAGGGATCATTGTTATTTGAGTCTTGTCCTTTGGATTCATCATGGATCGAGTTCTGGCTTTCTATTGTTCTCATTGCTTAGCAAGATTATCACCTAGTGACCCTTTACAACTTCTCTACAAGAGGCGTAGATATAATATCGATGGTATGTATTTATCACATAGAGAGATCTGAAGACATTTGACTATGAGAACTACTTTCGAGACAACATACTTCCCTCTGGCCCCTTCTTCAACCTTAGGTAGGGGACTTCCTGGGACTCCATTTTCGTCTACCTCGTGGGTCCCTGGGACCCCTATGTTTACTATTTCTCATGCTATTAGTTCACTTGGACATATAAGAAAAAACCCTTTTGTTTTCCCCGGGTCTTCAGACCATGTGCTCACTTCCTCTTTGGGGTTGTTGGGCATGGATACTTAGTCGGTTCCATTTTCCACTAACCCTTTCAAGTTTTTCATGCCAAACATATCGTTGAATACCTCATCCTCCATTTCCATTTCTAGTGGTACTTCTGGTATAGGGTAAGGGGGCACGCCATCCTCCTATATTGCGTATCAGTTTGGAGGTGGTCATATCCCTCATTCTAGTCCTTATGTTGGGGGATTCCATCTGCCTTCATCAAGCACTAGTTTTGGCGGTAATCATTTTGTGATTAAGGGTGGGAATTCGAGTGGTGGTATTACTATTTACATCTAATCCACCTGGCCTACGTCTAGTATGTTGGTTCCTACAAACACCTTTCTTATGGCTAGTCATCCTTCGAGTTCGAATTTCCCATTGGGTAGGAATGTCTCATTTGGTATGTGTCTCCCCTCATCCAAAGTTGCTTTGTTGAGAGGGGTGGGGGGGTTATGTGCCTCCTCCTTTGTCTGGGGGCAATGTGTCCCATCAAATGGGTAACCTTGGTAATATTTTTTTCAACTCTCAAGGGCTACCTGTTACACAAATCCATGTTTTACCTTACATGAACCAATTTGGAGGAGGGTACTATTCTACTAGTGAAAGACATGGTCTTTAACAAAATATACCTACACCTATGGTCTCAAATCCAACGCTTGTGGGGGATTTACCTCAGAGTCAATGTTTCCATGGGGCATGGACCTAGATGTCACAATCTAGGATCCATTTTTTGGCTACATTGAACTTATTGGACTTATCTAGACTTACAAACGATTCAATGTGTCACAACCTGCTATGGCCCCTGGTTCCTGCTAAGCTTCCTTCAGACATTTCCAATTTTGAAGGTAAGAGGGGTGAGGATCCCGATGATCACATCACTACTTTTCACATTTGTTGCTCATCTAATTCACTAAGGATCTCGATGATTTTAATCATCTTAGATTGTTTCAATGCACCCTTGTGGGTCCTACCATGAAATGGTACATCGAGCTTCCTGGGGGTACATACCAAATTTTTAATGATTTGGCCATGGTATTTCTTAACCACTTTCAACTACCAATTATTTTCGATGCTTGTACATATTTTTTTTTGACATTTTGGAAAGATAAGGATACTCACATCTACGATCATATTCAATAGTGGCATAGAAGAAAGAGTTTTATCAAGGCCAACATTCCACCTGAGTTTTTATTGTAGTTGTTCCTTATGTCTTTATTGTTGTATATTGCGAAGGATGTTTCGACATCCAGAGTAGATACCGAGGAACCAGCCATTTTTAGAGCTTAGAAATTGGACTGGTTTTATGTGCAATTCGGTAATATTTACGATATTATCCCTAATGTACCGATATCTAACCATGATCCCAATAAAAAACTGGGGCTGCATGCCAATGCCATTGTGGGATTTGTGAGTTCTATAGCTATAGACCATGTGACAAACCAAATGCAAAAATCATCTCTGAACTAGTCTACAATGGGACAACCTACGATTATGTCCACTCCCACCAAGTCGGTGTATGTACACTCTCTATAGTCGTCGAACTAGGATGGTAACCAACAACCCGAATGTAACAAGAAAAAGGGGAAGAATAATAAAAAGGGTGGGGATAAGAAATAAAATTCTAATCATGACAAGAACAATGAGAATGTTGGTGGAGATAAGAATCCCAAATGGAAGGTGAAATTTCCTCATAAGCGTTGTGGTCCAGACCACCTTATGCACTTGTGCCCTAGCCTGATTGATGAAGCCTCAAATTTCATTGCACAGATCCCAGTTGTGTTGACTAATCCTCTTCCTGATAATTAAAATATGGCTTTGAGTGCTTTGACCACCAAAAGTGGGTCTGGTGGAACCAACCCATGATGGTGTTCATGGTTCTATCAATATGTTGTCAGTGGTTCATGTTGATACCCATTCACGTGATTACAGCCCCTTGCAACCGACTATGGGGAAAGAGCCTCCGCTTCCAGAGACCCCTTTTCATATTGATAAGCCCGAGTCTATACCACATGTTCCAAAAGGATTCCTTACGTGTTCGTCCCACAATCCTAATTCCTGATCCACCTAGAAATATTATATTGTTAAGGATATAGAACACACACCATGTGTTATATCGACTTTATAGGTGCTCCAGACATGTCCTTCACAGAGTAATGTCTTGTTGTCTTCCTTGGTGGATCTCGATTTAAGTGGACCGAGTGTGATCAAGTTTGAGACAACTGATGTCCAACCCCTCTTGCCTTACCACATGTATTTTCAATTCCATGTGGAGTGTCTGAAGAAAAACACCAAATGTATGGTTATGATTGAAGTCGCTTCGACATCAGTGATCTGTTTATCTTATTGGAAGGGCCTCAATTCTCCTTAGGTTTTCGAATCCATGACTATGCTAATGAAATTTGATGGAATTTCATTTAGAATGAATGGAATTATTCCTTATATTTAGGTCCAATTGATGGGTAATACAATGCCATTCTAGTTCAAGGTGGTTGATGCATCCCTCGACTACAATCTGTTACTCAGTAGGAATTGGATTTGCACCATGGAGGCAGTCGTCTTGTCTGTGTTCTAGGTATTATACTTTCCCCATGAAGGAAAAATATTAATGACTAATCGACTATCTTTTACTAACTCCAATTCCTCTACATTGTCAGGATCTACAGTCTGGGCTATTGAGAATTATCAGTCGAAAACTAAGAACGTTGTGTTGGTATGTATCCTTCACTCATGGGAGCCTTTAACTTCTTAGATCCAATATTAGCTATTGATTCCACTTTCACTAGTGTTGTAGCACCGTTGAGTCTGATACCATTTTGTAATTTGTATTTTAGCAATCCGTAGACTCTCCCTTCTCCTGTTGAATCAAGTGAAGGACGCCGACGGAGTGGATATGCCATTGTCTATAGTTGAAATCGCTTACCAAGTTGTACTAGGTACCATTGCAGACCCTGACCTTTCCTCTTCGTAGATATAAAAGGAATATCTCTTGTTACCATCCTCTTGGGTGTCCAATTCATCATGCTTTCATGATTTCCTTAATGACACCTTACCTTCAGATGAATTCATTATTGAGGCCATGTATAGTTTGAAACAAACTTGGGAATACATGCATCATCAATCTCACTTCCTCCCAAATATTGAACGGATCAATCATGATGAGTTTCGGTCATCCTTGAGCAATAAATTTGGTCACCCCATGGTCCCATTAGATATGCATGGTAAATATTCCAAAGGGAACATGGAGAACATCTCCCCTACGATTCTAATAAAAAATTCTTGGACCCCTAGCAAGGTGGTAAACGTGTATATCCATGCATACTATTCTCCTAAATATATTCAAATGTACACCAAGTTATTTAAGAAATTTTGTGATGTATTTGATTGGTAATATGAGGAAATGCCAGGTATAGACCCCCACATTGTCAAACATTAAATCAAAGCTTATCCTAATGCTAAGCCTATTCTATAATCGTTAAGAGTGGTGATCCCCGCAAGGAACCCACTATTAAGGCAGAGGTAGAGAAGCTACTCAAGGTTGGATTCATTTACCCAGTTCCCTTAACTGAATGGTTATCCAACCCCATTCCTATAGATTAAAAGTAGGGAAACATTCATGTGTGCACTGAATTTAGGGATCTGAATAAATCCTATCCTAAAGATAACTTCCCCACACCATTTATTGATCATATTTTGGATGCATGTGTAGGAAGTGAGATTTTCTTCTTCATGTATGGTTTTTATGGATATAATCAGATCCACCTCAAACCTGAGGACCAACATAAGACTGCATTTATATGTCCTTGAGCTAATTTTTCATACCAAAGCATGCCCTTTGGCCTTAAAAATTATAGAGAAACCTTTTAGCTGGAGATGACCTTTTCCTTTCACATCCTTACAAGCATAATCAAATTCTATCTGGATGACCTCACTTTTCACTCTCATCATAGGGTGGATCATCCAACACACCTTCGACTAGTATTTGAGATATGTCGATGTTATCAAATTCGTCAAAACCCTCAAAATTGCATATTTTGTGTTAGGACTGGTTACTTATTGGGATTCATTGTGTCGAAAGAGGGGATTATGGTTGATCCATTAAAGGTTGAGGAAATACTTCAGTTTCCTCCCTCATGCAAAATTCATCAGCTTCAGAGTCTACATGGGATGGCTAATTTCCTATGTCGGTTCATAGTGAACTATTCCAACCTAATCGAGGGTTTCATGCACTTGTTGTAGAAGGATACTCTATTCATATGGGATGAGCGAGACCCAGATTCCTTCAAAAATCTTAAGTTATCCTTAGCATCGACTCCTCTGCTTCATTCTCTATAATATGGTAGAGATTTCTTGCTTTATGTGGCTGCAACTCAAGAGACAATTGGCATGGTCCTGGTTCAAGAGGATGATGAGGTCCATCAGCATGTTATCTACTATCTTAGCTAGAATCTTGTTGATGATGAACTCATATACAATCATGTGGATAAATTGTCATTAGTGACTTTTCATGCAATCCATAGATTACGACATTACATTTTAATTCCCTACACTATTGTTGTAGCGCATATCAATCCGTTTCAAATTGTCCTAACAATATGGATGATAGGGGGGAAATAAAATAAATGGATTGTTATTTTACAAGAATTTGACCTTGATTTTGTCTCTACAAGATACAAGAATTATTTATTCTTTGCAGAGTTGATGTTGGATTTCCCTATACTTGATGAGGATACAGTTTATTAAGACTCATTCTAATATGAGCACATTTTCCTTATCTCGTCTTCATACCCTTGGTATGGCGACATTATCATTTATCTTAAAACTCTAAAGTTTCCTCCTCACCTCTTGAGGGATGAAAGACGACATATACGTCAACAAGTGAAAAACTACCTCATTATCGGTGAAACTTTGTATCACAGTGGGGTGGACTCTATCCTACATCATTGTTTGATTCACTAAGAGGCCGAGGTTGTGCTTAATGAATGCTACAATGGGGCATGTGGTGGTAACTTATTTGGGATTTCTACAACCCAACAAATATTATGTTCGGGTTACTATTGACCATCTATCTTCAAATATTGTGTTAACGTGGCCAAGAGATGTCACCCTTGCCATGTGTTTTCTCAAAATATGTGCTCGCATCCTAACTCGTTGCGTCCTATCATCACCATCGATCCCTTCACCAAGTAGGGGGTGGATTTTAGGGATTTAAACCTAGCTTTGGCTAGGGGGAATACCATATTATCGTGGCCATAGATTACTTTACTAAGTGAGAAGAGGCCATGCCGACAAATAAATCTAATGGGGAACAACAGACCATTTCGTGTTAAACCATATTATCCCTCAGTTTAGGATTTCGAGAGAGATTGTCATTGACCATGATAGCCACTTGCAGAAAAAGATAATGACATAACTACCTTTGAATTTTGGGTTTAAGCAAGCCCATTCATCGTCCTATTATCCCTAGGAGAATGGCCAAGTGGTTGCGGTCAATAAATATCTTAAGGAAATCCTACACAAAACTATCATATAAAGCAAGTCAAATTGGCATATTAATTTATATTATTCTTTGTCGACATACCAGACCATAGTGAAGGCTTCCACCAGTTTCTCACCATTCTAGTTAGTTCATGGGATGGATTCAACTCTCTCTGTTGAATGTGAAATTCCTTCATTGAAACTAGTTGTAGAGTTCATGCCTGACACTTTTGAATTAGAAAAATGTTAAGTCCACCTCAAGCAGCTTGATGAGTGGCATCAAGATTCCACTGTGGCCATAAAATTTAAGAAATGTCTTTTTAAGGCCCAGTATGAGAAGTTTGTTTCTCCCCAACAATATGCTGATGGTGACTTGGTCCTCTTGTATGACCAACCTAGTGAACCGTTGGGGGATGGAAAATTCAATCCTATGTGGCATGGTGCTTACATAATGAGGTGTGTCCTAAAGAAATGAGCTTATGAGTTATAGGACTACGAGGGGAATATCCCAAAGGAGCCAAGAAATGGGCTCTATCTAAAGAAGTACTATGCCCGAGTCTCTAGCTTGGGTTAGTACCTTGTATATTATTGTACAATTTTACATAGTTTTTGGTTTCTCCTTTTGTGTCACCATTTTTATTACATGCTTCCTATTGGTTGGAAAATGTAAACGGAGTATTCAACGCACTAGTTTTTGTGGATGATTCCATCCACCATACATAGAGCTTAGCTTCTACCGCTTGTGATATTTATTCACCCAAGGGTCAACTTGTGTCTTCAGGAGGTGTATGTCTTTAGCCATCATCGAATAATGTGGTTGAGTATAGCGCCACCATCGAGATATTATGTGATGCTATTTTGGATGGTATTCAGTATTTAGAAGTTTGCCTAGATTCACAATTGGATGTTTCATAATTGAATGGTCAGTACCATGTTAGATATCCTCCATTGCTGAGAAGGTTCTTAAGGGAAATATTGTTAGAGCATCACTTTCATTTCAATACATACATTCATATACCTAGAAGTTATAATAAAAAAATTTATGCATATGCAAACTACATTTTAGAATGGAATTTGTCACATAATTAAAGACAAGAAGCATTCGTATAAACTTTCGATCATTCATTTATACACATAAACTTATCAAATCGGTATCCATAAGTTTTTCATTTCAAATAAAGGTCCAAAAATATGGTGTCATAGTACAAAACTAGGCTTCTAGCCCTCAAAATGTACACGGTCGATACAAAATATAGTCATGGCATCTACACGTAAGATCTTGGAAGATTATCATGGTAACAAACTATGACATTGTATAAATTCCTGAACAACCTAACCCACACGCAGGGTACCCCAAACACATGTATTTGCATAGCCTCGGGTAGATCCTCGATCTGCACCATGGGAATACTATGTGTCAAACATGCCAAGTTTCCTTGCACATTTTGTAGAGTCTACTCGACATCACCACTGACCATGTCCTCTCCTCGGATTCTATGTCGATGCCGTGGGTATCCATTCGGTCATTGTGGACCAATGTATGCGAAAATGAGTCTAATGTTAGTACATGACACCACCAAAAAACATGTTTTTTTACTTCCCTTAAGAAAAAAATTACAAAAAAATGAAATATTGCAAAAACAAAATTGTCCTTACCTATGTCCCCGAAGGCAGACCCTAGTGGTAGTGACATGTCCCTATCTTTGAGGAAGTCTATCCCCTCATAGGGGTAGTCATCTATGGCGATCATCTGTCGCCGCCACGAGTGGAAGAACACATATGTGAATGGATGGGGCACTCTTCCATCTCCTAACTGCCTCATCACTTCAGTCCAGCATGTCTAGGGTGCATATTTTAGACCATGAGAAGGGACCTCAACTCTCTAGCTAAGTCATGACACCCTCTCAAAAAGGAAATTGCACAATATGTCGGTGAATGCAAGGTTCTTGGCCCAACCATGTTTACACTTTGTCAATTGATGTTTCATATTTCCCAACAAGGATGTGCTCTAGTCATAAATGATGGGCCTCATACACTCCATCACATAGAACATGATATGCCATGAAGCCTGATGTAATGGATCCAAACTCAATATCCTTTCCAATACTAGGATGATCACTTTCAAACTTAGACTCTAGATGGACAAGATAAGCACTTGAATTCTCACTTTCTCGGTGTTTGGAAGGAAATACAAAACAATTTACTCATATATGGTCATTCCCACCACGACTCCACGAGCTCCAGTATTGAATACCTCTACTCGACGAGATAATCTGGTGATAAATTATATATCATCCACCTCAATTTTGAGCGGTTTCCCATCGAGGTTGAATGCCTCTGTGTCTAGGTCCCAATAGTTGATGAGCATTTGAAGTAATGTTGGTTGCACCCTCTTATTCTTGAGATTCCAAAATTTATAAAGTCCACACCTTTGTAATGCTTGTTGGGTGGGAAAATTACCATGCACTTGTCTATTGACATCCTCGTGCTCTCGTCCCCTCCACTTGATCACCATACTACAAAGGAAAGGGATATTTGTGAGTCAAACCATTTCAAAAACTTCATCCACAAAGTTGTATATGGGTCACATTGTGAACAGTTGAGTGTCCACACTGGTAGGATTTAATTTTCGCACGTGGACCTCCCCTTATACGCGGCTCAATGATCTATGACCCACATGGGATGAGTTACTCAATTTCAATGATGAAAACCCAAAATTTTGACCACAAAAAATTGAAATAAAACCAATGAAATTGTAGCGCATGATGAGAGGACTTACCTGGTCCTGTCGGTTTGTGATTTTGTTGCTTGTAGCTCCCAGAATTGACGTTTGAATATCGAGGGTGAAAAGGGATCCCAAGCACTATTTGTGGTAAAAAATGAAATGATATCGTAAAATTTCAAATTTTACTATTTATAAAAAAAATTACCCACTTTTCTATAGTTTTCACCCCATTTTTAATATTTTACAAACGTTATGGGATAATATCATGGTGTAAGGGAATTTTTTTATGTAGTTTCATCGAGCCTTAGTGAATTTTACCATTTTTTAGAGTGTTCATGCCTTTGGAAAGTATATATATTGACTGGGATATAGTAAAGGATTGCATTTCACCTACATTATTGCATTATTCTATGACCTTGATTCATAAACCTTAGGTATTGTTGTTCAGGATTAAGCACCCTTGTAACCTAAGGTCTAGGGTTACCAACTTACTACTAACCTTGCATACAATCAGCTTTACGAGAGAATAGAAAGGGAATAGGAAGAAATTCTTGACTTACTTGATTCCCAACGGTTGATCCAAGCTTGATCTTCTCCCACTCCTCTTCTCTCCAAAGCTTCCAGGGATGCACCTCTTTCACCTGTAAAGAGAAAATTCTCCAAGTACTATCTCATGCATGTATATATAAGAGGTTAGATAAACAATATGTTAAATACATAATCAAATATATTCATTAACCGGGATACATGAAAGAGACTCAACACAATGTTGGAAGAAGAATTCTCTTTATTAACAATTAGTGAATAAGATAAGAATACAACCCAGCTTCTGAGACAACGAATCCTCTGCAACCAAAGGACTCTGAGTTTTGATGCTCCAAGACTTTTGAAGATATACCACCAACATAACTTTTCTCTCCAATCTTGATTGATTAATGCCCTCCCTAAGGCCTCTATTTATACTTTGGGAAATAGAGTGATTTCGAAGGTTGGGGTGGTTGAAATAGTTGGGATAGTTAATGATTAGGGCCCAACTAATATCCATTAATCGTGTTTTATATTTTTTAAGGTCGAATCAAGATGTACGTGACTATTGATATAGGCAACCCACGTATGACATGCGAGTTGCTTAAAGGAAACCCGCATGCACTGATGTACGCGGGTTGCAATGTAGATAGTCGCGTACAATACACGAGTTGCAATGGAGATAGTCGCGTACGCAACTCAACACTTAGAAAAATTATATAGCAAGCTGGTTCAAGGGTAAATGCATCCCAGGTCATGCCCATCTATAGTGTTTTGGCAAACTTCAATCCTAATATGTCCTTTTGTGTACCAAAATAAGGAATGTCGGCACTCGAATGGAGAAGTGCCATTTGGGTTGATAATAGATGCCCCCTAATGTGCGAGGTCATAGGGAAACGATGGCCGAAATACATTATAATAATTATCTTAGAGAACTCAGAAGTCCAATGGAGTAGAGGAGGTACCTGAAACAAATACATAATAATGTCATATACAAAGTCATATCTAAGGATGCCATGTTCAATATACTGGAACACTAGCTCGTTTACAATATTTGAGTACATCATATGATACAGGTACAAGACCACGTATATTACAAAGGTGGATCGAAGCCACAATATACAATAATGATGAGTCTTCAAAGATCTGGAAGCTGTGTAAGTGATCACAACATAATCTTATGCAACTTAGTCCATAGATATGAACCTAAGGTCTTCATCAAAAATCCCAAAGAACCAGTACAATCCAAGCCATGTGAATAGATGTTATTGAAGTCGAACATGGAGAGAATTCAACAGATTGTCAACCAATAGGTGATAATTGACAATTGAAGCAAAGGAATTCACCAATAATGAAAGTGAATCCTAAGGTACAATCCTCAAAAACTCTAGGTATTCATCATCAGGAAGTGATGATGAGAAACTATGTTGTGATGAGGAAGGCAATAGATCCTCCAACACATCACAAGAGTGACTGGGAACTAGGTAAAGGAAGGGAAATGCAAGTAATAACATATAGGACAATGATGGAATCAGGATATAGATCAGATGCAGGGTTAAATCCTTGAATAGTGAGCATGACACAAATATGACCCAAGGCAGCTTTTAACTTTGCAGATAGTACAACTAGACTTATCGGTCATGTAGGAGACATGATCAAATTCCCCAAGTATAACTGACAAGAGGAGGAGTAAGAAACTTGAAGTAATAGCTGAACTAAAAGTGAACACTGAGACATGAGTATCAAAAATTACAAAGAGTGCTATGTTCAAGGAAGACATGTTGCCACTGATTGAGAACCCAAATAAAACTTCTTCCTTATCTTTCCTATTAAATTTTAACAAGTCCAGGAAAGTCAACTCAAGTCTCTCTTCATTTTTTGACAAGCTTGAAGAGAAGAGGGAATAATACTTGATAGTTTCACTGATTCGTGGATTTTATGATCCCAAACTAGTACATGCTCACTTGGTGTTTTCATGTTTTGAGAGTCTGAAAAATCCAAAGAAGACTCCAAGGGGGGTCCTTTTTCGTCCAATTTAGTCTGCTGAGGCAAAAAAAGTATAAAACATACCACAGAAGAACTCTCTTAACTCCCATAGAAGAAAAGGTAAACCTTTTTCATACTTAGTCGGGGAGGTCCGAAAAAGGTTAAATTGCCACCTACCCAATGCTCCTTTGAGAGCAGCATATAGCTTGAGTTTTACGAGTGTGAAGGAAAGGAAGATCATTCAGAAAGATCCATTTGAGTACGAGAAATGGGGCTTACAACAATAAACTTGATGTTCTGTTCTTGGTGTTTAACGAGCATGACAAAGACATGAAATACACTTGAAATATTTTTCATGTTTAGGTGCAGAGCACGAAAAAGAGAAAACTAAGCTCATACCAGGTGTTCCTTTTCCGTAAATTTAGTCCCTCGGGTCCGGAAAAGTGATAAAACTATACCTGAGAATACTCTTCTCCATTCCGCAGAAAAGAGAGTGATCCTTTCTCGTATTATTCCACATGGTCCGAGAAAGAGATAACCTACCACCAATGCAGATGCCCATTCACATATTCTTAACGAGCTTGAATGGACAAGTTTACTCATCAGTCAAGTCTATTTTGAGGAGTTAGACCTAGGCCTAAAGAAACTCCATCAAGGTAGGGAGTCTTTAAAAGGGATAGCTTGTAAAAAGAGACCAAAATGAGGCTCAATTTGGCATGAAAAATACCTAAGAAGACTCCCCTACAGCATGAGTATCAAAAGACAATAAGTGGGTTCTAAACAAGGATACTCATGTGAGGAAATTCCTATCCACGGAAGAACAATGGCAGAAACGAGGTACTAATGCTTAAAAATACCATAGTCCGTGGTTAAAGTGGTAATGCTAGGATTAAGATAGATTAGGAAAAATGCATATGAAATGACCAAAAACCATCCCATCTAAGCAAAAAACAACTTTAAACGACCATAGACCTATCACATTGAAGAAAAAAGATGTAGCATTAGTTTGATTTTATATAAAAAATATGAACTATAGGGAAAAAACCCACTTTGAAAATAATATTTCTATAAATAGTTCAAAATATAAATCAAAACTCACCATTTGATTTTTTACCCAAAATAGACGAGTTTTACCTCTACCTTTGATTGCTCAGTGTGGACAACTCAATGGACAATTCTCGAAACCGCAAGTGCCAAGTAAAACTACATTCCATGCTCTTTCATTTGATCCAAGCAAATTTCAATTTTTGCCAAAATTTGGATGTTTTTGGCCATCCTCAAAACAGTCACGTTGTGTACGCGAGTATGGTATGTCAACAGTTGCATACACGCATTCTATACGCATGTTTCCCGAAGGAAAGTCGCGTACAGTACGCGACTTGTCCAAAGGACAGTCACGTACACTGTGCGAGGTAGAAAAAGGCTATGTAGGGCCAAAAAAAGAAATTTTTATATGAATTTAATGGTTTATAAATGGCTTGTTATCAGATTGAAATATGGTGCTTGAGTGAAGGGAGAGAGAACATGAAGAAATGGACCAAGAAGCTCTACAAGATGCCCCCAAATGCTTTGTGGCAAAGTGGGTTATTGAAATTCTTCTATACCTCACCTATGCGATCAAATGTCCACCTATTACAATTTTTGATAGACTATTGGGATCATGATCTTGGTATGTTTGACCTTTAAGGTGAGTTTCTAGAGGTTACCTTGGAGGATGTCTACTTTATCTCTGGTTTATCATGACGGGGAGCTCTAGTTAACCTGGAAGGTACCGGTAGAGGCGGTGACCTTCTAAGTGTACAGAACTACATAGACATATACTGCGAGCCTGGAACTCAAAAGAGGGGTAGATGCATCCCTATTGTTCATATTCGCAACTTGCCATTACAGGTATTGACAAGTACTATAGTGAGGGTTGTAGGGTCATCATCACTTCACCTTGCAACTCGGAACCAAATGAGACTTGCAGTGGACTGTCTATAGGGAGTTCTATATGACTGGTGTTCGGGATTAATCCCAATAATGAGGAAGCAGTTGTCTGACTGTAAAAGAGGCCGACGAAAAAATTTTGGTTATTCTAGCATATTAGTGGCCTTTTTCTTTGAGAGGGTGCCCAGTTTGAGTCCTGCAGTACCACTACCAGTTATTTCTCCCCGTCAGCCTAAACTGAGTAGGTGGAGAGAGATCTTCCTCCGCCATGGAGGTGGTGGATCGGTTTAGAGCGTATACGACGACAACTTCTACTTTTGGTGGGAGCGACAGTTACTAGCACTAGAGCAGTTTCCATATGCTGGACTAGATTTACGAGGTGACATTGACCTTGTCCTCCCTCCTGGACGAGCATGGGGAGAGTCAGGTATTTTTGTTTTCAAGTTTTAAAAATTTTATGAATTTTAATTATAAAGATATATACATATGTATAAGAGTTTTTAATCATTTTAAAATGTCAAAATGCAAATATTGGACCAGTCCGCCCTGCTGGGCATCCACGCATGTATGTGCATCCTATGGTGGGAGAGGACCAGGGTTTGATTAGGGTTCTTGAGAGAAAGCTATCAAGGGAAACCCAAAGAGTACCTACATTACACATTGAGCATATCCCTGTCACCATGCAGGAGCTAGTGGTTGGTATACCACCTGTCTGGATACACCTTATGAGGCAGGTAGCTAGAGCAGTACTTGTATATATTGATTTCGTTGAGGCTGCTGCAGCCGAGGAGGTTGAAGAAGCCCGAGATCAGGGTGATCGGGATGATTAGGGGTACTAAGGTGGTCAAGCTTAGACCTAGGAGCATTTTATGGACTTTGATCCATTTTTTGTATATTTTTTGTATATTATACAGTTATGACTGGATCTAAGGATCAGAAACTTGACCTATCTATATGGACAGATATTCACATATATATGTATATTTTGCTGGTTTTATTTACATTTGTTTTGTAATATGTTTGTTGTATATTTTTATGCAAAATGTGTTAAGTTCCAATCCAAGATATAATTAGCATACGCATCAGTTAATGAATTTTGATTTCTTGGAATATGATTGAATGTAATAAACTCAAAATTTCTTCCAAAAAACCTAACTTGCATAAACTAACGTAGTAAAATAGGGTTCCGCACCTGATAAGATCGATTGAGCTGGGAAACTGTTATAGCGGATTTCACCACTCTAGGTGAATCACACTTTGTATGGCCTTCCCCTGTCCTGCTGCAGACTCTTTAGACCCCATGGACCATATTTTATCCTTTGATGTTTCCTTGATCATCCCTAAAAACTATATAAAAGATGATATACGCTGC
>LPNX010682224.1:200763-251893 GCA_001517045.1 Pseudotsuga menziesii | reverse complement strand
GTTCTCAAATGATAAAAGTTTTCTAAGACTGATGATAGAGATCTATAAAGATTTTTCAAAAGTACAAGCTTCGAAAAAGATATATAATAAATTATCCCTATTTAAGAAAATAAGAAGATGAAGAAAAATCTGAGAAACACTTATAAATAAAAATAATGAAGGTCTTTTACAAATTTAAGAAATTTTGATCAATCTGAACAAATTATTAAAAGATTTCAGTCTAAAATCAAAATTTTAAAGACCGATGAGTAAACTGATCTTATTTATTTATATTAATTACAATTGTTAATTACATATTTCTGTCTAAAGACTGGTTATATACACAAATTTAAACAATCTGAAGTTTTGACTTTGACAGAAATTTGATTCATATACAGTTTGCTAGTTTATATACAGGAATGTAACTTATTTACAAATAGCAAGTGAGTATATACATTTTTAGACAGCAAACTATCAACAGAAATATTTTTTAAGAATCAGTCCATTCACAGGGAATGTCTCAGACTGTCCTTCAAGTGTTTGCAACCGAAAGGTACTTGGACCTATTTTTTCAGAAATAACAAAGGGACCTAACCACATTTTCTGAAACTTAGTATGATCACCCTTATCTTCATGAGATTTATCCCATTGTAGGACTAAGTCTCCTACTTGAAATTCTCGATTAGAACTGAAAGATTGGTCAAACCATGACTTTACAATCTGTTGGTGTTTGTTAAAGTGTTGTTTTGACTTCTCCCTATCTTCTTCTAATTTTAACAATGCATTAATTCTTTTTTCCATTGCTGGGCATTCTTCTTCTTGGACAGACTGAGATAACTGTAAAGAAGGTAAAAACAAATTTGGAGGAAGAATAGCTTTTGTTCCATACACTAAGAAAAATGGTGAGTTACCTATCGCAGCTTTTGGAGTTACTCTGTCTGCCCAAAGAGCATTGACCAATTCTGTATGCCAATTCTGATGGTGAACTGAAACAGTTCTTTTAAGAATTTTTAATAAGTTTTTGTTTGTTGATTCAGCTAGACCATTCCCATGAGGATGGTAATTAGATGAATATCTAATTCTTATTCCTTTCTCTAATGCAAATTGAGTCAATTCAATTGATGAGAAATATGACGCATTATCGAAAACGAGGGAATCAGGAATACCAAATCTTGTTATAATAAAGAGTTCCAAAAATAATACAACCTGATTGGTATTCACAACTTTTAATGGTGCAGCTTCAGCCCAACGAGTGAAATAATCAGTTGCGGTTATTATATACTTGTGTTGCATTGATGAGGGAAGGTTTATTGGACCTACTATATCGATACCCCATTGCTGAAAGGGTCTTTCAGCTGAAACAGGTTGTAAAGGGAAAGCAGATTTTTTAACCCTTCCTGCGGCAAGTTGACGCTCTTGACACTTTCTGACGAAAGTATAAGAATCTCAAAACAAGGTAGGCCAATAATAACCAGCCCTAAGAATTTTTCGAGCTATCGTCTCTCCACCGAAATGACCTCCTGCTGGTCCGGAATGCAATTCTTTCAGAATTGTTTCTGTTTCATCTTTATCTAAACGTCGAAGGTATACTCCGTCTGAATTTTTCTGAAAGAGGATATTATCTATTAATAAGTATGGAGTAGACTTCAATCTGAGGGCTCTTTTCTTTTTCGGGTCTAAGTAATCAGGGGCAGTCCCTGTTTCCAGAAGTACTCGTATGTCTGTGTACCAGGAATCTTGAGGTGGTGGATAAAAATAAATTTCTCTAGTAAGTAAATCTTCATCAATGATAATTTCAGTTTTATCATCAGGAAAATGAGCAGCTTCAGCAGCTAATTTACACAACCCTTGTCCTTTAATTATCGTTGATGGTTTGATTTCTAAGTCATATTCTTGAAGAGATGTCATCCAAGGTGCCCTTTTTTCTCCTAAATCTTTTTGTACCAACAAATTTCTGACTGAAGAATAAGGGACAATTACTTTCGTTTTGGATTTCAACAAGTAAGGACGAAAATGTTTTACAGCTTTAAAGACGGAAAAAGCTTGTTTATCTACTTCATGATAGTTGAGTTCAGCGCCTTTGAAATTTGAACTCATGAATTAAATTGGAACTTCATTATTTTGTTGATTCAGTTGAGTTAAAACTGCTGCATATGCAATATCAGAAGCAAAGGTGTATAATATAAAATCCTTATTAAAATCTGGACTTAGAAGACTAGGAGCTTCTGAAATGGCTTCTAAATTTTTTTGAAAAGATTCTTTTTCAGTTTGTCCCCAATTAAATACAGCATCCTTTTTAATCATTTTCTGTAAAGGACGAATGATCTCTGAAAAAGTAGGAATGAATCTCCTAACAAAGTTAATTTTCCCTAAGAATGACTGCATTCCTTTCTTGCTGGAAGGAAAAGTAATCTTTGAAATAGCTTGTGTTCTTTCAGGATCAATCATGATTCCGTGTTTCGAGACTACACATCCTAACAGGATACCTTCTGAAACATCAAATATTGTTTTCTTAGGATTTAAAGATATTCTGAATTTTCTACATCGTTCAAACACTTTTCTCAAATGGTTAAGATGATTAGGTCGATGTTTAGAGTAGACAGTAACGTCATCCAAATAGACAACGACTGAATGACTGGTTAAGCCTCTAAAAGCAATATCCATTACTCGTTGAAATGTTGCTCCCGCGTTGATTAACCCAAAGGGCATCTTACGGTATGCGTATGTTCCCCATGGAGTTCTAAAAGCTGTTTTCAGTTGATCATCTGGGGAGACTAGTATTTTGTTGTATCCTGAGAAACCATCAAGGAGAGACAGTATCTCAGACCCAGACACCTTCTGAAGAATTTGTTCCATGGGAGGAACAGGGTAATTATCCTTTTCAGAAGCTTTATTTAAATTTCTAAAATCCACACATAATCTAATATCCCCATTTTTCTTTCTAACTGGAACTAAGTTTGCTACCCATTGAGTATGCCTGATAGGAAAAATGATCTTGGCAGCTAACAATTTATTCAGTTCTTTTTTAATTGTTGGTTCTAATGATGGGTGATATTTTCTTAACTTCTGCTGAAAGGGTTTTGATTCTTGTTTAATTGGAATTATATTTTGCATGACTTGAGTATTGAATGTTTTTAGGTCATCATATGTCCATGCAAATATATCTTTAAACTCCTTAAATAATTTTATGAAAGCTGTTTTTTCTACAGGATTACAATCTATTCCTAGATTTATAGTTTGAGGATTTGATTCTGTTCCCAAATTGATGGTTTCATATTTCATCCGAGAGCTGTTTGTTTTACAATTAGGAACAGACTTAAATTTATCTTGCAGATCAAAAAACTTTTCTAATCTTAATACTGAATTGGGAACTGGTTTTACCTGTTCGAAAGCTTTTTCAACTGAACAGAAATCATTTATTACCGAAAAATCTCGTAGAATATCATCATGAGTGACTTCATCTATTGCAGAATCTTTAAAAATATCCTCGTTTGTCCGAAAATGCAATACCTGCGTATCATTGTCAAACACACGCCAGTTAAAAATATTATCTGGTATGGAGGGCCTAAAAATCAATTCAACATAAAAGAAATTTGGTGTAAGATTTTCTGAAGGAATTAACTTAGATGCTACATTTGCCAATAAATCTGCTTCTTGATTTTGATTTCTAGGAACAGAATTTATGTTAAATGCATCAAAATGTGTAATTAGATTCCATACCTCTTTCTAATAGCTCTGTAAATGCTCAGATAAACAGTGAATGGAATTACGAACCTGTCTAACTATGATCTCGGAATCGCCATAAACAATTATCTCTTTGATGCCCAAATCCATTGCCTTTTTCAAACCTTGTATTAAAGCTTCGTATTCAACTGTGTTATTTGTACAACTAAATTCCATTCTACAAGCCATACAGGTTTTATTACCTTGAGGATCTATCAATAAACAGCAAGCTCCTGCTCCTTCTTTAGATTTTGCGCCATCAAAGTATAAAGTCCAAATAGAACTATGTGCAATTACCTTGATCTCTATGATATTTACAATATTTACATTATTTATATCACTGATGGTTTCTTTGAGTGAATGATTAGGAGAAACAGGTGTTATATTACAAATTTTGGATTGATGATTATTTTCAAACAGAATGGACTTTTCAGCTTTGAAATTTCCAAATCCTAATTCATACATGTAGTTTCCCATAATAGAATCAGAAAATAACACAGGTTCACTAGGATCATGCAGTTCTGTAACAGTATGTTTCATATACCGTTCTCTATGTATTTTTATCTGATTTGATTTCCCATTCTTAGGTAACCATAATGTTGACCAATCAGTAGCAAAGAAGCCATTCAGCTGTTGAGACCAATCTCTACTTAAGAACAATCCATATACATCTGGAATATCAGCAACAACAATGTCTATGATTTGATAAACTGAAGGGTTACAAGCAATTCTAACCAAGACATCCTTCATTTCTCCAACAACCTTTACATTTGTTCTATCTAATTGAGTTATTTGCGAATTAGATGGAACAAATTTTCCATTCAATTTCTTACATACAGATAAAGGTATAACATTAGATGATGCTCCTGAATCTACCATGCAGTTGTGGACATTCCTATTGAAAATTTCAAAGGTAAGTAAAAATGGAGGTGTTGTTGATTTAGAATTTTTACCTATCAATGAAGCTTTGTCAGCTACTGCTTTTCCTTTTTCAGTTACTGTTGGATCATTGTTAGAACTGTTAGCAGCAACGTTTTGTTTTGTATTAGGAACAATTGAACTCACTGCAGGGTTTATAATATAACTAGTAGGCATTGGGTAGATTTGAAGAAGATCGTACATACTAATGTTTGCACGTGTCTTCTTTAAATCTTCGATTATGTCATATTGTAGATCCAACTTTGGAGAGTGTTGAACAGTTTGAGTACTCTTAGTGGGCAGAGTTTGCTTGCCAGATTGAGTTTGTTTGTTTGGTTGTGAATTATCAGTATTTGAGCTTGAAGCACCTGGAGTATTTGTAGTTGCTTTACTACGAGTATTATACGCATATTGTCCTTAAGGTGGGTTTCTATTTTCATGTTCTTTTACAACACTATCCCAGAAATGACCGTTAACTTGTTGAGGTTCTTTTGATTCTTCATCATTTTCTGATTCCTCTTCCTCTTCGTTTTCATTCATCTCTTGATTAGGAGTTTTAGACAAAGATAGAATAGCTCGAATTGTGTTAAAGATTTCTTCATTAACAGCTACGTCGAGGGGTGTATTTTTATTATTTGTGTTTGGGTTTTGTCTAAATTGATTTCTGAAGTAACCCCTAGAAGGAGAAGCTTTAGAGTTAGTCTTTTTTAACCCTATAACTTCATTGGTTAATGTTCGAATAGCGTTTTGTAACTGTTCTACATCGAATGCTTTGTCTTTATCTGAACTAGACTTTTCTATTTTTCTTCGAGGAAAAGAATCAGATTTTCCACTTTTATCTGGTTCATAAGACATGAAATCTTTTTCTACTTTAATTGCTTCCTCAAATGTTTCTATCAGTGTTGTTTTTCCAGCTCTTTTCACAAACATTCCAGAATTCCTAGGTAAGGCTGATGTATAATTTTCAATAATTATATCTTCCGGAGGTTGAGAAGCAACTAGAATTTTATTTTTTAAAGTTAGAAACCTTTGATTGAAATCTTTGATTCTTTCTTTAGGCTCCATTTTAATTCTAGATAACTCTAGGGCTAAAAGAGCAGGTGTTTTATCTTCCCCGAATTTATCTAGAAAAGCTTTATTAAATTCCTCCCAATTTGTAATAGATCCTTGTACTAATGAAAAGTACCAGGTAGAAGCTCTTCCTTCAAAGGTAAGAGGAAACAATCGACAAACATCTTCATGTTGAACATTCAAAGTTTGAACAGCCAACATGAATTTATCAATATGCACCTCTGCAGGTTCTTTCTCATCTGGGTTAAACTTAGGAAGAATTTTATCTGAATGTTTTGGTAATGGGTGCTATACCCCAGGAATTGCTACAGCAGCTACCCTTAACCAAGGGAGCTGTGGATTAGGTGGAGGGGGTGGAGGATTACCTCCTCCTCCTACATTTCCTGCCATTGGACTTCCTTGAGAGCTAGAAGAATTTCCTGAATTGGAAGGTCTTGGACTGTCAGGTGGAGACTCAGGAGGAGAAGGTGGTTGATTAGAACCACTTCCTACAATTAGTCTTCTAGCAGTATTGGTTTGTGTAATCTATCTTTGATGTCTTTCAACCTGATGATGAGGAGTACTACCAGTTATTTCCAAATCTTGCGTAACTATGGTCAATTGTGGATTATGTCTCATTAGCTTCACCTGCTATAACTTAATTCAGGCCCTCCTTCTAGCGCCATTTGTTGGCCTGATTTTATGAATCAGAGCCAATAAGGAGGTTTTGTCCACACAATCAACTTAAAGCAGCGTCCGTTATGTTTAAGTTAACAAAACCTCGCAGGTTATGGTGCTGCTACCAGCTAGTTTGTCTCTTAAGGAGAACTTAAAACTAGCAAAATCTAACCTATACTAATGTTTATCCTATCTAAATATCTAAAATGTCCTAAGGTTGCTTTCTTAAGGAAAGACTTCGATTTTGGGAAGTTTTCTGAGTATGAAAACTTATGTAAAGTATGCAAAATGATTTAACAGTGCTAATTAAACTTAAAAATAAAATTTAAAACTAATTAATCTATCTATCCTATTTAACCCTATCTCAGCTGAGATCAAATTTGAAACTATATTAATTATTAATCAATAACAGAAAACTGAAGTATGATCTAAACAAACATATTTAAATCATAACAAAAGTTACTCTGCTATGCAATAATAGAAATGAAATTTAACCTATAAACACACAGTCAACTTCAACTTCCAAAACTGATTAATAATTAACTATCAAGACAGTCATTTGAATTTGAAATAATGCTTATTTAAAATTCACTGTTAACATACAAATGAAATTTTAATTAAACAAAAAAGTATATCATTAAAACTGATGTTTATAGTGAACACACTAATAAACAAAACCATAATGAAATATTTATTCAACAACTAACTTGAGATGATAAAGTGAGAAAAATATTTAAACATCAATGTGTCACAGCACACAGAGTTCATATATAAACAGAAGACAACAAACTGAAATATATGTATATATATATATAAATCCAAAAATGAAATACCAGTCACAGTATCATTTGCAGATGTACAATATCATTCACATGAAAGCTTCAGCTTCAAATATGATGTGGTACTAGTAACAAAATATATTTCAAATGAGTTTTCTTCACCACTCCATCCTCCCGAGTTCATCAAAACACTTAACTTATATACTACTAAGAGTCGGTTTTTTGCTATAAAAGTTGCCTGCTACATTATAGGGACTATTTAACCAAAAGGGCATCTAATTACACCTATTACTAGAAATAGAAATCGACTGGCCTGAGTCGAGGTATCTCAGAAAGTTCTTGACCATTGATAAAACTCCATCTTGTAACAAATCAGCCACATCTCTTTGCCATCATATAACCACATCCTGTATTTCTGGAAAAGGGTGATGATAAAACTTCCTGCATTAAATTCAATCAACGCATCATATTAAAATCAATTTAACACAACTAACAGAAATACTTAAAATTATAAATGCATGCCTGTTAAATCTCCGATTTTACAGGCATGCAAAATCGAAATAACCATTACATGTTATGCTGTGACATATGAGATGAGAAAATTATTAAGCCTCATTATGAAGAGCGACTACTCTTCTAGCTTCGGCTAGTTTAGCCTCAACCTGATAATTTTAACATTTTGTTTTTCAATTCGTTCCAGTAGCAGCTGATTTGTATTTAATATTGATTTCTTGGATTTCTTGTGTTGATTTTTCTTAATATTCTCCTTTTCCCACCTATCAATCCATTCTGGCAATTCTTTTCTGAAAGTTTTGTTTTCTTCTTCTAGTAAGGCTGTACTTGATAGACACTGTTTGAGATTTCCTCTGAACTCTGTGATTTTATCTTGATAGACATTGCCTAACACCTTTTGCAGGGTTTCGTCTTCTTTATTTACCTGAGGAGAACGAGGACTGTCGCTATGCTGACTGCATAATGGTTCAAAATCTACAATGTTTGCATTTGTTTATGATTGGATGCCTTCGACATCATCTGATTGCACATCATTTCCCTACGCAGTAGCAGAATTCCCTACATCCATTGTGTTAGGGACAGACATCGGAATATCATCCTCAAGATTTACAACTGTAGGTTCAGTAGCTGTAGATTTGGAAGTCTGTCGATCAAACCTATATCCTGGAATCAAATGAAGATTATGCATGCTCCTAGTGACTCTACGTGAAAACAATAAGTTTTCAAAATTCAACCCTTCCTTGTCACAACAAACCTGATCCAAATGGTTCAACTTATGCATAGAATCTTTATCACATTCATCAGGTTTATCAATTTCACCTTCGGCTAATCCTTCTTTTAGTTTTGCAGGGTTGCCATCATTCTTACCAGGTTCGGTTTTATCCAATATTTCCCTAGAATCGCAAGGAACTGAAACCCTATCAGCATTTTTATTAATCTCATTATCTATGGGCATGTTTACGACCTCTGGTTCCTTAACCTCTGCGCTATTAACCTCAGGATTTATGACCTTTCGTCTTCTACGAGTTCGAGGAGATGGATTGGGCTAGTATTGTGTCAGTCCCAATTGACAATCAACTAGAAACTTATCCCATGACACACCTTTAGCAGATAATTGGAATTGCAATAATATTTTTATCAACCCATGGTGACAAAGACTACTGTCAGGGTTATTGAAATTCCTTACAGACTGTGACATTTTCTTAAGGCTTTGCCAAAGATAGAAGGGCAAATTAAGTTTACAACCCTTTACTGCTAATAGTAACCGTAAATGATACAAGTGTAAGTGGGAATAACGTCCACAACAGGTTACATGCCTTACTAAGATTTCATAGTACACTCTCCATTCGGGCTTCAGAAATTTCATAGGGATGCCTATCCTCAGCTTCATTTTATCCGGTAATGGCATTAACAAAGCCAAGCACTTATTTTTGTTGACCATAGTGCCCTTAAACCAGCGTTCTCCCACCTGTGGAAGTTTCGTGGCTTCAGCAATTTTATCTTCGTTGATAACAAATTCGAAACCCCCAATTCGCACGCTGTCATCTTCAAAACTCATTGCGAACATCTTAGTAACTTCCACATGCTGACCATCAAAACACCTGAAGAAATTTACCCATCCCATTTTCTCGAATCTCTTGGCAGCTTCCTGGTTAGCTTCAATCAGTTCAAACCCTGAAATCTCAAAACGATTCAGAGGAGACATGGTTTCTCCAGCACTTTCTGGGCTTCGTCGTGAAATGAATGGGGAAGTGAAAACAGAGGGAATAGGTATCCATACACACGACATGATGGATAATCTTCACATGCTTCAAATCTAATCGGAGATCTAATCTCTGAACCTGCCATCTTAGCGGAATTTCAAGCAGTGATAAATGTTACAACTTCACACTACACCATGATTTATGCCAGTTTATCTACGTTTGACCATGCCTGTTAGTGATAACCACTTAACTTGGCGAACCAGCGATACGGAGACTGATAGAATCATCATTGCAACCATTGATTATTGACAATGGTTCATAACTAATAGGTACAAGGGCGTAATTTGAAATGACTGTTAGCATTTAACACTGTCAACACGATATTACCATATGCATACAATTGTCAACTCTGTCAAGGGGTGAAAGCCACGTTTTCATACTAGCTCATCGATCCAAATGATTGATCGCTTATCAATTTGACAATTGGTTTATTGCATGGCCAGCTAATCCAAACAATCATCCCTATTTTATCATGTTACGTAATGGTATGAAGAGTAATAAATCGCACTCTAATGTTAATGCTGCATTGATAAGATGGCTAGATTAATGTCTATACTATATATATGTACAAAACTAAGTTTAAAACCCTTTAAACATCCTATCGACACATATATACCATCATATAGGATATTTATCATAAGTAAAATTTTCCTATACAAACATCATTTATCCATTAACTATGATATTTACAAAGTTTATAATAGGATATTACAAATGATGTTAACTTTCAAAATTCTCTTAGTCTTAGGACTAATAATACCCTAAATGTGTTTTATGAAATTTCTCTTGGCACAAATCCCTTAAGTCACATAAATTCATTTTGATGATTTCAATAACTTAATGAAAATTTACGAAACTTATCTGACAGTTAAAAGCCAAGTTTTATGATCAAGTTTCTTTCAGCTCTAAAATCATTAAATCACTTTTCTTTGATTGAGAGTACCTTCAGAATCAAAGATTCTGAAGGTGCTCTTTCATAATTTTTTAATTGATAAATCACATAAAGAGCTGATCTCTCTTCATTTTTTCAAGAAATGAAGAGGTTGTTGCTGGCTGCCAACAGGTCTGGAGATAAATCAGCAAATATCCATACCAAGGATCGGTAGTGCTAATTAGGAATAGGAATTCATCTGGAAATGAATCACTGAGCTCAGATTTCATGGTAGCACAGGGAAGGTCACATATAAGCTCGGAAAAAACCAAGGATTTCTTTGATGTAGCCTTGGCAAACTCAAGATCGAACTCCTGAAGGATGATGATCCAACGGGAGTACTTTCCCCCAAGTACCTGATGAGTCAGAATGTAGTACAACGGGTTCTGGTCTGCCAATACGGTGGTAGTGTGAAGCAGAATGCAGTGACAAAATTTTTGCACAGCAATGACTGTGGAAAAAGCTAGCTTCTCTATTGGGCTATAAGGCAGACCCGGGTTTTATACCATTCACTTCGCACCAACAAAAGACCCACAGTGTTGGCCCTTTCGGCAACAACCTGTGAGCAGGTTGCAGTCTCACCCGAAATAGCTATGGGGGTGCCGCAGAATTAGGTTTCTGCAAGCAAAAGAGGGATATTACTGTACCTTTAGCCTTCAATAACTTATAATCATATAACACAAAGCATCGACATTCACATATATAACTTCACAGCTAGATAAACAGACAGTGACTTGCTTAACCCTTTACTGGGAATTCACAGCGAAGTTAGTATTTTAGCAGTGATCTTACTTATTAGATATATATTTATCAATGCATGAAAGAACATAACAGAAACAACACAAGAACCACAACACAAGATATAATGTGGTTCACCCCCAGTGTAGGGGCTACGTCCACAGAACTGTGTTTGATTCAACTCTTTACAAAAACCACAGTTTTGATCTGCGCACTCAGCTGCAGATCCCTTCAAGTACTCAAAGCCATGCACACAGCTGTCGGCCTCTGCGCACACAGCTGCAGATCTTTTTAATCACCAAAAACCCTCTACGTACACAGCTGCAGAGGTCATCCACGCACACAGCTGGGACTTAACCTTTTCTTACCAAAACAAGCCTTAGCTTCGCATCACTTCATCTTACATCCAAAAAGCCTAACCTGACTTCTTTACAAGAGTGCTTATTTATACATTGCACTTATTACAAAACCATGGGCTTAAACCATGGGCACCCCGAAACCTAAACCCTGGACTTAAACTATGGGTTTATTACAAAAAGAGGTCTTTGACTCAACCCCGACACCCCTAAGATTGTTTTGAGTCATAACTCCGCTTACAAACTTTCACAAAAACTGTGGAGTTACCAAACTCAAGGGCCATTAAGGTCGAAGCCCCAACAGGCCCCTAAGAATCACTAGTGGCCTGTCCCAGGACACTCTGCTGATCTTCCAGTAGACGAACTTTGTCAGCGAGGATAGTGAACTGCTTGCTGAGACCATGCATGATATTGCCAGTTGCTTGCTCCTTTTCAACCAACTCCTGCAATACTGTGACTGATGCTTTGCTGGCCTTTTTCTACGCAAATGCATCATATTCCCTCAGAACTTTGATTTGGGTGTCCACAGCAGTACTCAATTCGAAAGCTTCGCTGATAAGTAGCTGCATAGAATTTTCCACTACTGTTGCTTTTGATCTGCATGACTCAATTTCCTGCTGGATTTCATTGCTTCGCTTTACCTTGAGCATTTTCTCCATAGGCGGCAGAGTCTTAATTTCCACTTTTACTGCATCCAACTCTGTCCGTCGCTGCCTGATGGTTTCTTGCAGCTGTCCAACTTCTGGATGTTCCTGCAGGGTGGTCCAGGCCTCAACATTGTCTTCTAGCAGCTTTGCTGCGCTGCTCACAGTATCTGAGATTTTTGCTACGGAGGCCTGAATGTCTGCTCAGTGTAGCTCCTTGACCTCTGGTGGGCTCTTTGGGGTGATGCGGAGTTGAAGCTCCGAAATTTGAGCCTCATGTTCTACTTTGAGCTTATCTATTTCACTGCGAGACTGCTGTGCGTAGTATTTCAGCTTGACTAATCTTTGTTCTAGCTCTTCCACCAGCTGTACGTCAAAGTGAGGAAGACTACGACATGCTTCATCTAAAAATCGTACCAGTGTAATCCACTTATGTTCTGCATCCCTCTTTCTCTACTCCGCTGCCTCTAGCTGCACTACAAAGCCCTGCTACTGAATTACGGCATTTTCCAACTGCATTTGCGAATAGTGGTCTCGTGCCTGGATTTCCTTCATAATCGCTAACTGACAGAGATGTAGATCCGTCATGGACATCTTAGTGTAATCTATTCCAACCTTCATACTCATCTACGAATGAGACCCTGCATCCGTTAATATGAGGGTTGCACACGACACTTGGCCTTTGTTATCTCTGGCCAGCCATTGCCTTAGGTTTGGTTGCGCACTTACTAGGGCACTGCTTGCTGAAGCGCCAGTCAGTGAGTTTTCTACTAAGTCCTTCAACTCCGAAATGTGCTTTGCTACACCGGAGATGGCATGCAGATGTGTAGCTGCAAATTCTGACCATTTCTTGGTGAGAACTTCAGTGGACTTCGATAGAGCCTGATCAAGCTCCTCACTTGTCAGGCTGGGCTCCTCATCAATATTCTTGTCCTTTGATGCCTTCATTTTCTTTCAGGACTGGGGGTTATTCACTTCCTCTGGATTTGGCGTCTTGCGCTTATCCTGCCGATTAGGGTCTGAAGCAGTTTTAACCGAGTTTTCTTCTTCTTCTTCATTTCCATCATCTCCACCCTGGTCGCTTTCACTCTGTTGTGACTCAGTTTTTTCTTCACTGTCTTCAGGGGGGTCTTGCTGCTGTGTATGATTAGGGCCTGTGCCCATATTGGTAACTGAGGGAACTAGAATGGTGGGTTTTTTCCCTGCATCCTTCAACCATTCAGCTGGCCACTGTTGAACTACCGTGAGGATGTCTTCTTTGGTCACTACATACGGTAACTTAAACCATTGATGCTTTTGATCCGCGCGGGCTTGGATGAAACTATGATGCATGTCGACGCTGAAATGGACTACGCCATCGTATTAAGAGAGTAACTCATTACTGAACTGAGGGGTTTTTGTGCTCTCATGCGAGATACTCATCATATAAAAGGCAAATGCATAGTTTGTCATCTGCTGTATGGTTTTATCCTGGGAAACCCACAGAGAGGCATACCATACGGCGCCAGGCATGTCTGGAGGTCTAGCAACAAACTGCGCCTCGGTAGGTTCTTGCCATCCTACCAGGGTGATAAGGACTATCAACCATGAATAGTGAAAGGGCCTAACTTTCTCCTGTGCGTCGCGAGCGTCTTCAAGGAATTCCTTCGCGAGATACGCTGCCCAGTTGTAATTGTAGCCTTCGGCACAGTTCGCAGCAATTCTGATAACTGGGGCAGGCACTTCATATGGTCTACACTTTTGCATGAGCTTGCATGCTAAAAGCTCAACTGCGAAGTGAATATTATGTTATTGAATTACAGAAGTGTGATACCCTCATTTTTCCTTCGTCAGGCCGAAGCGTTCCTTCATGCTTTGTGCGAGCTTCGTATCCTCATGCTTTGAAGGAAATTCGGTCCCCGGATCAGGCCCTACTATTGGTAAGGCTGTGATCCTATGAATGAGCTCACCATTAATAGGAATTTTCTTATCTCCTATCCATAGGTGGTCGTCATGTACTAATGTCAACAACTGCTTGACCACTATGGTCACCTGTGTGCTGCGACCAAAATGGGGAACATCGAGCATCTTTAGCAAACAAGCTTGATCCAACCCAGCAGCCCACTATTTTACTTCCAACAATGTCACACCAGTATCTGGATAGTTGAAGAAATGCAAGTATTTTCATGGTGCAAATTGTGGAAACTTCCCACGATCATTCGTGTCATGGTCGACATACTTAAGCCGGTGTATTTTCCCTGTCATGGTCCCGACCAACTGCACACCCGGTGGCAACGAAGGGGTGCGTAATGTGAACTTATTTGTCCACCGAGGTGGCTGAACTACTGGTCGAACTGGTGGAAGATACAGTGGACGCTTCGGTGCAATGTTCTCCTCTTCTGCAGGTGGGACCTCTGCTGAACTAGACGGAGGCATCTCGGGGTCCTCTGGTGTTTTCCTTGATTACTTGTGTTGGTCTTCGTTGTGCTTAGAATGTACTTTAGGCTTAAACTTCTTTCGGGCAGATCGTGTCTGCATTCGGTGAGTCAACGCTAGGGGAGTTTCTTCATGGGGTGCAGATGCAGGTGGTTGGTTGAAAAGGTTTGGCAAACCCGTCTGCTCAAACTCTCTCAACAGTTCCTCGAACTCGTGATCGGTTGACATGGATGCAATTATAAAACTCAAGAAGCTGAAAAATGCGAACATCGCGGGTGTGGGTGTCTTCTTATAGAATCTATCCATGAAATCTGTCATAACTGTGCATTGATGGCACCAAATCTGACAGAGATATTGTCCAAACGGTGGTAGATTTTCCAAGATCGCATTAATACAAGCAGTTAATAAAGAGAACATACCGACGCCGCCAAATTTGATTTCTTCTAACGGTCATTTTTTTAGTTCCGACAGACCTTTCCTTCTTTGGCACAAGCAGTAGCTATGGCTGTGCCCTAATAAGGACATTCGACACCTCTGGACACCATCTGCGACATGGAGTCGAGCTTCTACCCGCGACAAAATGTCATCCATAGCTTCAATGATTCCTTTTATTTCAAGGAACTTCATCAGACATAAGTCTCGATACTCATGGAGAAGTTGGGTCACTTTGGTTACCATTTCTTCATCCCAATAATCTCCACTGGTAGTAGAATTAGGCTATTCTTTGGATCCAATGTTGACTGTCCGCGTTCTCAGGGGCTGAGTCATGTCAGGGGCTTCGACTGCTGGTCCGTGTACGTCGTAGTGTCCTTCTGACTCAGGAATATCAATATTGCGTGGATCATCATCCTCATCAATTGCAAGGTTATAATATTCAACTGCATGAGCTTCTTGTGTTTTCCAATCAGGTCGGTATTCTACTACTGTTTGATCATCAAATACCTTAGTATGGATCAACCTGATAGCTGCATCTAAAGCTGGACAAACTTCATTAGTAGAAAAGGTAAGCTCAAAACTATCAACAAGACAATCCCAACTTACAGTATCCTAGTGAAGCTCAGCCTCCGTGTACCAGTTCTTTGCTATCGGTTCCAGAGTATGCAAAAACCGATGTACCCATTATTCCTGAGGTACATGCTGCCACGCTTCGTAGCACTGTGCCAAATGTTCCTGAGAGCTAGTCTTTCCATCAAACCTGCTTTGCACCTCCTGGGGCTGATCCATAAATCTCAGGTGAAGGAACTTTTGACAAGCTTCCCAACTAGGAATGTTCTTCTTATGGCCATTCCACCATCTGGCTGTTGTGGCTCTGAATACTAAATCCACAGTCTCCATTTTCTGTGAATCTGGTATCTGGTATGAGAATTGTTCAATAAACTGTTCTGGGTCTGACAAGCCATCAAAATTTGGTAGGACTCTTACCTATGCACCAAGCCATCTAAGAGATTTGGTAATTCTGGCACATCTATGTCCATGCAGCTCATAAAGTCTATTCTGCCAGTTTTCTAGACCGTCATCTGAATCCGTCATGTAGGAGTTGTCACACTGCCAATCCATGATACCTTTGGCAGTAGGATCAACATAATCTTCTTCCTTAGCTATGATGTTGTAGATGTGATCCAGAACATTCTGATCTTCGTCTCTGAGTGGTTCTGTGTACCTTTCTCCTTGTGAGGGGTCTAGTGGTACTATGACTCTAAAATATTTCCCTTCGAAAGTCATCTGTCTCTTCTTAAGGTTAATGACTACAGCATTTTCCATTGCCCATTCAATTCCTAACAAGGCTGGATAGGGATTGTTGTCATCAATGATCTCAATAACTTTGAAGTTTGCTAAAGTATTGACCCCATCAATATCTATTAAGACACTAGGGAATCTTCCTAGGGGCATAATCTTCTGCTAATTAGCTAATCTCAACTGTATAGGGGACCAATCAATGGTAGTTTTTCCCATTTGTTCCCAGGCCTTCTTGGTTAGGACATTTACTTCTGACCCTAAGTCCAAGATCACATCAGTCATCTCATACTCTCCTATCTGAGCATTCAACCTCATTTCCCTACCAGTTCTTCTGACTCTATTAACAGTTTTTGTCTTACTAAAACTTTGCTGAGGTTCGTAAGAAGCAATAACTTTCTGCAACTCATGTAAAGAATTATAATTTCTTAAGAGTTTCATTCAACTCTATAAAAAGGAGGACAATGTACTTACTCTGTCCGTCGAAGCTTCTTGTGGCTACGACTGTTGCTGATGTTGTTGCGCAGGTGCGACTGATGTGCTAGGAGCATCAAAATCTCTCTTGGCTTCCATGAATGTCTCTTTTTCTCATTCAATATCAATTGTTGGGAATTTCTCTGGGGCCTTACGAACCCAAGCCTCGTCAGGCTGTTTTTCCTTGTTCTGCACTTCTGTCGTGGCTCCACTCCTGGTAACAATGTTAATGGATGGGACAGGTCGTTGCTTGATAGCAATCAGCTGAATACTCTGAGTAGGGGCACTGTTTCTTTCTTGAATCTTAGCTATCAGCTGCGGGCACTGCTCGATCACATGATCTACTAGTCGGCAATACCGACATGTCGTAGTTGGGTTCCGACAGTCGTGAGCTAAGTGTCTGGCCTGGTTACAGTTATAACACACCACCTGACTGCGTCCTCTGCCAGCCATACCACCACAACCACGACCTCCAAAAGCACCTCTACCTGATGCACCACCGCGGTAACCATAGCCATCATTGCTATGTCCCTCATTTTGTACCCAATAGGCGTCGTAGGTGCACTCTCTCATGAGGTCATAACTGCAACACTCATCTTCATTATGTCCTACTGACTTACAGAACTGGCAGTAGGGGTTCTTGGGGACTTGCACATACCTTTGTAGCAGATAACAATTCTCGAGTCGATGCTAGCCAGTTGTCCAATAGATCTCACAATATAGAACAGTAGGGTTGAACGGTTTTGGCGCACCAGTATTCAGGTAATTTCTTACCACAGGACACTGTTCCTTGTCGTGACCTTCTATCCGACATTGTGTACACCAAACCTCTTCGTGACCCATTTTTCCTTTCTTCATATCGCGAAGCTCCAAAGCCATTGCTGCCAACTACGCTTGGATTTGAGCGATACCAGAATTATCCTCGACATGAGCTATTTCAAGCTTCATCGTGATTTCCAGAGCCTCTTGTTTGTCAGCAACCTTCTATTGCATGAGTGGAGTTCTGATATGCGGTAGCAATGATGCAATGAACCATTCCTTGTGCTATGCAGGTCCAATGGTGAAACTAACTTGGTCTAGCAGAACTTTGAACCTTTGATCAAAGTCCCACACTAATTCGCCGCACCTCTGCTGAATCTCTTTCAATTCAGTGATACACTGGGACTCTGATTTCGGCTTCTTAAATTCCTTTATCATTGTTTCTTTTATATCAGTTAAGACATGGTTCTGAGTGCTAGAAAACTTCATGAACCAGGTCAAGCCGCGGTCTCTAAAAGAAGTAACCAGTTGCGCTCTTTTTGTATCTTGATCCGTAATGTTCTTAGCATTCCACACTGCTTCACATAAAAACCAGAACTGTTCTGGATCCTCTGATCCAGTTCCTTTGAAAACAGGGAGCTTAATATCATCGTTCATGTGGGACATAGTGGATCTAGGGGGGGTTGGAGGGGGACTGGAAGTAGGCGGGGGGGAACTTACTGTGGTAGACTGACCTACGACAGGAATACTCGGGCTAGGGTGACTTTCGGACTGCGACGGGTTCTTAGGGATAACAGGTCTGCGCTGCGGGGTTACCGGATGGTTCCAACAAAAGGGGTTTCTTCAGGTTCTGAATGTACGAGACTTTCAAGGGAATATTCGGTATTCTAACCTAGGGAATAGGATCCAAAGTCTCTCTTGTACCTTTTTCCACTTCACAGCAAACCACTTTGCTCGTCGAAGGTATTTTCACTTGCAAACATAGGTTAGTAATACTAAATCTAACAGTCTAATTCAATGAGCAATATACCTTTTTCAGCTAATAGCATTTTAATTCTCAAACTAAATGAATTCAAAAACTTACCCCTTGGTCCTTTGAAAAACTGTCGCTCAGCTTCACTAAAGGAAGTACTCATATCGATGGTGAACTCCATCACAAATGCTTCAAGGGTTCGCGTCGTCCAGAAATCAACAGCTCGAGATATCTCCTTGTTCACCCTTTTTAATATATTAATTCTTGCGGGGGTCCAAGCAAGAAACTAACCTTCTTAGAAGTTCATCCTTCTCTCTGTCAACCTGGATAACCACTGGTGCAACTCTATGTGGATACTACCAAAGAAGATTTCATAAACATCACAAAAAACATACCTTTGTAAAATGCCGTTTGCACTACAACGCGTATCTTTGTTCTCTTGCTCAGCGAATTTCAGATAAGTCTCATCAAGCCAATCACCGATTTCCTTCACAGAGGGTCTCTAGAACATATCCCTCGAGGTACGACGTAAACCCCTCTTGAGCAGATACTAAGTTCAACCGGCAACGGAACCAATTTGTTGGGCTATAGGGAAGACCCAGGTTTTATACCATTCACTTCGCACCAACAAAATACCCAGAGTGTTGGCCCTTTTGGAAACAAACTGTGAGCAGGTTGCAGTCTCACCCGAAACAGCTATGGGGGTGCCGCAGAATCATGTTTCTGCAATTAGAAGAGGGATATTACTATACCTTTAGCCTTTAATAACTTATAATCATATAACACAGAGCATCGACATTCACATATATAACTTTGCAGCTAGATAAATAGACAAGACTTGCTTAACCCTTTACTGGGAATTCACAGGGAAGTTAGTATTTTAGCAGTGATCTTACTTATCAGATATATATTTATCAATGCATGAAAGAACATAACAAAAACAACACAAGAACCACAACACAAGGTATAACGTGGTTCACCCCCAGTATAGGGGCTACGTCCACAAAACTGTGTTTTATTCAACTCTTTACAAAAACCACAGTTCTAATCTGCGCACTCAGCTGCAGATCCCTTCAAGTCCTCAAAGCCGCACACATAGCTGCAGGCCTCTACGCACACAGCTGCAGATCTTCTTAATCACCAAAAACCCTCTGCGCACATAGCTGCAGAGGTCGTCCATGCACACAGCTGGGACTTAACCTTTTCTTACCAAAACAAGCCTTAGCTTTGCATCATTTCATCTTACATCCAAAAAGCCTAACCCGACTTCTTTACAAGAGTGCTTATTTATACATTGCACTTATTACAAAACCATGGGCTTAAACCATGGGCACCTCGAACCCTAAACCCTGGACTTAAACTATGGGTTTATTACAAAAAGAGGTCTTTGACTCAACCCCGACACCCCTAAGACTGTTTTGAGTCGTAACTTTGCTTACAAACTTTCACAAAAACCGCGGAGTTACCAAAATCAAGGTCCATTAAGGTCGAAGCCCCAACATTCTCCACATGTGAATAATAGGTTTTAGAATCAATAAGATTCTTACTGGCATAATAAATAACATGCTCCTGACCGTGGAGATTGTCCTACGCTAAAACCATGGCAATGGTAGTAGCGAAGGCAGCAATATACAAGAGAAAGTCCTTTGAATAATCTGCGGGGTGTATCATGGGTGAATGAGTCAGAGCGTGCTTAATATTATCAAAGGCATGTTGGGATTCGTCATCCTAGAAGAATGGAGTGTTCTTCTTGAGGAGACACATATAACCGTGCGTTTTCTCAGCGAAATTGCACACAAAACAACGGAGAAAGTATGCCTTCCCCTGCAAACTTTGGAGTTCAAGGATGTTGGTTGGGGCTGGTAGATTAATGATAGCGGTAATTTTCAAAGGATCGATTTGGATGCCATCTTTGGATACCACAATTCCAAGCAGATGTCCCATCTTAACGTAAAAAACACATTTATGTGGATTGAGCTGTATATTATAAGGACGACATCTCAGGAATATGTCTCTATGATGACCAGGATAGTCCTCCCGTCACTGTGAATGAGTAGGGAGGTCGTCAAGGTATGGTTCAACAATATGTTTAATGTCGTGAAACGCATAGGACATCGCACGCTGTAACGTAGCGCCATCATTTTTCAAGCTGAAAGGTAACTTCTTATATGCAAAGGTTCCCCATGGGAAAATGAATGTCGTCTTATGCTGATCAGAGGGAAATATCTCAATCTGATTATAGCTGGAGAAGCCATCCATAAATGAAAAGATGACACTTCTAGCACAATTGTCGATAATCTGATCAATACGCGAGGGAGGAAAGTTGTCCTTTGGACAAGCTTTATTTAAATCCCTAAAGTCAATGCAGACTCTAATGGTTCCCTGCTTTTTATTGACAGGGACAACATTCGATACCCATTCCATCAGAGGTATAGGATAAATAAAAATAGCTTTCAGAAGTTTCTCAATCTTAGCTTTAATAGTTGTGGCCTTCCTAGGATGGACTTTCCTGAGTTTTTGCCTGATAGGTTTAGCCATGGGATAAGTTTTAATCTCATGGACCATAATGGAAGGGTCAATCCCCGGCATCTCTTCATAGGACCAGACAAAAATATCACAGAATTCCTTAAAAAGTGCCTTATATGCTTCAGATTCATCTGTGGAGCAGTTCTTCCCAACATGAACGTGCTCAATAACATCAAGCTTGGCTGATATGTCAATTGGGTTCATCTGAGTAATGTTGCAAAGGTTTCCTTCAGAATCTATGTCTTGCAACAATATAGGACTTTGAGGAACGTTGACAATATCAGTAGGAAACAAGGAAGCAAAATCATAGCTGCCCGAACTGGTATTGGGGAGGAACATGGATCTATGATGGTGATCCTCCCAAATGGGCTCATCTGTATTCATGATCTCTATGATGGACTCATCGAAAGGAAAAGTCTCAGAGAGATAGTCTAGAATCGGAAGAGAAGGTTCTAACCAATATGGTAAATGGTAAGGATCCGAAGCCACTAAATGAATGTCATCAGTGTGATCATCGGAACAAGTTTGAATGGTGTCATACATAGCTTTGTGCAGGTTCAACGAGGTGGACTCAACAACATTTGTGCCCTAGGGCTCAAAATAAAATGAGGCGATCATATGTACTATCGCGGTATCCATGCTAGGAGGAGTAGAGGGAAAAATCCCCATAAGGGATGAATCCTTCAGCATACCTACCCCAATCAACTGATAAGGAGGAGGGGACTGACCTAACATGGGGATGTTATTAGCTATGGAAGTAGTAACATCTGGCATACAGAAATCAAGCTAGTCAATGGTAACAATTCTCCCAAGATGCGGGAATTGGACCATTCGAAATACTGTTGAAGCAACAACATTCATGGCATAGAACCAATTCCTTCCTAAAAGGAGGTTATAATCCAAAGGGGCATCTACCACTTTGACTTGGATGGAAACGGTTTTTTCCCCCAGCTCGACCGTAAGGGCTGATATGAGGCCATGGCGTTGCAAACCCCATCCATCAAAGGCTTTAAGGGTCATAGGTGATGTAACAAGCTCAGGAGAGCCAAGAGCTTTCCAACGAGTTAGAGATAACACCGAGGTCGAAGCTCCTTCATCTAGTACCGTTTGAAAGACTTTCTTTCCCACTACTTTCGTAATGATATAAAAATCAAGTTTATGCGGTAATCTAGGTTTATAGTTTTCAACATTGAAGTGAATCAAGTTAGTGTTATTCGGGTCCACAGCTCCTAATGTGGTCAACAAGTTCTTGCACTATGTAGGGAAACTTTGGAGTACTTCTAGGGTAGACATTGCACAAGGTTCCTGAGCGAGATATTCAACCACATTATAGAATTGAGTAGCTCGGGCATTGGGATTAAAGATAGCCTTCCGAAGAGTACTCTTTGGTGGGTGCAAAATCATGTAAAGAGTAGGCTTCTCGATAGACAAGGGAACAGTAGACGAGGATTCCGGAGAACTAGTAGAGTGAGCTTTACCTGAAGAAGATTGATCTTCTTTCTGATCTGCAGATTTATCATAATTCTGGCTTTGAGTTTGCAAATGGATGGTATCTGAGGACGTCATACGAATTTCCTCTGATGAACTAGAGTTACCCTAGTTAGACATGTGGTATACCAACTGTTGTTGAGAGGTAAAGGGATCTGTAAGTACTGCAGGTGCAGGATTAGACTTCAGAAACTGGGAGATTTTGTCCCGATGGGGAAACTCCTTTGAAAAGTGGTCACCACTGCACAACAAACAAGGATATTTAGCCTTCCTTTTCCCTTTGTCATTGTCATTATTAGTTGATCGTGGGGTCTCCTATTGGTTTCCAGGTTTTTTATTTCGATTTTTAACTTTCTTTTTATTACCCGAGGTTTGAGTACTTTGAATAGAATTGACCTCAGCAGAAACCTTAGGAGTTGAAGGAGTAGCAGTTTGGGTTTGCTTGGCAGGTTTCGCTGCAGATGGGGACTGGATTGAACCAACAATCCCATCAATAGGTACTTCTGCTGGTGGCTTGGCAGGGTCAGTGTTGGGGTGAGGAGCTTGAGGAATCAGGTCATAAAGAATCCCAGATTGGGAATAGACCAAGTCTAGGTACTGAGCTTGACTAATAGCCTGCTATTCAGTAACGACACCACCCATAGCCACATCTCGGGCAATAGGAGGCACCAAGGACTTAGCGAACCAATCAGCTAACAACTAATCCGGAATAGGGGCCTTAATAAGCCTTCTCCACCTTCTCCACTCATGTATATGATGAGAAATGTGGGTGGAGGTGTTTTGTCGCAGAGAATTTAAAAGATCAGTGCCCGTTTCATAACGAATAGGGCGCTAAAAGTGCGTAAGAAATACGGTTTCCAATGAGCCAAAATCCACAAATGAATGTTGTGGGAGTTCAATATACCACTTCGTGGCCATACCGGTCAAAGTTCGTTGAAAGAGTCGTAACCGAATGGAATCATCCATGAGGGAGTTCGAGGAACACCACAAATGAAAAGTCATAACATGGTTCCGTGAATCTTCACCGTACTTCCCATCGAATTTCGAAATATCCGATGGTAATTTTACCGGAATGGGAGGCCACGAGGGATTGTGTCGAATGGGATCATTAATCAACTTGGACAAATCAGGAAAGTCCAAAGTTGCTAGGAAAGGTAACTGTCTATTGGGCTGTACATACTGGTAATATTGATATGGCATATAATTACCAGTAGGGCCATAGGTAAACTGACAAACAAGTTGCTGTGAGGAAGAACTACCAGAAAATCCGCCCATGGGGGGTTGATTTCTGGAATTAGGACCGCTAGGACCACCAGGGCCTCTAGGAGGAGGACCACTAGGACCACTAGGGCCTCTAGGAGGAGGACCTCCAGAGCCACCAGGACCGCCAGGACCATCGGGACCACCAGGACCACCAAACCCTCTGGAACCTCCAGGAGGTGGAAAACCTCCAGAGCCACCGAAACCACTAGGTGGAGGGCCCCCAAACCCTCCAGAGCCATAAGGAGGAAATCCACCAGGTCCCCCAGGACCACTAGGACCACTAGGACCATGAGGAGGACCTCCAGATCCTTCAGGACCATTAGGGCCCCCAGGGGGAGGACCTCCATAAGGTGGTCCTCCAGCACCTCCCGTAGTATGTATAAGTATCCCTCCCATAGCTGGCATGTAATACCAGTTGGGTTGCTCCCATGGCGTAAAAGTGTTACCAGGGTATGGAATTCTAGTAAGATTGGATGGATGATTACCTACAGGTATTTGATAACCATAACCACTAGAAGACTGAATGGCAACAGGTTGTGCCCCCAAGGGATGACTTGAACTAGATGGGGGATTCACCACATTAGTGTGGGTAGTAGGGACAAAAATTGTAGATCTTTCTATGTTAGAGGTCTACTCTTGACTAGGTACAACTCCGGTATTAGATAACTTAGGTCATGCCAGGGGTTTCCCCCTGGCATTCAAAGGTACTAACGAAACAAGAATTGAAGGTTGGTCCCCAGATGCAAAAGACCTGGGAGGATTTAGAACAGACATAACATAAGAGGTGATAGGGGTGGAAATTTGACCTGGGCTGTGGGATGTTAATGGAAGATTTATAATCGGTTCAATGGGTCTCATAGAATCGGCTAGTGAACGATATCCCACAAGAAGGAATGTGGAACGAACTGGTGAAGAGCCTAATAGGTTATCAATCTACTTTTCTACCTCCTGTGCATGGAGGATAGCAGCACAGTATTTCCTGCATTCTTCTTCACTCTCAGGAGAACTTACACGGGTGCCAAATGAGGCAATGGCATGTTCGATAGGTGTCTCCCAAAAAGGAGCATTAGGACCAAAGTCCGGACGGGTATCATCAACATGACCTTTCGAGGGAGGATGGAACGATGAATCTTCTTGGGAAGGCTGTTGGACCAAGGGAGGTGAGTGTGAAGAATATGGTACTCCACTTTCCACGACCACATTATCTCCCACTTGGGAGGTGGTAGCAGATCCTTGGTCAATAGCTTCCATTGGATTTTCTCCTGAAATAGGAGTAAAATCAGGTGGTAAGCCCCGTACTCTCCTGGACTGTCTTAACTTAGATAGTTTGTATAGTTCCTATCTAACCTAGGGTCTAAAAATCTAGAAAAAACACACCAAAAGACTTCCCTACTCAAACTATAGGTCAAACACAAGCAGACTTAAAATGACAGGAGGAGTTCAAAACTTAGGTCTCTCATTAGGATTGTCAAGCAGGTGCGACTCGTGATATACCTCAAGGGTACATGCATAGTAATCTCCCTGAATGTTGTTTTTGGTGTATGGATCCAAACAAGATGGACAAAGGGATTTTCTCATATAGATAAGGTACCCTAGTGGGGTCTCCCGATATACTCAAGGTACGTGGGATCTAGAATCGGTACTAGTGTTTTCTAATGCATAACCGTACACAAGAGGCCTTCTGATATACAATCAAGTATGTGAAGTACCTTTCTATATACCTCAAGGGTACATGAAAGGCCATTCGATATATCAACGGTACGTGGAAGAACCACGCTAGTCCCGGAATGTAATGCTAACAAATAACAACAGCTCCTACGTTTTACGATGCCCGAACACATCTCTAACCTATCACTCAAGTTACTACGTAAATTTTAACCTACAACTACCGTTAATTTTAACTTGTACGGTTAGGTGAATGCATGATGTTTTGACAGAAAAGTAAAACCATGCAATATGCTTGTGCAAATGTTCACTTTACCGTTCAGTATGCCTACTTATGGGAGGGAAGAGAGTGTTTTTCTTTTTGTTTCAAAACCAAAAATCATTCCAATCAACAGTCATGAACATCAAATCAAAGAAAAGCAAATACTTCTACAAACCAAATTCTTCTTTTCAAAAGCAATTGAGAAGGGTGAGAATCTCTTTTCCTAAAAGAACAACACCAAGCACACCTATATGCCAATGCACTCTAACTTTTCAAATTTCTTAAAAACATAAGCAAATCTAATTTAAAACTACCATTTTTTAATATTTTGATCGAGATAGTCCTATATGCATGAGAGACGAAAGATCATAAAGGTCATGAAAGCTTGTAAAGCCAATAAAAAAACCCAAATCCAACACTCAAATTTGATGTCCTAATCTCAAGCAAAACTTTCCTTTTTTGAAGGGAAGAAAAAGAAGTTTACTATGCAAGCAAGACATGAAATCTAGTATTCTTCTTTCAATATATGCAGTGAAAAGAGAATTCAATGAGCACCCTAACTTTCAGAAAACAAGAAATCCTTCTTTAAGCACAACCAAAAAGCAAGAAGAGGATGAACAATAGAAAAGACCAAACAAATTTTTGAAATTCCACTCAAACCAATCTTAAACCATCAAAGCAGCAAGCTACACACATCAAATTCAATAACACAAGCTTGATTACAGAACTGAAAGCAATCAAAATTCCAAATTTTTACAAAGAAAAATGAGGAAAAAGAGTTTTGGACTAATGCCTACCTGGTACCACGCTTCGTAGGTGTTGTAAGAGCGTTTCCAAAGCAACGCCGCTCCTCCCAAACCAGATACAGGTGGTGGCACCGCCCACTGCTCACTATGTTCAGGCGGTGGCACTGCTCCTCGTACAAAGCATGGCCACGGTTCCCTGTAGATGGCCAAAACAAAAAAGAGAACGATGGATCAGATCAAAAAATACTAGATCAAGGAAAATACTGTCGAATTGAAAGTGGTAACAGAGAATAAAAGACCAAAATGACTCAAATTTGAACATATCTAGAAATTTCAAACCCAAATAATACAAATCAGAAAGTAGATCTGACTGAAAAGAATTGAAGAAAATGAAGCCTAGATTCGGACAAGAGTTGCAGATTGAGGAAGATCAGAACAACTGAATACAACTATTCCCCAATGGAGTTACCAGATTTGTTAGCTGGAATATTTCACCTCCTGCAGACAGCAAGGTGTTCCACTGGTCTGAATGGTTTAGATCCAGAACAAATAAATCACAGAGGCTGATAACTCTCCCTAGACGATGTAGATATCTGAAATACAAGGCTTTGATAGTCCACCTGTGTACCTACAATCAAGCTCAACACGAAACGAATCAAAGCAACCAGAATATGATCTACTAATCTATGCTAGTGACTAAGGAATCTAGCAATATATATCTGAAATCAAACATCAACAATATATATGGGACAGAAAATCAACTTGCATTAGAAATATGAAGAATTTTACAACCAAGCCTTAGTGTTGACATGCATCTCCATGAAAGCAGCTCTTCATCCCCAAAAGCTCTGACTCTAGCTCTTTATGCTCTCTCCAAAATGATCTTGGGCCAAGAATCAATCCAACAACATAACAATACCTTCAATGTTCTCCTCTCAACCATGGCTATGAGCTCATATTTATAGAGCTTTAATGGATAGAGATGGTTGAAAAAGTAGTGGGTGAGGTGGCCTCTAAGATCCTAGGATGAGGGATCTTGAGCTCAACCAACCCACAACATTAGGGATAAGGGATATCTCGAGGCTTATCATCTAGAAGCCTCGAGAAGCTTCTCTTTTTCCCTTTTTACCTAGGGTACCGTGCTTCTCCTTCTATGACAGAGTGGTTCTGGTAATAACTACCTATGGACCAAGGGAAATGGGCAGTGGCACCACTTGTGGACAACTGATGACAGGCGGTGCGAACAGGGGTACCACTCCCGAATAAAGGGGCATGCACAGTGCTAGGAATTTGTATGACAGACTGATAAAAAACCATTTAGTTTTCACTCCATAAGCTAGGATTTAGGGCAAGTAGGTATTTCAAATGTCTTATCACATGATGGTGATAGGATTTTGGTATAACACACCTCGAGCATTGGAGTCTGGTTCTTTGAACTCAGTTTCAATCGTATCCCAACATTTGTTGAGCTAAAGAAACATCTTCATCTTGATAGACTAAAACTCATAGTTGTCCTCAGTTAGAACGGGTCCAGAAATCGGTTTCAAACTACTGGTACTAGCCATCTGATATGACTAAAAAAAAATTCTTCCCCTTTTTTTTTATTTGACAAAAAAAAAATTGAGCACCGCTCCTCAACCGTAAGAAATTTTGGCGATCTGAAGTGGCCGAATTGGTGCGCACTTCCTTAAACAATGCACTTCCTTCACATTTTTTTCTTTGTAGGCAGATATGGACAACGCAAATCTATTTTAGGTAGAAATACAAGGGTAGATATGGAAGTGGAGTGGCAGATAACCCAAGATATGAAGTTCACGCAGATCAATGGCCTCTGTTGGAGACCCATGCAAGCTCAGTTACCTCTGTAACTAATAGCCTTGGTGTCAGTTCACTCTGTAATTGATGGGATGCATCACATCTCTTTATACTACCACTATGGCATTATTTCCTATTTTCTGCTAATTAGGATAGCTATTATGTATTGTAATATTTCTCACATATTAGTACAGAATTATTCATTCCTTCTCTCTATTTTTCATTATTTTATTTTTTTGCAAGCTATGTGTTCTCTCTTGCTAGCTAGATCTTTCTGTGCAGGTGTTCAACACTCATCTACATGGTATCAGATCTCTACTGCTAGGACAAAGGCGAACCAACATTTTTTATTTGCAGGTACAAAAGATTGAAAATCGTTGGAAGAATGAAATTTCTAAAGGAAGCTATTCTCACACCATACAATTATTTTGCATGCGAAGTAAAGATGGAGATCTTTCTTTAAAGCAGAGGATTGTATAGGATTTCTATGGTCACAAAGGTTGAGCCTATAGTAGCCATAGAAAAGTACAAATACCTCAATCAAATGGATGAGGCCTACAGAGCCCTCTACATGAACATATCCCCTTAGTTTCTTTTCCATATTTCTTCTTGCAAAACTCCCAATTAAGTTTGGACCACCATGCAAGGAATATTTGGCAAGCAAGATGAGATGAAAGGCCACATTTTTGAAGTGGAGATGCTCTCTTTGGATCCACAAAGCTTCGACAATATACATGATTTCATCACAAGATATAAGGATTTATTGTTGCAGCTCAAGGGTTGTGGGGTTGATGAATCTAAGGAGTAAAATGGATGGTTCTATCCATCCTCTCCAAGATTGGACTGGAATACTCTATATTTGTCTCCACATTTCATTCAGTGAGGCTCACCTCTGGTAAGAACTAGACCACGCCCACTCTTAATGCTTTTATTTAATCTTTGTCTGAGGAACAAGACAAGCTCATAAGTATGGGAAAAATCAAGGGCTCCAAGGCACATGCTCTTGCTGTGCATGATGGCAGTCATAACCCAAAATAGAGATCTAAATCCAAAGATAAAGGAAAGGCAAATGCAAATCCAAAGAAGGAAGGGAACACCAAACCCTTCAATGATTCCTCGAGATCTAAAGGTTAAAAATGGAAGAAAATGGAGAAATACACATACTGTTAGAGAGGATTCCATCCAAAATCCTCATGCACAAAGAAGTGGGTAGATCAGATGGCCCAGATACTTAAGAAGCACAACCTTGGGGGTCACATTCCAGAGGGCGCCAAGAAGAATACTAAAGATCATGCTCCTAGGAAAGGTAACTCTAGCCATGTTTTTATTACAATTAATTCATCTCCCTATGCATGGATTGTAGATTTAGGTGCATCTCACCACATGGATGCCGCCAAGTAATCCTTCTCTTCATTGGATGCATGCAAAGGTCCTAATATACTCATGGGGGATGATTCTCCTGTTGATGTCACCGGCAAGGGTAGAATTGAACTCAATCATGGTAGCTTTGAGGATGTGCTACATGTTCCAAAACTCTATGTGAATCTTCTCTCTACTTATCAGATTACACATTCTGGCACTAGAAAGAGAGTTGAATTCACTCCTGATGCTATGAATGTCTTCGGCATACAAAGCAACTCTAAAGTTGCCACTGGTGAGGTAAATCACAGATCCAGGCTTTACACCTTTTCTGAATTCATTGAACTAGATTCTACCTTATTACTTATTCATGCTTATGATAGTAGTAGGTTATGGCATGAAAGATTTGGTCATCTTAATTTCAAATACATGCAGCAACTCTACAAGAAGGGAATGGTCATTGGATTTCCCAACATTCATTTTTCCAAAGGAGTTTGTCAAGGATGTGTTCTTGGAAAACATCCTCAAGAGAAGTTTGAAAAAGGGAAGGCTCAGAGGGCATCCTCTCCCTTGGAGCTCATCCATAGTGATCTGATGGGACCCTTTCCTCATCTGTCCATCAACAAGGCGAGGTATGTGCTTACATTTATTGATGATTTCTCACGATATACTTTGGTATATTTTCTTAGGCAGAAATCTGAAGTTTTTGAGCATCTCAAAGACTTCAAAGAACTTGCAGAGAATCAATCCATGAGAAAGATCAAAATCCTCTGCACAGACAATGGGGGGAAATAATAGAGGCAGGTATACAGTTGCAACATACAATACCATACACTCCACAACAGAATGGAGTGGCTGAGTGGAAGAACAAATCCCTCAAAGAGATGACCTCTTGCATGTTGCATGCAAGGTCTCTTTCTTCTAAACTATAGGTTGAGGAACTTAACTGTGCCAACTACATATAGAACAGATCTCCTCATATATTTGTCAAGGACATGACTTCTTTTGAGGCATGGAGTGGTTGCAAATCGGAATTCACCCACTTCCGAATATTTGGATCATGTGCATGGGCCCGCATACCCTCTGAAAAGAGGAAAGCATTAGATCGTTAGAGCACTGCATGCATATTCATGGGATATTCCGATGCTGTGAAGGGTTACAAGTTGATTGATCCCTCAATAGACAAGCTCTTTATTGAGCAAATTTTCCAGTTTGAGGAAATCCCCTTGCATGCACCATTGGATTCACATGCAAAGACTTGTGTTCCTCTACCTACACCACACACCTGTGATGATGGGTCCACTCATTTAGATCATGATTCATATTTTAGTTCTGAATCTGATGGAGAACATGAGCATGAATATGTTGATCCACATCCTTTCTTGCCTAAGAGAACAAGGAGCTTAAGAGAGATAGATGCACAAACAACTCCACAGGATGCAGGTGACCTTGTGGGGGATCCAGTGGATCCGAGGACATAATCCTAGTTTGAGGAGCCTTATCATGCATTCACAGCTATCGAACCAATGATTCCCATGCATTGTTACATGGTTCTATCTTCAGACCCGCAGACCTATGCAAAGGCTGCAAGGCATCCCCTATGGGAAGATGCTATGCAAGATGAGTACAACTCTCTCCTCGAGAACCAAACTTGGGATCTGATGCCACTTCCTTCAGACATGAAGCTTGTCAGATGCAGATGGGTCTACATGACCAAGAAGGCAGCAGATGGACATATCAACAAATACAAAGCTGGGCTAGTTGCCAAAGGTTTTCAGCGGGTTCATGGGTTAGACTATGATGAGACTTTTTCTCCAGTAACAAAGATGGATTCCATTCAATTGGTACTTTCCATTGCTACAACCAGGAGGTGGGAATTCCATCAAATGGATGTGAAGAACGCATTTCTTCATGGTGATATCTTTGACGAGATCTACATGGAAAAGCCACAAGGCTTCATACAAGATTCACCCTTGGTTTGCATACTAAAGAAGTCTCTCTATGGCCTTAAGCAAACCCTGAGAGCATGGTATTCCAAGATGGACTCCTACCTATTGTCCCAAAACATTGTACGGTGTAAGTCAGATCTGAATGTATACATGATTAGGACAGGTGACTCACTTCTTCTACTAGTTTTATATGTGGATGATTTGTTGATCACTGGCAGCTTGACTTCAGCACTTGCCGCAGTCAAGAGGATTCTGCATGACAGGTTTTTTATGACGGAGATGGGTCCATTACATTTCTTCATTGGTCTTGAAATAAACCATGATGCCTTAGGCATCAAACTATCTCAGGCCAAGTGTGCTCAAGATATTCTAGAGTGATTCCATATGAGATTCTGAAAATCTGCACCGACTCCTTTCCTATCTGGGGTCAAAGTTGAGGATGGCAGGGACACTCCATTGGTTGATAGCACTCTGTACAGATATCTAATGGGGAGCTTGTTTTATTTTACACACTCTAGACCAGACCTCTTGTATGCAGTTGGGGCATTCTCTTGGTTCATGCAAGAGCCACATAAACTACATTGGAAGGTTGCCAAGCAGATCCTTCGATACGTACATGGCACCATCATCTTTCGGATTCACTATGTAGTAGATTCTACATTGGATCTCATAGGATTCACTGATTCTGATTGGGCTGGCAATAACATTGATCGCAAGTCCACATCTGGGTACTCACTCAATCTAGGTTCAGCGCCCATTTGTTGGTCGAGCAAGAAGCATGCTGCTGTTGCTCTATCTTCATCCGAGGCCGAATATAGAGGGGTAGTCAACATAACCGTTCAATATTTGTGGCTACAACATTTTCTCACTGAGTTGGGCATCCAGTTCCACCGGCCTACTGTCATATGGTGTGACAACTAGAGCACTCTAAAGTTCTGTAGAAATCTAGTACAGAGGCAGCGGACGAAGCACATAGAGATCCACATGCACTACATCAGATATTTGGTGCGCGAGTGGATCATTGACTTGCAGTTCTATCCTTCAGCTGAACAGACTGCCGATATCTTCACCAAGACCTTCATTTCATAGAAGTTCCACTCTCTGCACAATCGTCTTGGAGTGAAGGACACAGTTGCCTAGCAATTGTCTTCTTCTTCTTTTTCTACATTGTATCTTGAGGGGGTGTTTTTCCCACGAGGTTTTTCCTTTTTCCTCATTTTATTTCAGTGTTCATTAGTTGCATTGTTTTTGGGTGACCTATTATGGCCTTAGTTGCCGGGGCCCTTTCTTTATTACCCCATAGTAGTGTTCAAGGGGGGTGTGGAGACCCATGCAGACTAAGTTACCTCTGTAACTGATAGCCTTGGTGGTAGTTCACTCCATAACTGATGGCATGCATCAGATCTGTTTAGACCACCACTATGGCATGTTTCCTATTTTCTTCTAATCAGGATAGCTATTATGTATTGTAATCTTTCTCACATATCAGTACAAAATTATTCATTCATTCTCTCTTTTTTTCATTATTTTTATGTTTTGCAAGCTATGTATTCTCTCTTGCTAGCCAGGTATTTCTATGTAGATGTTCAACACTCATCTACAGCCTCAAGTAATGACTTTGTTTTAAAACATTTCATAACTAAGAAATGACCTTTTAAAAAATCACGTGATGACATAACCATAGAACGTAAGGGCATTCTTTTTTATAGCTTATGTTTTTTGTTGTATACGACATTCTCTTATGGCTTAGCCAGGGTGTCATCTATGTGACAAATCTCAAAAAAAAATCATCTCTCTTTCACATTGATCTGCACACACATCTATGAATTGAGCCATCTTTCAGTCTAATCTTTGCCACCACAATTTAATAATAGATATTTCTTTGTGGGATTTAATACCTGTATATTGATTCTTCCATTCACACTAGGAAATCTCATGTGGTTTGCAAATTTAAGAGTGGAATTTCTCCACGAGGTTAGGCTCTTGCGACGGTGTCAAATCTATGTGTTCCTCTAGGTACAACATCTCAAGCTTGCTTCTTCACACAAGCGGCTCAATCGCTCAAATCCGCGTTCACAAGAAAAAATGCAGGACGGATCGAGCTCCAACAGATGCAAGTCAAATCTAGAAAATAAAAAAAATAGACAAACATGCCTTAGCTAGGGAAAAATGCAGCAGTTCTTTCCACTCTGTGAAAAGGCTTACCCAAAAAATGGATGGATCAGGTTGTAAGCTATGATACCATGATAAAGAAAAGAATGCAGCAGACAGAAGGACTATGGGCAGATTGAATGGCTTCTCATTATTGGACTCAGTATAAATAGGAAATACAAAATGACAATACTATGGGTGTTGGAGTAGGGTCCCACAGCTACAGGAGAAGCTGCCATTTTGGCCAATAGACAGTTTTGGCGAAGATGAAGAGATAAGGTAAAGCTACAACGCCGTAGCATGTTTCTAGCTGCAGAACAGAACCGAAAACCGTGACTGTTGGGACAGATAAGTCAAAGAAGATGACAGTAACTGAACGGCCGAGAAGAGAGAGCTCACCCACTGCATTGAAGGCAACGGCGAAGACAGGAGGGCTCAGCTACCCTCATAAAGGAAAAGGAGCGGTGAGGTCGAGGTATTGAAGATGAAGGACAGAAGAAGGGAAGCGGTGCACAGTACCCATGGTCAGCACCCAGAAGCATGGAAGACTACAGAGAGCAATGGTGTGACGAAAAGTGGCTACTCCAAGTACAAATATGTCGACTGTCACTAAGTTAGGGTTTTTGGGTTACTGTTGGGACAGGCCCACAGTGTTGTAATGGCGAGACCTTCGGGCCTCCTATAAAGGGATGTATTTTGTATTGTAAAAGGGTTGGTTAGGAAGTTAAACTAGTAGACGCTTAGAAGTTGTATTATAGGAGCTGAGCTCTAGTTCTGTTATTAGCTATAGTTATCTTACTGAACTAGTAGCTGGCTCATTGAGCCTGTATGTAACAATCCGCAGGGATTGATAGAGAGGGAAGAGGATATTGTAGAGAAGCAATATAGAGATAGATAAGAGATATAAGAGAGAAGGGCTCTAGGCTGTGTGCGGAGTTACCCAGAAGATCTCGAGCCACATATGCGGTGCAGTCGAACTGTTTGTACTTCCCCCGAGTTATAATATAGAAACATAGTTCTGTGGACGTAGCTTCTACCCTGGAAGTGAACCACGTAAAATTAGAGTGTTATGTGATTGATTCATGTGATTGTGATTACTTGTTGTATCTGTCACTCATTACATGAACTTTGCTTACAGTTAAATGTATGTATGTGTTAATCAGTTCATAACAGTATAGGAGGATAAATACAAGTTGAAGTCTTTAAGTATATTGTATAAGAGTTTGTCTATGTTTCACTCAAGATAGTTAAGAGTCGCAGTGGTAACAGCCTTGTATGTTGAAATCCTGTAAGTCAGACACGAGTAACGCTAAGTACCCTGAGCCACAGCGGTAGGATATCGCAGGGAGGCGATATCGCACCATCAGAGGAGCTGGGGTGTACGATACCGCAGGTTGAGGATCTAGCGTAGGAGAGAGTTACATGTTTCCCAGGACGCGATGATGCGATAAGGGCTAGAGTCATCGCGAGTAAGAGGAAGCTGTGCGTCGCGGAGAGAGACATCGCAGGCTAAGAAGAGCTGTGAGACGCACACAGGATGCCACAGAACCTGGTCAAGGACACTTGAGTCTTTGGACAACCCATTATAATCACTTCGGGTGAGACTTCAGGCCGCTCTGCGGTCTGTCGATGAAGGGCCAGTGAGCTACGGGTGTTGTTGGTACATTACAGTAAACCCAGGTCTGCCCATAGTGACCAACAAATGGTTTCGTTGCTGGTTTTGAACAAACTGAGCACTGATGGTCTGTTGGCATCCTACTAGAGACAAACTCAACCAGTGGGTTGGGTCTAAGGAGAAAGAGTTTGCCGAGCAAGAGAACAAGAGTCCTAGACTGAGTACAGAGGACTGGTTACAAAAACATATCTTTACAGACCTGCATACAATATTTTTTGCGACCTATGGAAACGAGCTTTACAACTGGTTATCAAAGTTGACTGATAAGAACATATTCAAGAAGAAAAGAAACATTGTGTGGACACCAGAGCTGATCCAGACCGTGAAGAACCTTGATAATCCCATTATGAGGACAGTAGACTTCTGGCTTGCGAGTGTGCTAGAAGGCTTTGTCATAGAGTTTGCAGTTGAACAGAGAAAAATATTCAGCGAGGCTGAGCGGTACTTCTTCAAAGGATATCGCAGTAAGTACCTAAAATCTTTGAACTTGTCCATTAAGATGTTATTACATGAATAAGGAACAATGGATCTAGTTTCAGATGAATAAGTAAAGATAGTAATGTCACAAGACTTTGAAAGTGATTTTGATGACATTGGACGTACACGTAGTGGAAAGAAATATAAAGTAGATTTCAGATCTCCCATATTTGAAGACAGTTCAGATAATACTAGACAACAGAGTCATAGTACCACAGAAAGAACAGAAGGGGGTATCCCTTACCACCCCTACACCCCACAGAAACAGTTCGGGACTCAGAACAATCCCATAGGAACTCCATCTAGTAGCTCGCAGACAATACATACTACCGCTACATCACCTCCACCTACACCACCGAGTGGTAGTAACACAGCAAATCAACATCCACCACGTAGAAATAGAATGGGGGATGATATGAAGCTACCTATCTTTAAGGGTACAGGGGTAGAGGACCCAGAACAACATTGGTTTCTATGTGATGCTGTCTGGACCATTAAAGGAATCCATGATGATAATCTTAAACTTGTACAGTTGGTCACCACACTGAGAGAACGAGCCTTAACATGGTATATGAAGTATGCCACAGCGGTACCCAAAACACTTGTCTAGGTCAGGACCGCCATAATTAAAGAATTTAAGAAACCTAAGTCTAAGTCACAGTGCATTACAGAGCTCAAAGATATCAAACAGTTACCTATAGAGTCAGTGTGGGACTTCGATCAGAAATTCAAAGCCCTTATAGACCAAGTCAGCTTTGAGTTTGCGCCGGAGCAGCATAAGGAATGGTTTATTGCAGCGTTTCTCCCTCACATCAGACTGCCATTAATGCAGCAGAAAATCCAGACACAGGACGAGGCGTTGGAGATGGAAATGAAACTAGAGGCTTCACCTTTAACTGAAACCAGCACAGGTATGACAAATATGCAAAACCAGTTGGCTAATCTCATGTTACAGTTGCATGAGCTTAAGAAAGGGAAAGAGGTTGCGTAAGACATATGGTGCGTAAAGTGTAAAGCACAAGGCCATACTAAAGATAACTGTCCAGTTTTTGTAGAATATCTAGCAAGTGAGGCTCCTAACCCCTTACCACAGACCCACGGGACGTGGTGTGAAATATGCAAAACACGAGGACATCCACCTCAGCAATGCCCTCTACTTCAGAAGTACGTGCAGACACCTAAGAACTTATACTGTGTCTTTTGCAAGTCCGTAGGCCATGATGAACATTATTGTAGATCCTATGATCTCATGTTAGACAGAAAACATGACGTGTACAGAGTCCAATCAGAGACACAAGATCCAGCAGTAGGACCACAGCATGATCCGGCTCATGGTGGCCGTGGCGGAGGATTCAGAGGACGAGGACGTGGAGGAGGCTTTGGCCATGGAGAAGGCTTTGGCCGTGGTCACGGACCAGTCACTTGTTACAACTGTGGAGTTCTAGGACATTATGCTAGGGACTGTCAAAGCCCCACCACCACATGTAACTATTGCAAATCTTACGATCACGCTATAGAAGAATGTCTTACCTTGATAGCTAAGATCAGAGAACTTAAGCCAGCAGTAAACCAGAACATCCAGCTTATCGCTGCTGAGCAGGAAGAACCAGAACCAAGAGTCAACATTGTGACTCGCAGCGGTGTTTCCACTAGTGGGACATCGTAGGATACTGAAAAGAACGCAGGTCAGGAATGGGTGCACAAATCTCCTAACAAAGCAACACCACTTGACCTACAGAAGAATAAACAGACATTTCAGGAAGCTAAGACTTTCTTTGATGACCCTATGCAATCTGGATCGCAGGTACCACTGTCTAGGGGCATACCGCAGTAAGCACCTTGTGGCGTTAGCCCTAAACAGATATCACAGGCTACCACATCGGGCACATGCGACGAGGACGAGTTGACAGGAAGTGTACAATCCTTCCTGCGGAGTTGTTTAAAACTTGTGAGAAATGAGCAAGATACCGCAGAACTTCAGCGCATCATAGATCAGTGTCAACCATCCTCTTCTGTGAGTAGTGCACAGCGTGTTGTTCATAATATTACGGGACATACAAGAACAGGAAGAGAGATGCGACTCACAGCACAGGTTGGAGAATTTGAAATGGATGAGGTGATCCTAGATCTAGGATCAGAGGTAAATGTTCTGACTAAGCAGACATGGGAGCAGATGGGTAGCCCTAAGTTATTCAGATCTCCTATCCATCTGAGATTAGCTAATCAGCAGCGGGTATCACCCCTGGGTCGATTACCACAGGTGCCAGTTGACATTGACAGAGTTCGCAGCTCTGCGGACTTTGAATTTATAGAAATCATTGGCGATAGTAGACCATACCCAACATTACTAGGCATTGATTGGGCGATCGGTAACATGGCCATAATCGACCTCAAGAGAAGACAAATGACCTTTGAGGATGCGCAGATTTGGGTCATCGCACATTTAGATCCTCTTCAGGGTCCTAGATACATTGAACCTATCTGAGCAGAGGAATAGGCACGTAACATGGAGAGTCTCTATCAGATGACTGTGAACCAGAGCAACTACATCAATCCAACCGCAGAAGGGAACATTAGTTGGCGATGCGACAGCTCATGCGCATCGGATTTGGATGTTGGTCTAGAGAATTGGCAGAACAGACTTCACGAAGTCTGAGCGTGCAGATGTGCGTACATGACTAAGTCACTGCGATGGATTGGCCCAGAGATCAACGAGATTCCATCATTTCATGGTCTAACAGATATCCAGTACTTTCTCACGCAATTCGAACAGCAAATTCCTCACGAGCAGAGGATCACAGCTATGGACCTTGCAGTACGAGCCACACCTGCAAGATGGTGGTATGCACATAAAGAGAATATCGCATCATGAGATGATCTTAAGAGATTGATGGTGATCAAATTCTCTACCGACAGAGTGTATGTCCAGCAGAAATACATAGGAGAAAGTGACCCCAAGTCACATATTCAGACTTGTGAACAGAATTGGTCGGACATTCCTGAGAATGAATGGGTTCACCGATTCATTCACACTTTGGACACAGTTCCAAGGAACTGGTACACAGAGACTGAATTGCAAAAGGGAACGACTACATGGCCATTTATGATAGACAGCTTTCTACTCACCTTCGCTTTTGAATCTCAGTATCCAAGTGTTGATCAGGCCCTAGATGTAATAAAGACTAAGATATTTGAGGATTGTACCCTATCAGTATGTACTCAACCTGAGTGGGCCATCCAGTTAGAAGATGCGCTCAAGTGCTATAACTTCGCAGCAGAACCAGAGCATGAGGATGACGACCCTCGCAACGTCAACATTCCAGAGTCAGAAGGGACTCACGATGTTGATGGACCGAAGTTAGAAATTCTAGCAATCGCAGAGCCCATCAAGACTAAAAAAATCAATATTGGCACAGCCACAGAACCAAAGTTTGCCTCTATTGGAGACTATTGGAGCGATGACACAGTCGAACAGATTGCAGATTTGCTACATGACTATTAGGACCTATTTCCCACCAAGTTCACAGAGATGAAGGGAATAGTTGGAGACCTGGGAGTAATGAGGATACTATTGAAGGAGGATGCCAGACCAGTCAAGCAACATCTTTACAGATTAAATCTGCGCTATAAATAAAAAGTTAAGGATGAGATCGATAAGATGCTAGCAGCAGGCATCATTGAGCCCGTAGAAGAAAGTGAATGGGTTAGCCCCATGGTCGTACAAGAAAAGAAAACCAAAGGAGACATCAGGATCTTTGTCGATCTGTGTAAACTCAACGATGCATCGCTTCATGATCCATTTTCGACACCTTTCACTGATGAAGTTTTAGACAATGTGGGAGGACAGGAGGTCTACTCCTTCACTGACGGCTTTTCAGGCTATCACCAGATCAGAATCCATCCGGAGGATCGATCTAAGACCACCTTTGCAACTGAATGGGGCTCATTCCAGTATACGGTAATGCCCTTTGGTCTTAAGAATGCACCAGCTATCTTTTCTAGAGTAGTAGTTGTTGTATTTAAAGAATACATCCATAAATTCCTAGAAGTTTATTTCAATGATTGGACTGTATTTGGATTAATTGACAAGCACATAGGAGATTTAAGACTGATGTTAGAGAAATGTAGGCAGTACCAGATTTCTCTAAACTTGAAAAAATGTATATTCTGTGTGCCATTCGGTATTTTGTTGGGTCACATTGTTTGCAGGCAAGGCTTGATGGTAGATCCCGCAAAGATTGCCATCATTGTAAATCTTCCAGCACCCAACTCAGTCAAGCAATTGAGGACAGTACTTGGTCATACCGGGTACTACAGAAAATTCATCAAGGGCTACGCAAAGATTGCAGCACCGATGGAAAAACTATTAAAGAAAGATACAAAATTCCTATGGAATGAGGAATGCCAGTATTAGTCAAGCTATGCTCGACTCGGCACAAGAGCGTGTCGAGGCTATGCAGAATGAAGTCGTAGGACTTTGGGACAAGTTTCAACGGACTTCGCAGGAAGCCAAGGAGAAGCTACAGCAGGAGAAGCCCGCTGGTAGTGGCTCGGGGACGAGCCACAAGTAAGTGTTAGGGGACTGTTGGAGTAGGGTCTCACAGCTATAGGAGAAGCTGTCATTTTGGCAGATAGACAGTTTTGGCGAAGATGAAGAGAGAAGGTAAAGCTACGACGCCGTAGCATGTTTCTAGCTGCAGAACAGAGCCGGAAATCGTGACTGTTGGGACAAAGAAGTCAAAGAAGACGACAATACCTGAGCGATCGAGAAGAGAGAGCTCACCCACTGCATTGAAGGTAGCGGCAAAGACAGGAGGGCTCAGCTACCCTCATAAAGGAAAAGGAGCGACGAGGCCGAGGTATTGAAGACGAAGGACAGAAGAAGGGAAGCGGTGCACAGTACCCATGGTCAGCGTCGGGAAGTATGGAAGACTGCAAAGAGCAGTGGTGTGACAAAAAGCGACTACTCCAAGTACAGATATGCCGACTGTCACTAAGTTAGGGTTTTTGGGTTACTATTGGGACAGGCCCATAGTGTTGTAATGGCGAGACCTTCGGGCTGCTTATAAAGGGATGTATTTTGTATTGTAAAAGGGTTGGTTAGGCAGTTAAAATAGTAGATGATTAGACAGTTGTATTATAGGAGCTGAGCTCTGGTTCTGTTATTAGCTGTAGTTATCTTACTGAACCAGTAGCTAGCTCATTGAGCCTGTATGTAACAATCCGCAGGGATTGACAGAGAGGGAAGAGGATATTGTAGAGAAGCAATATAGAGATAGAGAAGAGATCTAAGAGAGAAGGGCTCCAGGCTGTGTGCGGAGTTACCCAGAAGATCTCGAGCTGCATATGCGGTGCAGCCGAACTATGTGTACTTCCCCCGAGTTATAATATATAAACACAGTTCTGTGGACATAGCTTCTACCCTGGAAGTGAACCACGTAAAATCAGAGTGTTATGTGATTGATTCATGTGATTGTGTTTACTTGTTGTATCTGTCACTCATTACATGAACTTTGCTTACAGTTAAATGTATGCATGTGTTATTCAGTTCATAACAGTATAGGATGATAAATACAAGTTGAAGTCTTTAAGTATACTATATAAGAGTTTGTCTATGTTTCACTCAAGACAATTAAGAGTCGTAGTGGTAACAGCCTTGTATGTTGAAGTCCTGTAAGTCGGACACGAGTAACGCTAAGTACGCTGAGCCGCAACGGTAGGATATCGCAGGGAGGCGATATCGCACCATCAGAGGAGCTGGGGTGCGCGATATCGCAGGTTGAGGATATAGCGTAGGAGAGAGTTACGTGTTGCCCAGGACGCGGCGATGCGATAAGGGCTAGAGTCATCGCGAGTAAGAGGAAGCTGCGTGTCGCGAAGAGAGACCTCGCGGGCTAAGAAGAGCTGCGAGACGCACACAGGATGCCACAGAACCTGGTCAAGGACACTTGAGTCTTTGGCCAACCCATTAGAATCACTTCGGGTGAGACTTCAGGCCGCTCTGCGGTCTGTCGCCGAAAGTGCCAGTGAGCTAGGGGTGTTGTTGGTACATTACAATAAACCCGAGTCTGCCCATAGCGACCAACAATGGGTGAATACCATAGGTGAAAAAATACCATTGATCACCTAACCGACTAATTAAGTATAGTTGTGATTACATTTTCCAACAAAAAATCCATAAAATGTTAATAACTTCCATCACCATCATCAGCATAAAATAAAAAAAATACATATAACTGACAATTGAACACCCCCTAAACTTTAAAAAAAATAATGTAATAAAATCATAAGCATCTCAATGTAAGATGAAACGGTTTAGTAGTGTTTAAGGAATTTGATTTTTGACTGTGTACTTTGAAATTACAACATAGAACAAAACACTTTAAGTGAAAAACTTAGGAAACAAACAAAACATAGAAGATCAACCCTACTCTAGAAGATCAAAAGTATCTCTCAGTTTTAACTAGCTCAAAGAAAAAAATTAATATAGCCAAGTTAAGAACGAACTCTCCTGAGCTTCATAGTGAAACTGGTCGTTGGGAAGTTCCTAAAACACCATGGGTAGAAAGGATCTGCCATCTCTGTGAGAATATGAACATTGAGGATGAAAAACACTTTCTCTTAGATTGCCCTGTGTACACCCACATTAGATCTCAGTTTCATAATCTCTGTTGTAATTCCGACCTTCCTAGCCTTTTTAACTTGTCAAAATTATAGTGAGCTCGAGACGCTTCTCTCCAAGCTCTTTGAGCATAGAAATACAATTTTAAAACAAATTAAATAATGCATTTCTTTGGGTTGGATAGGCCAAGTTTGGTCTAAGTGAAAGTTAACCATCACCATCATCGTCATCATCATAATGCCACATACCAAATTTTGCAAAATTAACATGTTGAATTGATAATATTTATCAAATTATAAACTAATTAACATCAAATTATAAACTAACTAACAAAATTTAAAGTGATTATGAATATATCAAGTTTTAAGATATATTACATTATAGAATTTTAATTTTACATTAATGAATTTTAATTTACTTATCTGACTTGACTTGAGGTCTGTTATAAAATTTGTGATAAATTGCTCATTTGGTCATCAAACATTCATCAACCTAGGTTACACGGATTTCCAAATTCCAAGATTGGGGCGGATATGAAAGACAAGTTCAACTTTTGTCGAGCAACAGTGAGGTGGACATAAGAAAGTCGACGCAAGCAAATTCTTTGATGCATTGCTGGGACATTTTGCCGGGTTCAGCGCTAGTGCTAATCACGTGCTAGAGCATCTTGTCATGTCGTCTCTTATTTTTTTATTTTAATTTAATTTGTTTCCGTAAAACATACGCAGTTGAGCGCCCACGGAAACGCGACTTGGCCCTAGACTCTTGATATGTTTTACAAGTCTACTATTGAATGCGCGTCCTTTACGTTTCAGTGATTTCGAGTGAAATCTATGGAATTTCCTTACTTTTTGAATGGATGGAAATTCTATGAAATCAAGACTGCTGACTTGACTCCCTTAATTACTAAGCTACAGGCTGGAATTTGTTTTTGAATGGATGGAAATTCTATGAAATCAAGACTGCTGACTTGACTCCCTTAATTACTAAGCTACAGGCCTGGAATTTGACGTTCCATGTGCGCCGCACATGCATTATCTAAGAACCGGATTGGTTTTCCTCTGTTCCATGTGCGCCACACATGCATTATCTAAGAACCGTGTATTCGTGACAACCTCACCGATGCAAACAGAACCCATAGCAATTAGCGATTGTCTCTCCATCTACCTGCGATTGTCTCTCCATTTACTTATCTGACTTGACTTGAGGTCCGTTATAAAATTTGTGATAAATTGCTCATTTGGTCATCAAACATTCATCAACCTATTATCAAAGATGATCAATATGGTGAAATAAGTTTTTTACAATATGAAAACATCAAATGAACAGGTTACACGGATTTCCAAATTCCAAGATTTACACGGATATACGAAAGTCAAGTTCAACTTTTGTCGAGCAACAGTGAGGTGGACATAAGAAAGTCGACCGCAAGCAAATTCTTTGATGCATTGTTGGGACATTTTGCCGGGTTCAGCGCTAGTGCTTTTTTTTCCAAAGAAAAAATTTATAAATATATTATTCACTTTCAGTAGATGGTCCAGAAGGTCCATTGTACAAAAATAGCCAACTATAAAGTTGTCAATACATCGATATTTGCCTCAAGAGGAGTACACAATATCCTTAATAGGTCCAAAAAAGACCAACTGTTTAAAGTTGTTATTACATCAAGAAATCCATCAAAAAAAATATTACTGTTCATCAATAATCATCAAGTCTGATCATAGCAGACTTTTTTTCATCATTCCTGATAAATCAGGTCAGATATGTGAAAAAAATATAGGAGGTGATCACAAGCATTATAACCCAGAGCATCACTAGCTGGCTATAATAGTCTCTGCAAGCATAAAGTATTGAAATATATGCTGGCAAAAGACACAGCAGCAAAAAATTTGGCTTCCAAGCCATCCAATGAAGTATTTTCATATCCAATTTATCAAATAATACTAGTCCTAAACAGCCCACAGGTCATGCTCTCGGAAATATGCTTGAAATCACCAATGAAACATAAATCAGCCGTAGCATCATATATCCAGAAAATCCATCATAGTCCATCAAGAAATCCATCAAAAAATCCAGAAATCATAGTCCATCATGAAATCCATCAAAAAAATCCAGAAATGCCCAAGCATAAAGCCTCCAATCCAACAGGTAGTTCATAAAGAACAGAAAAAAACATTAAGCCGTAATACACCTGTAGAATAAATGCTCACAAAACCTGTTTAGAAAACCTGAAAAGTTTCCACCAATGAAGTACCTCTCTGTTCACATATAATCCAAGATCCTTCGAGAATGCTTCCACCTGCTTTAGCCAAACTATCTGCTTTGAAATTTCGTTCCCTATAAATGTGTTTGAAAGACACATAATCCAGACTATCAGCTAAACAATGAACATCTTGAAGAATCATGGCTAATTCAGTATTTAGTAGACGATATTTACCAGTTGCCCAATTTATGACTAACTGAGAATCCCCAAATACTTGAATTTTATCCAAATTATGCTGCCTAGTCAGCCTAAGAAGAAGCTTAAGTGCACATAATTCTGCATAATTATTAGTACCCAAGCCTAATCCTGCTTTGAAAGTAACATAATGGATATCAGATATGAACACTATACCACCAGCGCCACAAATCATTGGGTCCCCAGCTGCAGATCCATCAAAGTATCCCCATGCATACGATTGATCAATGGTTTCCACAAAAATAGATTTGAAAGACACCGCAGATAAAATCTGTGGAAAGTTCTTTATCATACCTAAACTGAAACTAGATACTTGTGCAGGAGTAGTGACAAGATCCTCAAAACAAAACCTATTTCTTGCTTTCCAGATAAACCAGAGTACAATAATAGGTAAAGATTTGAAAGGAACCACATCTAGACTACAGCACCAGGTTTTAAAGCAATCAGATAAGGAATCTCCATACCATAAATTATTAAGTTTCAAATGAACCTCAATAATTGACCAAACTGATTGAGTAAAAGGGCATTCCACAACAATATGAAAATTGGATTCACAGCTCTGCTTGCATAAAAAACACCTACCAGGGCCTTCTCTACCCCTAGAACATAGAACATCCCAGGTCAATGCTTTACCAGAGAGAAGAAACCAACTAAGAATTTTAGTTTTAAGTGGACACTTCATCTTCCAGAGGACCTTCCACCACCAGATCGAATCCACTTCTTTGTTCAAAAGCTCAGCATAACCTTCTTTAGGAGAATATTTGCCAGTTTTAGATAAATTCCAGATAAGGCAGTCAACTACGGAAAAGAGTCTAACATGACTAGACTTAAGTATGGCTATATAACCATTCCAAGTAGCAATCTCAAGTGGATCAGTAAATCCAATAGAGTCTGCAAATAGCCAAGATTGAGACATCAAACCAGATATACAAGGAATTCCAATATCAGAAATGAAATGAAAACCAGCCAAATGTAATCTAATCACGTGTTAGTGGGTTCAGTGCTAGTGCTAATCACGTGTTAGTGGGTTCAGCGCTAGTGCTAATCACATGCATCTTGTCATGTCGTCTCTTATTTTATTTTATTTTAATTTGTTTCTGTAAAACATACGCAGTTGAGCGCCCACTGAAACACGACTTGGCCCTTCACTCAAATATATAGTCTCTACGTGGGCCCTTGGTTGCTTAATTAAAGTTTTTTTACGGGTTGTCTAAACATGGATTTTTTTACTTCGATTTTTATCAGTTTTTTTGTTATGAATTTTCATTGAATTTTTAAAACGTTTCAAAAGTATTGCTAGATCTTAGAGTGTGGATGTTACAAAGTTTTTTTGTCCTCTAATTTCATTTTTGAGTTTAAAATCATTCAACAAACAACAAAAATTACAAATTTTGTAAATTAAATTCAACAAACAACAGATTTTGTAAATTAAATTCATCAAATTCCTACTAAAACAACACCCTGAAAGTCAAAAAGTCTTCAGCCTTTTTTTAAGCATTATTGAGAACAATTATTTTTGGGCCAAATTTTCAAAAGTCGAATTAGGTAGAGGTTTGGGTTGATTCTAATGTGTTTACATATGTCTTTCGAGAGACAATTTTAAGATATTCCAAAAGTTTTGAAAGTCTATTCACTAACTTTGTAAAAAAAATCATTAAAAACTTTTACCGCTATTCTCCATCTTTGAAAACCTTAATACTATGCATTCTTTATATTTTCATAGTTATCTATATTTTCTTGATATTTTGGACCTTCAACGTTGAACAAATTATTTTATTGAATGTTGGATAGTAGGTGTATAAACATCAATGTGATTACTACCAGCGTAGATCCAAATTCTAGACTCTATCAAGCGTCGAGAAGGATCAAATCTCTTCGTAAGCATCCATTGATTTGATTCAAACCAAAAGACACATCTTTTTATTTAAAGTCCACATATAATATTTTATTATTATTATTTAATATTATTTATGGCCCACATATAATATTTATTATTATTTTTTATTTTGTTATAAACTAACATTACAACATTTCTCCATACATGGTTTTAAAACCATATGCAAGGCCCTCCTACAACCATGGGTTGTTTAGGAGGCCTTGCATGTGGTCTTAAAAAAATTTGCAAGGCCCTCCTAAACCATGTACAATAAAACTATGGGTTGTTTAGGAGGCCTTGCACATGGTTTTAAAACCATAAACCACGTGCATGGTTTTAAAACCATGCAGTTTTAAAACCATGCACATGGTTTATGGTTTTAAAACCATGTGCAAGGCCAACATTTTTTATTATTTTGTTAAGTAAAAACATTACAACATCTCCCCCATATTGTGTTTTTTTTCTCACCCATATTTTTTTACGGATAATTAAATTTTTACTTTTTTATTGTTTTGTTAGGTAGGAAGATTACAACATCTCCCCCATATAAGGTTTTTTTATGGCCGACATTTATTTTGGCCTATAATTAAAAAAAATATTTTTTATTAATAAAAATAACTTTACGTAACGTTACATAACCTTAAGTAACGTTACAAGATAATAAATATAATAAAGAATATTATTTTAATTTTTTATTTTGTTTGATATTTAAAACTCTATGTAAAATTAAAATACTATTTGTTTTTCTATTTATAATAATTAAAATTAAAATTAACCAAAAATATCATATTTTAATTTTTTTTATAAATCTATTAGGAACAAAGATTAATAAATCAAAGTAAAAAACACCTCAATACACTAAGAAACACTTAAATAGGTAATAGAAAAATATAATTAAAGTTAATATAATAAAAATAAATTTCAAGAGTTGTGTGTATAAATTGCTCCATTATTGTGATGAGAAACAACTAGTAGATGTCTTCTTGACTCCTATATTTCCTTACATTTATCTTTTCATTAGATATGTCTAAGTAAATCTAAACAAATTGTTTACATAAGATTAAAAAAACATATTAGACCATATTGTATTGCATTCAACATAAGGGTTGTGAGAGGCCTCTCTTATGCAAAATCTTTGTAATTGAATACAAATTTTGGATCTTCACTTTTGATTTGATTTCCTTACCTTAGTGAGTAGAGTCAAGGACTAACCCTTTCTTGTTTCCTTTCCATTCTTCTTACTATTATTTTATTGTTCGACATCAAGTCATTGGATATGATGTTTTTCTTCTTCTTTCAAAGGGTGCCATTGCTCCATTTGGAGGTTTGTCATTTCTTTAAGGGATATATGTTTCTTTTGTGTATTGGAAGTGTCTTTTTGAGGTTGGTACTCCAATCCTTCCTATGTTTTTATGGAAGGATTTAAGCCTCTTAGAGAGTGACACTGATTCTAACTAGAGGGTATGAATAATTTCTTAGGGTCTGTGCAAGAAGTTGAGGGTCTCTTTTGGCGCGTTAGATGCAATACCAAACTGAAAAAACAGACATCTATCAACTTGCATGGATATTTTGAGACACTTACACAATGAATCTTGCGATCAGTTAAAAACAAGAAATGTAGGAAATTGAATGACCTTTCCAAATATATAATTTTTTTCTATTGAAAATGTTGTTAACTATATAAAGTTAGATATTTTTTAACAGGCACTTTTTATTTTTGGGACAAATTATAAGGTATATGTTTTTGTGGTTGCAGTGTCTGAGTGTCTAAATGATGGAATAAACTTACGAAAACTGGTATACATATAGAGAACATATAGGACTGGTGCACGACTATTTTTCCAATAATAAAAATAATATTTTTAAATTTGTTTTTAATTATCTAAGAGATCAAACCTCGAAAATGGTATGTCAATTGTGGGTGCAACGTTTGAATGTCTTAATGCAATTATTTGGAAGTGGGTTTTTTATAGCATGTAGAGGTTGGTGTTCTTTAGTGCACCATACAATTTTTTTTTAAATGGTTGAGAAATGAAAGAGATATGGACAAAACACTAACAGTGTGTTTTTTGAGTTGAGGAGTGATGACAGAAGATAAATAAGAAAAAAATAGAAAAAATTATGTATTCTTGTTAAAATTTACATATTTAGAATCTGTAAAAAAAACCATTTATGTTTCTAAAATCTCATAAAAAATGGAGGTGTGCAGCATAATCAGACGAACCGCTAAACACGGGCATCTTGGAAATTTGGATATAATGATGAATTAGCCATGGTTTATCATACTCCAAGGCATAGGCATGTTGAATCTGAAGCAAAGTACAAAGCAGAAACATAGGCATAGGAATTCCATGAAAAACATGGGTGGAGGCTCGGCCTTGTTATTTGGTGGGAATTTTTTTTTGAATTTAACCAATACGCGAGCACGATTTAGTAAAGCCAAATGCGTGCACGATTTAGTAAATCCAAACACGCACGTGATTTATAAAATCCAAATGCGTGCGCATTGTATTTTACATCATTATCATCATTATCATCAACATCATCGTCATCATTATCATCATCATCACCTTCATCATCACCTTCATCATCATCATCATCACCATCCTCATCCTCATCATCACCATGATCATTGATCATCGCTCATCCTCATCATCACCATGATCATTGGTCATCGCTCATCCTCATCATAAACATGATCATTGGTCATTGATCATCATCACCATCCTCATCCTCATCATCACCATGATCATTGATCATCGATCATCATCACCATCCTCATCCTCATCATCTGCATGATCATTGATCATCGATCATCATCACCATCCTCATCCTCATCATCAACATCACAATCAACATCACCTTCCTCCTCCTCCTCCTCATCATCATCATGAACATCATCGTCACCATCATCGTCATCATGATCAACATCATCATCACCATCGTCATCATCATCATCATCTTCATCATCATCTTCCTCCTCCTCCTCCTCCTCCTCCTCCTCCTCATCATCATCAACATGATCATCATCATCATCATCAACATCATGAGCATCATCATCACCATCGTCGTCATCATCATCAACATCAACATCATCATCATCATCCTCATCATCATCATCACCTTCATCATCATCATCATCACCATCCTCATCCTCATCATCATCGTGATCATTAGTCATCGATCATCATCACCATCCTCATCCTCATCATCACCATGATCATTGAGCATCGATCATCATCACCATCCTCATCATCGCCATGATCATTGATCATCGATCATCATCACCATCCTCATCCTCATCATCGGCATCACCTTCCTCCTCCTCATCATCATCATCATGAACATCGTCGTCACCATCGTTGTCATCATGATCAACATCATCATCACCATCGTCGTCATCATTATCATCTTCATCATCATCATTCTCCTCCTCCTCCTCCTCCTCATCATCATCATCATCAACATGATCATCATCATCACCATCAACATCATTAACATCACCATCACCATCGTCGTCATCATCATCAACATCAACATTATCATCATTATCATCATCATCCTCATCATCATCATCACCTTCATCATCATCATCATCACCATCCTCATCCTCATCATCACCATGATCATTGGTCATCGATCATCATCACCATCCTCATCCTCATCATCACCATGATCATTGATCATCGATCATAATCACCATCCTCATCGTCATCATCACCATGATCATTGATCATCGATCATCATCACCATCCTCATCCTCATCATCGGCATCACCTTCCTCATCATCATCATGAACATCATCGTCACCATCGTCGTCATCATGATCAACATCATCATCACCATTATCATCAGCATCATCATCATCTTCATCCTCCTCCTCCTCCTCATCATCATCATCAACATGATCATCATCATCACCATCAACAACATGAACATCATCATCACCATCGTCGTCGTCGTCATCAACATCAACATCATCATCATCATCATCATCCTCATCCTCATCATCACCTTCATCATCATCATCATCACCATCCTCATCCTCATCATCACCATGATCATTGGTCATCAATCATCATCACCATCCTCATCCTCATCATCACCGTGATCATTGGTCATTGATCATCATCACCATCCTCATCCTCATCATCACCATGATCATTGATCATCAATCATTATCACCATCCTCATCCTCATCATCAGCATCGCCTTCCTCATCATCATCATCATCATCATCATGAACATCATCGTCACCATCATCGTCATCATGATCAACATCATCATCACCATCGTCATCGTCATCATCATCTTCATCATCATCATCATCATCCTCCTCCTCATCATCATCATCAACATGATCATCATCAT
>LPNX010682224.1:141754-199254 GCA_001517045.1 Pseudotsuga menziesii | reverse complement strand
CCTCCTCATCATAAACATGTTCATCATCACCATCATCACCATCCTCATCCTCATCATCACCATCATCATCACCATGATCATTGATCATCGATCATCATCATCAAAAGAGGCATGATCATCGTGTTCATCATCATCTCCATCTTCATCATCATCATCATCTTCATCACCATCGTCATCATCAACATCATCAACATCATCATCACCATCGTCATCATCAACATCAACATCATCATCACCATCAACATCATGAACATCAACATCACCTTCCTCATCATCATCATCATCACCTTCATCATCATCATCAACATGATCATCATCATCACCATCAACATCATGAACATCATCATCACCATCGTCGTCATCATTATCATCATCATCATCATCACCATCATGATAATCATCATCGTCTTCATCACCATCGGTATGGAGGGATGGAGTAAGGGAGAAAAAGGAACATATAGGGAGGGATGCAGAGAGAATGAGGGAGGTATATTTAGAAAGAGATAGGGATATGTAGGGATTAGTGGGGCTATAGAGAGAAACATTTATATGCATGAAAAGAAGGGAACACTAGAAACATTTGTTTTGTTGCTAGCCATAGAAAACATTTGGGAAGTTATGATCTTATTCGTTGCCCTAGCCGTGCACCCACTCTATTAATTGTGCTTAACCATATCGTGTGTGCGTTATACTTAAACAAATCACGTACACATTTTTACTCTATATAACGTGTGCGCATTTTGGGACTGTAAAAACAGTGAATTGTTTTTGTCTGAGAGCAACTTCACTCTGTTTTTATGAATTTATCCCATTACCGCGCGTTTTTTTTAGGAGCATGAGCCCACCTGTGAAAATACTCACAATTTACACATTCTCCATCATTCTTTTTGTTATGCACGTGCAACATTGAGGATATCTTTCATGGTTGAGGAGCACACAGGATAAGATATCAAGCTTCAATGTCATTTCATGGTGATGGTGGATGTACACAATTGTACAAGAAAATCAGCTTGAAGAACAATTTATGATTTAACTTTAATTTGCTTATTATTCAAGAGAACCAAAGGTAATTTTTCCCATTCATTATTGTTTTGATGGGAAATATGAACAATTGAGAAGGAAGATTGAAGCACCTTGAAGGATCACTAGTCATAAAGCAAGTTAAAGGTTTCAAAGCTTGTCATTGAGGAGCAACAAAAACAAACTATATTGACATTGATCATTGTGGTGATGGGGAATGTACGTAACCGAGGAAGAAAATCAGCAAGGAAGAAGAGACCTCAAGAAGTCATCGAAGAAGAGAAAGAAAATAAAATAATAGACATGATGAATTCGAGGATTTCTTTGGAAACTAATCCAAATCCAATTATAGAGGATACGACGGTTCATCCTATTAATCCAGCACAAGAAAAAAGGAAGCATTCACTAGAGGGACCTTCAATTTCCACAATAGTTGTTGAACAAGCACCCCATGGAAGTATTCAAGAAGCAAAACGTAGGTTCTCATTAGGGGATGTTTCAAATCCCACATCAAGTCAAAGTGATAAGTTACCATCTCAAGACGAAGCTCATGAAGAGGCGTTGTACATGGAGCCTACTGTTGAAGAGGCATTGGACATGGAGCCTACTGTTGAAGAAGAAAATATTATCCGGACCATCGATGAGGATGTTGGACTTCCACCATCCAACTACCAAGAAGAGAATGAAGGACAACAAGTTGCTACTGAAACGCGAGAGCGTATTGTTGATGCACTAGATGATAGAAATCCAACCCCCTTACCTCCATTAGAAAGCACATGTCAAAGAACTCCGAAGCGTATACAAGTTGATGAAGGACTCCTCAATTCCATTGAAGGTACGCTATCTAAACGTAGTATTGCTTATCAAACTCAACATATACTAAATAAATATTTTGTTTCTAAATGTGATGGAGATAAATGTAGATTATTTTTTATCATTGTTAAAATCTAGGGGCATGAATATTGTTAGGAAATCGTTAGGGATAAAGATGATAAATCTTTCTAGACCAAGTTCTCATATAGTTAAAAGCTTAGTAGATGCCTTTGGTAAAATTGGTAAGAACACACGGTCAAAGGACCGCAATGCGACTCGTCGTGTGTTGTCACAAGCAATTGTAAATAAGAACACCAGGGTCCTTCGTTTTCTCAATCCTACATCTAAACTATTTAATTTGAATGTAAAAACCCTCCGTAGGTATTCTATTAGAAGAGAACATCTTGACACAACCACTTAGACAGATTTTTGGGCCTTTATTGGTCGGTTTCCACGTCGTGACATGAAGCTAGTTGATGCAGTAAAGGGACTAGTGTAGAGTTTTTGACATGATCACACAAGGCCTTCTTTAAACCAGAAGGATGTACTAAAACTGAGAAGGGGTTCAAAGGACCGTGAACCACATATTAAGCATCTTCTTGATATAACACAGACAAAACTATACGAGAAATTTAGGAATGAACATAGACAATTGAATTTGGGGCAAAGATCTTTTGAGAAATGTAAGCCCTGGTATGTTAGAATAAATACTCTTCGTAACACTTGTTGTAGATACCATGTAGAATACGAATATTACTATGAAACAGTTTTGTACATTCGTTGTGTGTTGCATACTAACCATGTGCAAGATTGCTCCTTGATAATACCATCGACCTCATTAAGAGAATTCATTCATAGTATCATGTGCAATAGGCCTGAGGGGCAAACTTACTATGCAAAATCTTGTTTGGATGGAACTTGCTCCAACTATGCTGGAATGGCATTATTGAGCCAATGTATGCAGGAGACTGGAGACAATGAATTTGGGAATATGGTTATAGACATGAAAAGTTTCAAATATATCAGCTATGAAATAGTCCCAGGGAAAGAACGCAAAAAAATACAATTGGTGACATCTCAGGTACATGCATTTATCTATAAATTTATGTTTGAACAGTTGCATTTCATTCCTTACTTACAAAAAAACCTGATATTGAGATCATTTTGTGTCAATAGGTACAAGTTAGTGTCTTCGTCAAGGAATTTATTGAAAATACATGTCAATATGTTCAGCATGTCCACTTGGAACAATGGTAGGATGAGAAGTCTAGAATATGTAGAGATACATTTCCTTGTGGTACTATACTTTCAGTGGTTGATTTTTTCAAGAACTACACTCTGCAACCTCAAAATGAGATCCAAAGTCAGTATTATCACTATGAGCAGGTTTCCTTGATAGTCCATATCACATATAGGCATGGCCCAAATAGCAATGAAGAGCAAAGAAAAATTCTAGAGGAATATCACTTCTACATAAGTGATGATAGGTGCCATGACTTCCACTATGTATGTGATTGCTTCATCATGTTCTATGATCATTTGAAGGGCAGGAACATACGGATGGATCGACATTGGATTTGGTCTGATGGATGTGTTGGTCAGTTAAAAAATGCACGCATATTTCAATGGTTGTGTTCATTGCATAAAAACTACAAAGTTCCACATATGTGGAACTATTTTGAGTGTGGGCATGGTAAAGGAGAGCATGATGGAGCCGGAGCATGTGTCAAAACAGCCCTACGAAGAGAGGAATTGAAATTATCTACAATATCTACTATTCAAAATGCTCAATCTATAGTTAGGTGGTGCACGTCAGTAATGGGAGAGGAATCAACTATGCGAATAGAATCCACAAGAAAGAGACATGTGGAGAGATTTTTTTGGGAGGTGATAGACATAGATCGTTCACTTGCATGGGAATGCAAGACTGTTATGGGAATGCATTTCCTTAACATTTTTTTGTAAAATTTACATAGTCTTGAAACTCACATTAATGGCCTTGTACCAGACAAAAAATATTTGATCATATACCTACAATCATACTATGGAGGACACATATACGCAGTGGCTGCCTCAAAAGATAGTGAATGGGGTGGTGATTACTGGTTGGCACATTGTATAGAGGGAAAGAAAACCCTCATTATGTCCATGACTGATGATGAAAACAACCACTTCCCCATTGGGTCTATGGTTGTTAAAGGTGAATATCTTACACATGACAACAATGCAAGAAAGAAGGGTGGATATGTTTATAGGGATTACAAACTAGGTGCAAGTGTGTATCACTTTACCAACTTAATCATTGGTACAAACCTCCAGGTACGAACAATGCCTAGTCAGAATTCATCGAAGGTACGCTACTTCTTACCGGATACAGAGCACGAGAGACTAATGGAGACCATCATTATAAGAGATGATCCAGAGGGCTTGGTTGTATAATAATAAGTGGGATCTAGCATGATGAGGTATGTATCATAATTGTAATTTTTCCATGTATGTTTCTTATGAATATGTCAATTTTTTGTTCTTGTACACTACTTCATGCCGGATACATAGCACGAGAGACTAATGGAGACCATCATTATAAGAGATGATTCGGAGGCCTTGGTTGTATGATATTAGGTGGTATCTAGCATGATGAGGTATGTATCATAATTTTAATTTTCCCATGTGTTTTTCTTATGAATATGTCAATTTTGTGTTCTTGTACGCTACTTCTTATCAGATACATAACACGAGAGACTAATGGAGACCATCATTATAAGAGATGATCCAGAGGCCTTGGTTGTATGATATTAGGTGGGATCTAGCATGGTGAGGTATGTATCATGATTTTAATTTTCTCATGTATGTTTCTTATGAATATGTCAATTTTTTGTTCTTGATATGCGAAATTTTCCATAATGTTGTTTATAAATATGCCAAAAATTCTCTTGTATGTCAAGTTAATGAGCATGCAAAATTTTACGTATGATCAATAAACCATATATATCAATCATATGAACATTTCAAGATCTCATTCACATGATATACATAACATTAGAATACATACATGTACCTCTGTAGGTCATACCTATCAAAGTTCTTTGTAGGCTCTCTTACAGGACTAAAACCCTAATTTTTCAAGTAGGTAATATTGTCAATGTTTTCAGCCGATATATACAACTAGGATGATGGAAACAAGATGCCGAAATGATAAACTTATGTTTTAAGGCTTGCATAATTTCCTTCTTGACAGCTCACCTCTTATACCCGCATGTCCATTGCCAAAGGGGTAGTGCATAGTAGTGTTGGAATTTCATCTCATTTTTTTATATTTAAAAGTTTAATTTCTACTTAAAAGATAATAAAAGATAATAAGAGATTTGGGCCAAAGCTGGACAATGCATTTCATGCCAACGAAGGCCAAACTTGGAAAACCCTATCCCTAACTAGGGTTTATTATTTAACATGCATGGCCCATAACCATAACCCTACCTAGGAAACCCTAATCCTAACCCTAATCTTATCTTACTGTCACAACTCGATTCAGAATCAATCTAATGTCCAACTCAAGTTTTTCAAATCCGGTGGAATTATGCTTCAAATCATGTTGATTCACGAAGTTGAATTTAGTGTGCATGTACTGAGATCATTGAAACCTTTAAATATAATAGTTTTTTCATGCACGGTTTCCATTCTATGCCCCGGGTAGGGATTCAATAGGTGTCCCTGAAAGCCTGTAGGAGGCGGGATTCAACGTGCCACAGAATTATGACCATTGGGCCAAAGTTGGACAATGCATTTCATGCCAACAAAGGCCAAACTTGGAAAACCCTATCCATAACTAGGGTTTATCGTTTAACATGCATGGCCCATAACCATAACCCTACCTAGGAAACCCTAATCCTAACCCTAATCTTATCTTACTGTCACAACTCAATTCAGAATCAATCTAATGTCTAACTCAACTTTTTCAAATCCGGTGGACTTATGCTTCAAATCATGTTGATTCACGAAGTTGACTTTAGTGTGCATGTACTAAGATCATTGAAACCTTTAAATATAATAGTTTTTTCATGCACGGTTTCCATTCTATGCCCCGAGTAGGGATTCAACAGGTGTCCCTAAAAGCCTGTAGGAGGTGGGATTCAACGTGCCACAAAATCATGACCATTGCTCGGATTGACAAATCGTCAACTCCATTGGATTCAGGACATCGGGATAGTGCTAGGGTGGCCCTCTAATCTGGTTCCATGGAGAAGAGACCATTATTTTGGTCAATTTTGGAAACTAGGGTTTTGCTCAGTAAGTGAATGTGAAATTTTTGCACATGGGGGTCAAATTTGCATATTGCTCGACCATGAAGGTGTGCCTAGTGTTCCCACATAAAAGGTGCCTAAACATGCTTGTACGACCCATTGAAATCCCTTTTTATGCATGGTTTCTGTTCTATGCCCCGGGTAGGGATTCAACAGGTGTCCTTGAAAGCCTGTAGGAGGTGGGATTCAATGTACCACAGACTCATGACTGTTTCTTGGATCGATGAACCGTTAGCTCCATTGGATTCAGGACATCGGGATAGTGCTAGGGTGGCCCTCTAATCTGGTTCCATGTAGAAGAGACAATTATTTTGGTCAATTTTGGAAACTAGGGTTTTGCTCAGTAAGTGAATGTGAAATTTTTGCACATGGGGGTCAAATTCGCATATTGCTCGAGCATGAAGGTATGGATAGCGTTCCCACATAACATGTGCCTAAACACGCTTGTAGGAACCACCGGAAGCCCTTTTTTATGCACGGTTTCCATTCTATGCCCCGGGTAGGGATTCAATAGGTGTCCCTGAAAGCCTGTAGGAGGTGGGATTCAACGTGCCATAGAATCATGACCATTTCTCAGATCGACGAATCATTGGCTCCATTGGATTCAGGACATCGGGATAGTGCTAGGGTGGCCCTCTAATCTAGTTCCATGGAGAAAAGACCATTATTTTGGTCAATTTTGGAAACTAGGGTTTTGCTCAGTAAGTGAATGTGAATTTTTTGCACATGGGGGTCAAATTTGCATATTACTTGACCATGAAGATGTGGCTAGCGTTCCCACATAACACATGCCTAAACACGCTTGCACGACTCATCGAAAGCCCTTTTTTATGCACGGTTTCCATTCTATGCCCCGGGTAGGGATTCAATAGGTGTCCCTGAAAGCCTGTAGGAGGTGGGATTCAACATGCTACATAATCATGACCTTTGCTTGGATCGATGAACCATTGGATCCGTTGGATTCAAGACATCAATATAGTGCTAGGGTGGCCCTCTAATCTGGTTCCATGGAGAAGAGACCATTATTTTGGTCAATTTTGGAAACTAGGGTTTTGCTCAGTAAGTGAATGTGAAATTTTTGCACATGGGGGTCAAATTCGCATATTGCTCGAGCATGAAGGTATGGATAGCGTTCCCACATAACATGTGCCTAAACACGCTTGTAGGAACCACCGGAAGCCCTTTTTTATGCACGGTTTCCATTCTATGCCCCGGGTAGGGATTCAATAGGTGTCCCTGAAAGCCTGTAGGAGGTGGGATTCAACATGCTACATAATCATGACCTTTGCTTGGATCGATGAACCATTGGATCCGTTGGATTCAAGACATCAATATAGTGCTAGGGTGGCCCTCTAATCTGGTTCCATGGAGAAGAGACCATTATTTTGGTCAATTTTGGAAACTAGGGTTTTGCTCAGTAAGTGAATGTGAAATTTTTGCACAGAGGGGTCAAATTCACATATTACTCGACCGTGAAGGTGTGGCTAGCGTTCCCACATAATACATGCCTAAAAAGTCTTGTACGGATCACTGAAAGTCCTTTTTGATGCACAGTTTCCATTCTATGCCTCGGGTAGGGATTCAACAGGTGTCCCTGAAAGTCTGGAGGAGGTGGGATTCAATGTGCCATAGAATCATGACCGTTTCTCAAATCCACAAACCGTCAGCTCCATTGGATTTCAAACATTTAGATAGTGCTAGGGTGGCCCTCTAATCTGCTTGCATGGAGAAGAGACCATTATTTTGGTCAATTTTGGAAACTAGGGTTTTGCTCAGTAAGTGAATGTCCAATTTCTGCACATATGGGTCGACTTTGCAAATTCCTTGACCGTGAATGTGTGGCTAGCATTCCCACATGGAACCTAACTAAACATGCTTGCATGACCCACTGAAAGCCCTTTTTGATGCATGGTTTCCACTCTATGCCCCGGTTAGGGATTCAACGAGTGTCCCTAAAAGCTTGTGAGAGGTGGAATTCAACGTTCCATAGATTGATGATCGTTGCTCGAATTGAACCGTAAGCTTCGTTGGATTCAGTGCATCGCGATAGTGCTAGAGTGGCCCTCTAATCTGGGTCCATGGACAAGGGATCATTTTTTTTTGTCAATTTAGGAAACTAGGGTTTTTCTCAGTGAGTGAATGTGAAATTTTTGCACATAAAGGTCAGCTTGAAGGCGATTGTAGATCTTCCCCTCATATAAGAGATGTGAGCATTTGTACGATGAAATGCAGGAGGAGACAATGCCATTACGTCAGTAACCATGTAATGGAACATATTTATGTTTAGAAACAAGTGGCCATTCTATTATGCCATTATTACAAAATATATATATCTTCACACTACTAATGCTTCGAAAATGCCATGTACATTAATCACACATAACTTTCATCTCTTTCAAAGTTGTTACTCGAGGCCATTTATCAAATGCCATGTACATTAACAAAATGATAAAATAATGTGCAGGACATACATAATGTGCAAGATATAGTCATAACCATTATTTTGAATCAACCTTATAATACTCAGATACTTTTAGGTTTGATGTGTATCCCATGTATTCATTAGGTGAAAGACATCATGCCAAAAAATAATATTATTTATGTAGACCACATTGGTGCATCATTTAAGTGTGTCAACTTCATGCATCCTTTAAAATTTTGTTAAGTTGTTATGTGGGTAAGGTGCTTTTGTATTCCACCAAGTTGGATCAGTTGCTTAGTTGTGCTGGGTGCTTAAATGTGTATTAGACCTATGTTCCATCTTTTTTAATACAATTTGACATTGTTAATATAACATTGTATATGCAATTGGATCGTGGTAAAAAACAATTAAAATGTACATTTTTGTCATTACGTAATTTATTGTAATTGTCCATTGTTCTCAAATTTATAACTGATATCTCCATACAATCGTAAAATCTATAAAAAATTGGGAACATTGCACATAGAAACAATCTTTGCCACACATGTATAATCACACTTAAAAGATTGAACCATGAATATCTCAAGAGCCTTGATATGAAATATTTTTTATACCATGAAAGTTATAATACAAAAATATAAGGCCTATCTTTGGCCTGTCAATGTACATGTATCAAAAACATATTTGATGTACATGTGCAAACAAAAGTACATCTATCCTGGACCACGCCCCTATACTCTAACTCCAGATTGTACATAAACATACATATTTGTCCTGGACTAATAAATCAAAATTCTAACTTTCTCTTGTTTTTCCTGGACCCTGATGCTCTTCGGCTCTGTCTACGACCACTATGCATCTCTAGTGACTGCAAATCAATGACAATATTTCTTGATCAGGTAACTGAACTAGTACTGTCCATCAATAACAAAGTTTGAAAATTTAAAATATGACTCAATTGTAAATAAAACAAAGACTCACTACATCCGTCGGGGGTATAGGTGCCTGTGGTGTCGAGGGTGTAGGTGCCTTTGCTGTCCTCCACCTTGCAGCGAGCCTCTCTGCCATGCTTCTCTACGAATAAAAAAAAATATGTCAATTATCTCAAGAATTATCAACATGTACATGAATGAGAAAGTACTAATCAATTATGTAAAAAATGAACATCTCATCGAAAAAACCATTTCTAGGGGATGAGGCTGGTACTCTTTAGTAGTAAGAGGAGCCGTAGGTTGAACATCAACCTCCGTTGCATGCACTAATGGACCAGGGTGTGGCTACATTCACCAAATGATTAAATAGTTAGACATCTTGCATGTCCAGAAACAATACAAATGAAATGTACAATTACAAATATTCAAATAGATGTACCTCACTGTGACTTATCCCTATTGTAGATGTGGCATTGACAGTGGCATCAACAATCCCACTAAGGTTTGGCATGGATGACTCTACATCCTAATGCTGTAAACATGCGAAAATAACATTAAGAAAAACCACTTGTGAAGTGAATACATAGCTTACCAACAACTGCCATTGGAAGTGTGTACATTACCGTGGGATGAGAAGGTTGATCCTCATGCACACCCACTCTGTTCAAGGAAGAGGGACCTTGTCTGGTGTAAACAACCCCCTTATATATGTTTGGACTACGGGGAGATCCAAACCAAAGAGGCGGTGCAGGGATTTGCGATGACATCTGCATTCATAAAGTGTTACCATAGTTAGACATGGATTTGAATGGATGGAATAATATTTATTGAAAAAATAACATGTTGTAATATAATTACCCCTTCCTGGGACATATCTCCACCATGGGAGCGACCGCTTCCATCAATTTCTTGCCCCTCTTCAGATGCCTCTAGCATCTGCAAGTTTAAAAATTATATTTACATTAGTGATCTATAAAGGAGTGTACAGTAAGAAATTTAAATAATTCAAACAAGATTCAATCATAACCCATGTACTTACATTCTTCAAGTAGTCGTAAATTCCACCTTGTACTATGTCGTTGATATCAATGTCTCCAGCATCACGTTCTAAGTGGGGTTCTTGCAACTTCAAAAATTGTAAATATTAGACATTTTAATAAATTAATCAAGACTAACACATGCATTAACAAAATTATATGTAATAAAAAAATGACAAGTGTTTAAATATTACCTCAATTGTGGTTCTTTGGGCCTCGGGTACAACCACACTGGGTGCAGTACCACCCCCGTGAGAGGCATCAATCTCCTATAAGAGTAAATATTGCATATATATTACAAATCTTTTAATATGTTAGATATAGTATGGAACAATTAAAAATTGAACAATAACAGAGTTTTAAAACAATGTCCTTACCTGACCACTAGTCATCGTAGTGGTACCATGCCTTGGTCCAGGACCATAACAGGGTCCCCCACACGATGTGCAGACATGTGGCTCGCTCTGAGGCACATGGGATGTCATTCTATCCCCACCAACAGATGTCCCTCCACCACCGGAAGCTGGTGGTTGTACACCAACAGAGGAAGAGGGCGCTCTCTGATCAATAGTGGTCAGATGTCGAGAGACCATCTCAGCTAGAGCAAAAAATGCATCCTATGTCTGGGAAACCATGTCATGTGAAGGAGGGATGTCTACCCTCGGTAGCTGGGCATGGGGTGCAGGTATCTGTGGATTGGCATCTCTATTCCTAGCACGGGGTCGATGTTGGGGCATCCCCCTACCAACTCCCTGGAAGCCCAACATGTCAAAATAGTTGACATGTTTCCCCATCACAAACTTTGCATACAATTTTCAGAGGAAGTACATCGGTACTTCCCTATTGTTGTGAGGGGGAATTTCAAAAACCATGTACCACCTATCCATCCAATTGTCTCTGATGGGTGGAAAAGTGCACCACTCAATAGAAATATGTGACCTGCTGATCTCTGGAATGTCATCTATCCCAGGAAGTCTAAACAATGAATAGATGGATTGTTTTGTTATTTTCATCTTTTTTACTTTGTTGTAACTCAACCCATCAGCATATTGTTTCCCTTTCCTCTCCCTGTAAAATGCAATGCTATACAAAGCATTATTCAATCTTGCGATCGTATCAACAATAAACAACAATGAATCTGACAAGGAGCGGCGGAGCTCATCTCCACCCCTCCAAGCCGAACCAATCTCTCTTAAATGGCCAATAAACCTCAGTATCTCTGCATTGTTATGATCCATAGTAGCCACTACAATCATAAATACAAATAAAATATCATTAGAAATATAAACACATGATATAATGACATATCTAAGAACTGAAAACTGTATAACTATTGACATATAAACTAAATCTATCATGTAAATTTAAAAATTGATCTTGAATTTTACAGTAAAGAATAAACATTTAACATTTTTTCATTTCATATTTATGTCCTAAATTCAAGTATTAATTCTAATTTTTAAGTACATGCATTTGTACATAAAGTGTCTTGAGTGCATATGTTCCTTGCGAAGCTCCTCTAGCTTATTTTAAGGCTTGGATTATGAAGTTTTGTCGAAATTGTGAAGTGTTGATTATTGCCTTTGTAGGACCAGCTCCCAGATTGCGAGTAGAGGCAACAACTAGACCCTAGAATTGGCAGCATAACGTGCTATTGATGAATAAAATCCCAGTATAGGCAACGATTTTGTTAGATATGTAATTATTTGTTGTAGTGTGATGTTTTTTGGACTCCAAAGGCTATTTAGCAGAACTTTATGGATTTTATGGTTGCAAGGGTTCCACTAGATTAAATATCATGTATGATCTAGTATGTGATTGGCATGTTTAATCAAATACATCAACCTACCTATGTATCTTCACGTTCATAGAGTCTATTGTTGAACTTTGTTGTCTTGACCTAAGTAACCAAAAAGTACCCTTCGTTCAAGACGAAATATTTGTTAAAAGCATGGGAAGCTTCTATACCTTATTTTGACACTTGGATTGGGAAGTTTCATCAAAACTATAAGGTGTTTATTGATGTTCTTGGAAGAGCAACTTTGATATTTTGGATAGAGGCAAGGGATTTACCATGTTTGTTTATGTATTTTAGGGGAATATATAAATTCTGCTTGATTTTTTTTTAGTTGTATATGCAAGCTTGCAACATAATCGACAAACTTTGTGTATTTGTTAATTTTGGTTTGGATTCACAATAGTGAAGTTCATTTGTTTTTTATGAGTTAATTGGGGTTTTGGCTTAAATTGGACATGTAAATTACTTATGCAAACTTGCAATGTGCTTGACAAACTTTGTATATTTGTGGATTTTGGTATGGATTCACAAGGATCTTTGTGAATATGCATATGGAAAAAGTGAAATTCATTTGTTTTTTTAGTTAATGGGGGTTTTGGGTATCAATTTTGGTAAATAATCAAAATTATTTAATTTTTATCATTAAATTGGGGAATTGGTTTCAATTGGCCAATTACATTGGGGTTCTTGTTTCCATTGGGCAATTCCATTGGGTTTTTGTTTCAATTGCCATAATTTAATTTAATATGGTTTAATTTTTCAATCTAGGGCAAATAAATTGATGAAGAAAGAGAAAAAAACATGAAACAAAATGAGGAAAATACCTCACAAAGAGGAGGTTTATCCAAAGGTGGAGATGGAGGGCTTTGGCACACCCAAAATCGCATTCGCCCAGTCGAGATTTGCTCCTCCTTGGTCCAATAGCCGCGCGGTGAGGAGAAAAAGACGGCTGCGGCCTATTTTAAAAAAAAACAGGCTTTCCAAATCGCACCTCTGTTTTAGTGAACGAAATCGCGCACGCGATTTTGTTCACTTAAACGGAGGCGCGATTTGGTTTACTATCCTAGTTGGCATGCCTATTGGCAGCCTTGGGACTAGGCTTGGTAGGTTCGGGATTGCTTGGGAGCACGCGATTTTGTTCACTAAAACGGAGGCACGATTTGGTTTACTATCCTAGTTGGCAGCCTTGGGACTAGGCTTGGTAGGTTCGGGATTGCTTGGGATGATTTTTTTTTTTGGATTAAGAGTGATTGACTTCACTCCACCATTGCATCTAAAAGGTCCCTCAACTTCTTGCACACACCCCTTATTATTATTCATCATTTACCTAAATTGAGATTGAGCTCCTAATCATTACTTTGCCAAGGTTATCTTAAGGTTGAGGTTGAAGGTGTTTTAGAGTAGGAAGAGGAGGATGGAGTTGATAGTGATTTCACAAAATGCCCATGTGCATCATAGTTGGTGCAATTAAAATATCATTCTTCATATTTTAGTTCTTGGAAGAAAGTCCTCTTATCCAAATGTAAAAACATGGCCTCTAAGGGACCTTTATCCAACTAGAGTTAAACTATCTCAAGTGACTGGTCTCTAGACTTCAATCCAATGGTGGAAATATCTTGAGTTTTAAAATGGGTTTTCCTCCCCCCCATATGATGTTGATCTTCTAGGACAAAACTAGTGTAAAGGATATTTATGATAGCATTGAAAAGTTCCTTGAAGTATAAAGACAAAGGGATGCCAATATTAATGTGCTTGTATATGTGGAGTCTTTGTAGTTTAGATAAGCAAAAATGAGATCATAGAATTCTTCACAAATCAATTTGTAAGAGACAACTTTACAAACTTAAGAGACTGATAGGAGATCTTCAAAAGATATATCTATATAAAGAGAGATAGAAAGATTCGTAAACATAGATGGATTTGTGCAATAAGCTTAAGCAACATCAAAGAGGAAGGCCAAAAGGAAGGCCAATACAACGAGAGGAGAAATCCTAATCACCAAGAGCTTGTGCAAAGCTAAGTAACATTCTCTCCTCATTTCATGTAATACTTCCACGTGTTTACTATAACCAACCATATGATAAGAAGTAACCCCTATGCATAGAGGTGATATCAAAAATATGTTTTACCATATTAAAGGCATTACTGTGTTATTGTTGGAAAAAAATTTCACTCTTTTCTTTATAAAACCTAAATTTTTATAAAAATAATATATAAAATAAAAAAAAATCCTTACATATAAATCATAGAATTTCTACAGACACAAGGTCTCTGAATTCAAGCCTCAACATGTATACCAAACATAAAAAAAAATTAAAAATCTAGAACATAATTTCGCCTTTCTCAAACCTAAACTTAATCTCCTCTTTCAATAATTTAAAGTGCGGAAGTAGAGTAAAGTCTACCGCGATAGATCAACATTCAGGAGGACAATGTGATCGAACGCTTTCAAAGTGTACACTATTTTTTGTTGGGCCTCTTGCAGGTTCCACTTGATGTCCAATCCAAGATTCCAAGTTCTAATTTGCGTAAGAAGCTGGAAAACCACTACAAGTTACGCGTTCAATCACAGCTACGCGTTTTATCACAGCGAAGAAATGGTTAAAGTTGAAATATAATGTACACTCTTGACAGGTCACCTAGAGGAGCAGTACAAATAGAGGCGAAAGAACACTCAGCCAAAAAGCATATGTAAATAAAATTTCAACTTGAAGCGGCCTTGTATCCTCCTGCTTCATATTCATGTTACCGGTGCACCTTATAAAAATTGGTGAAACAATGAAGAAAATTCGTTATGGCAAACTGACTGGTTGGATAGCGCCAGTCGTCATGCTCTTTCGTTTATTCGCTGTGATTTTTGCTCAACCGGGTATGTAATGGAACATTCTAACTTGAAGACAAGGCACATGAGTTCGCTCTTATCTGCAATGTTGGAGAATCGCCCCTTGGCATCTTGTTTTATAATCGTTATCTGATATCCTGCTTTATTGGTCTAATCAAACGTTTATTTTCAGATTTGGTTGACAACATATTCGCCTTATTGTGGTGTACAGGATTTCTGAGTATAAGTTGCGGGGGGAAAAAGAATCACATAGCGGAAAACAATATAACATGGGTAACTGATGCTGAGTACATAGACGTCGGTGTGCCAGCAGACATAGGGGACGCTTCTAATCACATGGGTTCATACTTGAATAGTCTACGTTATTTTCCAAAGCCTCTGAACAAGTCTTGCTATCAGTTGCCTGTAGCGTCTCATGTTCCTCACCTCCTCAGATTATGGTTTACCGTTGGAAATTTCAGTCTATTACAACCATTCCCAAGCTTCGCTGTATGTATTGAGACAGAGGATATGTTGTATAACGTAAATATAACTGAGCCTTATCACGAAAATATATTGGTTACTTCTGGCAGAGTATTGTACATTTGCTTGGTCAGAGCTTTGGAGACTGATGATCCCTTTATCTCTGCTATAGAGTTGAGGACTCTCCAAAATGACATGTATGGATCTGCCCAGCCAGGAACAATCTTGGTTGCACTAGCAAGATATGACGTTGGTGGAAAATCGTTGCTTAGGTGAATACTTTGAACTTTTTTAATTTACCTCCATGCAAATCAAACCAGATGAATTCATTGTAGTAATTAATAATAAATTAAAGATTTACTGATATTGTACGAATTTAGATGAATCACTGGCGATATTGTTGTTAATGATTGATTTCCATAGCTTCAAATGGGTTGTTGAGCAGGTATCCTGAGGACAAATTCGACCGCATTTGGGCACCGCCATCAGGGTCACATTCTGAGATATGCTTACAGAATATGAGATCTGAAGAGCCTATTTCAACAAACAATATCAAAACCCTTCCTCCAACTACTGTCATGCAAACTGCTTGCGTTGTAAACAGCTCGGCCTCCATTCAATTGCCCCAATATTTGACAGGATCGAGTGCGGAAACATTACTGCTGTTATATTTTGCAGAGATGGAGACACATATTTCCAGATCGTTTTATGTCGCGATAGATGGTCTATCCCAATTTAAAATCATTACTAATTATTCTGCATTAGAGGTTAAAATCAGTACTAATGATTCTGCACCAAATGGCGTTGAACTGATTCAGGACATTAAATCCCCCCTCCCCCCTATAATCAACGCTTATGAGTATTACGGGATAGTTACGTCGGACGTGGCAACATATTCACAAGATAGTAAGACTTGCCCTCACTAAATTTCTCATAAATAAATTACCCAAATTATAAATCAATGACTAATGAAGTTCTTAAACTACTGCAGTTGACGCTCTTGACGCGATCAAAAGGAGATTTGACATAAAAGAATGGATTTCTGCTGATCCTTGCTATTTTAAATCGTGGGACGGAATTGGCTGTTATACTAATAACAGCTATGAGAGCTTTGATTATTTGTTTATAAGGATTTCTGAACTGTAAGTTTAATTATTCGATTTGTTTACAGTTGAACTTATGAGATAGGAGAAATTATACAAGGTTACAATCATATTTACTCTTGTTTTCAGCGATTTGTCCGGAAGGAATCTTACAGGATCGGTGCCTAAAGATATTGAAAATTTGACTTCTTTAGTTAAAATGTAAGCAACTTTCGACTTGACTTTTTTTCAGTTAAAATGTAGCCTTTTCACTAGCCCTTCGAAGAAATCCGTCACAGTGGATGTTCGTATTTGATATGCTTAATAGTGGGTTAAAATGTATTGGCGGTTTATACTCTCCTACATGGAGATATAGAATTCTGGTTCGTCTTTCCCAGGGATCATAGTTAGCGTTTGGATATCTATTCGATTGAATATTATAGAAGACAACAACCATATTTGCAGCATTTATCTATTTGTGTTGAAATTAGCAGATCACTGGACAGTAATCATTTCACGGGACCAATGCCAAATTTGGCCAATTTGACTAAACTGGAGCGACTGTAAGTCTCGTTTCAACAAAATTTCATTCTATGTGGGGTTTTTGATTGCTATGCATTTTACAAAACTAAATTTTACTATGCAGATATTTACAAAACAATAACCTGAATGGTACTGTTGAGTGGCTCTCTGAACTAAGAAATCTTAAGGAATTGTAAGTTTATCTCTTTCTCTTCTTTTTTTCTATTTATTTTTTAAGGTTCTTATTCAAAGTTAAGTATAACTAATTAGAAAAAATTGTACTTTTGGAACTTAATAGGAATATAGAAAACAATAATTTCACCGGTGCAATTCCTGTTCAGCTTCTCCTTGACTGTTCGTTGAAACTCAGGTAATAGTATCATTAATTATTTTCCTTCTGTTTGCACACAAATCCCATTTTAAGATTTTGATGTTTAGAATTTGTTTTCATATTTTCCATATTTTCATAATAATGAATCGATTTCAAATTCTAATTAGTTTAACTGCATGACGTTTATGGAAAACACGATTCTTTCGTGTGTTGCAGTTACTCGGGAAACCCCTACCTACGTATGGATACCAGGGAATGTAATGTCAAGATCATCCACAAGAACAAACACACGAAATTGATGGTTGTGCTCGGAATTATTCTATTCATCACGTTGATGGTAGTAGATCAGGTTGTAAAATTGAGGATCAAAAGAGAGGGTGTAACCACCGAAAGCAGTGGAGCCAAAAAGGAACCAGGTCAATATAAGAAATGTTATAATATGATACATACTAGGAGTATTATGCTTTTAATATTAGTAACTGTATTTTCCATGAACTATAATTGCAGAACACTCAATGCTTATGGTGCCAAATCCAACAAAGTCCCGTGTCTTCACTAGAGATGAGATTATAGCTGCAACACAAAACTTTAGCAGAGAGATCGGACGAGGTGGATTTGGATCCGTGTTCTTTGGTATATTGCCATACGGAAAAGCTATCGCTGTCAAAGTGCTCTCATTGTTCTCCCGACAAGGAATTTACGAGTTCTTGAATGAGGTGATTATCAAAGATATTAGCAATATGTAATACTGTACACTTTATTTCCAATCTAAGAATTTCAAGTTTGACGGTTCAATTTGTATCCAATCCAAGAATGTCAGTTTTGGCCGCAGCCTAACTATTATATGTATCTCACGAACAGGTTGATCTTCTTTCTAAAATCAATCATAGGAACTTGGTAAGCTTATTGGGATACTGTAACGAAACGAAAGAAGTTATGCTGATCTACGAGCACATGTCAGGAGGCTCCCTAAGAGATCACCTTTATGGTACATTATATTGCTGAAAAATATGTTTGTTGGAGTGCACAGAGTAACCAAATTAAATGACAAACATTTGGTTGTTGTTTTCTTTTTCAGGTTCAAGTGCAGAAACTAATTCCGTTCTAAGTTGGAGAAAAAGGCTCGAAATAGCTTTAGATGCAGCAAATGGTAACTCTTTGTCTTAATTATTTTGATGTACAATAGATATGTATGATCTAAAAGCTGGTTGGTTTAACTATCAATTACCATAATAACAATAATAGTAGATCAATGGGTAACCAGATATCTCATGTGATCGACTTTGCGATTTCTATGTGAAGGCCTCGAATACCTCCATGTGAATTGCACCCCCAAGATAATTCACAGGGACATCAAGACAGCAAACATTCTTTTAGACAGTAATTTCAATGGAAAATTGGCAGATTTTGGTCTTTCAAAGATGACCATTGATGGTGAGGCCACTCATATTACCACTGCAGTGAAAGGGACGTTCGGATATATGGATCCAGAGTATATACCGTATACACTTTGAACTAATTCAATGCATTATTGAGAATATAGGCAATATTTTCACATCTTCAATTAGCTAAATCTTTTAGGTACCAACTTTGACAGGTATTTCACCACTCAAATGTTGACGGAGAAGAGTGATGTGTATAGTTTTGGAGTGGTTTTATTAGAGATCATATGCGGTAGACAACCGATTGATATAAAACTATGTGAAGAGGCAGTAAACATCATTCGATGGGTAAGAAACCTTATCATAGTCACCCAAAATATAAGTATTTAAAAGTAGTCAATGTTTCGAAGTGTATTTTCTGGTAGAGGCTAACAATAAGTATTGACATATTTACAGGTGACACCATATCTATTAGAGATCGATGAAAATGATGGCAAAATACTAGAAATCATAGACAAGAGGTTATGTGGACGTTACGAGATGAGATCCATGACTCGTATTGCCAGAATAGCCATGAGATGTGTTCAGGCTGCACCGTCTTGTAGGCCTAGTGTGAGTGAGGTAGTGGCAGAGCTGAAAGAGATTATCACCATTATCAAACATGGTGATAACGATTCTATTTCCGTTGCAAAAGACGCTGGCATCCAAAATGGGGGCTTATTGGCAGACGCAACGGATTATACCAAGCGCGAAGGAATGGAATGGTGTGATAACAGCACCAACATTTCAAATGTAGGACGATGAATTCGGAGGTTGTTGTGAATTATGTCCGTGTTATTCTTAACCATACCACAGAGGTTGTGAACACAATTACCATTTAAACTAACCGTAGCATGTTGCTCATTAATTGTTATTGTTTAACCAACAAATGATATTGAGTGACAAAAGCGGCTTGCCTTAAATCAGCTAATGATGTTATTATTCTTAGTAAGATCCGTATACTTGTTTAATGCGTTTACTTTTCAATAGAATTTTAGCCAGGATAGATCGACGTTTAGCAATTTTAGACAAAGTTTCTACAAATATGTGGGAATCTTTTAGCTTATATGTCACCTTCGGAAGTTCGTTTTATAATGTTTTGATGAGGTATATGGATCTTCTTAGATGACTTAAATATAATGGGTAGAAAATATAAAAAACTTTAACAGGGCTTTTAACAAACTCCAAGCTTGATCTTAATGAACATCAATATGTTTTATAATATTTTGATGGGGTATATCTAGATCTTACTATATGACTTAAATATAAATATAATGTGTAGAAATTATTAAAAACTTTAACAAAGATTTTAACAACATCCATGCTTGATCTTAATGAACATCAATATGATAAGAGTGGCTCGTAGAAAATCCCTTTGTAATTGTTTTCAATAACCTCAAGCAGTCTTAAATGATCATCTTCATCTTTCACATTTTATACTTAAGTTTTATGATAGCACCTCAACCATTCTCAAATCATCATCTTCCATAGACGCGCTTGAGATTACACGCCGCATAGCTATTACAAAATTATTGAAAAAAATTACCATAAATTAATAATAATATTGATATCCAATTCTCTAAAAATTATTATAATATATTATATCTTATAAATTCTAGAATAAAAATTTATTTATTTTTAAGTAAAAAAATAAAATAAACAATAATACTAACAATTCAAATTTAAAAATGAAATCAAATAGTTTTGAAAAAATTTAATTTTGTGTGTGAAATTATATATATATATTGCAAGCTAGATTGAGCCTAAGTTGGGATCAACCCCAATGTTGGATGAGAGAACCATAAGATCCCACAAGTAGGATGCCTCCACTAGGTTTGTATAAGGTTTAATCAAGCTTGAATGCCCCTTGGGGAAGTAAAATTATCTCCCATAAGTTCCTTCCACCCTTAATCCTCCCCATGATATTTGAACCGAAAAGACTTGATGGGGACTAAACCTCAGACAAACCGATTGATATATACCCAAGTAGGGACATATATGGGGTTAAATGTATGTAATATGACCCCAAGGTGGGTATATGAGGCTAAATGTATATGTAGTAGGGTAGGCCTAATAAATAGGCCTCATGTGCAATGAGTGGATGGATATATAAAGTTAATGTAGTCATTGTTGAGAAACATGTGAAGTGATTATATGGATGTCTTGGGGTAATTGGATAAGGTTCTCATATTATTTAAGTAGTTATTGTTGTTCAACTAGGACTAGATATTTCCAAAAGACCAAACACCTTCAAAAATCGCTCACACAAACATATCACATATCAACACATCGATGTTTTTATGTGGTTTAAACCCTCAAAGAGAGAAACACTCCATGACCCTAGCTAAATAGCTACTTGAGGCAATATTATTATGAAAAAAAAGAATGTTATAAATGAGCTTCTCATAATCAATAAACTAGCATATGATCCTCCATGTTCTTTAAATAGAGATCATGGACCAATGGGATGTTAAGCCACAGATGAATGGCCATGAAGATCGAGGTGAAAATGAATTGTCGAATCACTCTATGTCAAGAACATATTGTGATAGTTGGATTACATATGCACAAATGCATAATAATGCATACTAAAGAAACATGCTTTAAACTTAAAACTACATTATAGTTCAAGTTGATCTTGAAAAACTCCTAAGTGAATAAGTATCGTAATGTCCTCCCTTAAGATCAACTTGGGAAAGGGTTGAAGGATTTACAAAAGCAACATTTATAGGATAAGGAAGGAGGCATTAGAGCTTATCCCTTCGCAACGATTTTTTTTAACTCCTAACATAGATCGAAGTTTAGAAAACTTCGCTTCTGTAAGAGACTTTGTGAATATTTCTACAACTTGATCATTTGTAGGTAAAAACAACACTTCAAGAATGGTATCATAAAATCTTTATGATGAAGTGAATATGTAGCTCAATGTGTTTTTTGTGGTGATATTGAACTAGATTTTTAGTGAGGTTGATGGCACTTTGATTGTCACACCAAAGGGTAGTTTGATGCTTCTTCTCAAATATAAACTCTAAAAGGGTCCGTCGAAGCCACAAAGTTTCACGATGTGCATTAATTGTGGCTTGATACTCTGTTTCTACTTAAGAAGGAGAAAGAGCTTGTTGTTTCTTACAAGCCCAAGTGGTAGGTCCAGAACCAAGACTGAAAACACAACTTGTAGTAGACTTATGATCATCAATATCATTGGCCCAATCTGAATCAATGAAACCAACTAACAAAGGAGTTCACCTTGATGATCTAAACAAAGTTGATCTTAATTAACTCTTAATTGTCTAAATATCATAAGATCCTCCCTTAAAAACAACTTGGGATAGGATTGAAGGATTTACAAAATTGACACTTATAGGAGAAGGAAGGAAGCATTAGAGCCTATCCCCCCTTTTGAAAAATTCTTGAACTCCTAAAATAGATTGAAGTTTAGAAAACTTCACTTCTGTAAGAGACTTTGTGAATATTTCTACAACTTCATCATTTGTAGGGAAAAAGAGCACTTCGAGAACATGATCGTAAACAAGATTTATGATGAAGTGCATATGTAGCTCAATTTGTTTGTTGCACTGATATTGAACTGGATTTTTGGCGAGTGTGATGGCACTTTGATTGCCACACGAAAGGGTAGTCATATTCTTCTTCTCAAATCCAAACATTGAAAGGATATTTCTAAGACACAAAGCTTCTTGAATTTCATTAATTGTGGCTCCATACTTTTCTTTTACTAAAGAAAGAACAAGATCTTGTTGTTTGTTATAATCCCAAGTGACTAGTCTACAACCAAGATATAAAGCATAACTTGTAGTAGACTTATGATCATTAGGATAGTTGTCCCAATTTGAATAAGTGAAACCAACTAATAAAAGAGATCCCCTTGAATTGTAATTAATGCCAAACTGAACTATACTCCAAATATATTGAATTATCATTGTTGTTTCTTTCCAATAGATTTCATGGGGTGTTTGCATAGAATAGGCAACAAGACCAACATCAAAGAAAATATTATGACAGGTATGAGTCAAGTATAAGAGACTACCAAAAATTTGATGATATAGGGTGGCATCTACTTTAGTTGAAGTGCAAGTGGAAGAAAATATTACTACATATTGGAAGGGAGAGGGGGTTGGTTTAGAACCTTCCATGTGAAAGCAACGAAGAAGGTCACATACATACTTAGACTGAGAAAGAAATACTTTTTCTTTGGTTTGCAATATTTGGAGGCTAAGAAAATGATGCAAATGTCCTAATTATGTCATTTCAAATTTCTTCTTAATACAATATTTCACATGGGTTAAAACTTTATGGTCTATGCTAGTAAGAATAGGGTCATTAACATAAATAATAAATATGATTATTATGGTTTCCTACTTTCTTGGTACATACATTGGGATTAGAATGACATCTACAAAAATTAGTGTCAATGAGAAATCTATCCATTTTGGAATACCAAGCTCGAGGAGATTGCTTAAGGCCATGTAGGGATTTATTAAGGTTACATACAAGGTTAGAGTTATTCTGAACATATCCAAGAGGTTGTTCTGTGTAAATTTCTTCCTACAAACCCCATGTGAGAAGGTGGACTTGACATCCATTTGATGGACCTCCCATTTATGTAAGGAGAAAGGGAAATAACAACATAGATGGAGTTTCCTATGGGAAATAGAATAGATGATGAATGGATGTATTGTTAAGGAACTCCTTGTGTAAGGTTACAGTTTCAAAACTCCATGGGTGAGATAACTTACAAAAACAAAACAATGTGGCTGGAGTTCATTTGGGAACAAGGGTAAAGGTTTCGTTGTAGCAAGTCCTTCTACTTGGGAAAACCTTTGGCAACTAACCTTGCCTTCAGTTTTTCAACACTTCCATCCAATGCATACTTAGTTCTATAGACCAATTTACATATGAAAATTATATTCCTTTTATAAGAAGTACAAGATCCCAAGTATCGTTTGCCATTAAGTAACGACATTCTTCATCCATAACTGCATCGTAATATAGATTCCTAAAATTTTATGCCAAAATGTCTATGGATCATGATTCTCTAAGACTTGAGCCAAAAGAGAAGTGGCTCAATGGAATTGAGAACATGTTTGGTGCTAATATCTAGCATTTCCTACAAGATCACCAATTGCTTAACATGTTGAATGGGCCCATAGAGGAAGTGATTGTGCTAGTGCAACTAGAGTAAAATGAGTAGGAGGAGGTGGATTTTCATCCTCACTATCATTATCAGAATCTAGAGTAGGAACATTGCCAAGGAAGTTGGTAATAGAATATGGCACAAGCACCAAAGATGGCTTGCATGCCATAGATGGTACATACATTGAATTAGGCTCGCAAGTCGAGATAGTTTCATAAAATTTAATATAATTTCTAATAATTATATCATGGGATTGTGTTTGAAGAATACTATAACATTTTACCTCTTCAGAATATCCAACAAATATGCACTTTTCACTTTTATGCCACAATGCTTTCAATTTTTCATCCAGAATATGAGTCCATTCTTCACTACCAAACAAATGGAAGTGCCTGACATTTAGTTTAATTTTACTCCATGGTTCTTATAGTGTTATACCTTTTAAATCTTTAGTGGGGGTGTGATTAACTATATAATTTGCACAAATTGTGGTGTATCCCAAAATTGAAGACTTAATCCCTTAGCTTGGAGCATACAACTAGCCATTTCTTTTAAAGTATGATTATTTTTCTTAGCTACACCATTTTGTTGTGGTGTATATGAAACAATGTATTGTTGTTGGATGTCCTCCATAGTGCCAAAAGTAGTAAACTTGTTTTTAACGTATTCTCCCCCACTATCATATCATAACTTGAGAATTTTATGGCAAGATTGCTTCCCTTGACAGCCTTGTGGGCCAAGAACATGTCAAAAACTTTGCTCTTATGTTTTAGGAAATAAAACAAAGTAGAGTAATCATCAATGAATGATAAAAAATATTTGAATCAGAAAAGGAAGTAGCTGGCAGGGGACCACACAATTCACTATACACAAGTTGCAAGGGGGTTGAGGTGGGCCAAGAGGCATGCTTGTGAAAAGTATATCAATGATGTTTTTCAAGTATACAACTAGAACAAACACCGTCCCTACAGTATACCATTGTGAGACCTGTCACCATATTTTCTTTACATAGTTTTTACAATGAACGATATTTAAAGTAACCAATTTCTCATGCCAAATTTTGCTTGAGTCATCACTATGAGCAACAAAAACTGAGGGAAAAAGTGATGACCCAAAGTTGTTAAATTTGTAAAAATTGGGAATAACATCAACAAATCGAGTGGCTGGGACATGCCTAGGACCCCAATTGTTCCATATCCTACAACATTAAGAGATCTATCATCGCCAACAATTTTTTTTGGTGTTACATTCATTCATAGTAGTGTTTTGGGGAAAATCCCCTAATGGACATGGGTTAAATTCATGATAGAGCGATGCCCTATAAAGCAACTTACACACTCTCCCCAAGAAAGCAACCAAGAACAATTTTAGAGCTAATTAAGAATTTAAACTAAGAGATCAAGTTCCTACCTATAATCCCATGGTTGTAGAAGATCCCTTCTTCCAATGTTTAATCCAAAGGTGTTCTTGAGAGTATACAATCACAAAGGGAATGAGAGCAAAAACAAAATCACTGCAAATATAAAGGAATTAACAACAAATATAATGGTATTAAATTATAAAAATGTAACAAACAAGAATTTAACACATTGATGGGACATAAAATAAAGCTATTTATATTAAAATAATAACAAGAAACATGAATGATTTCACCTGCTCTTGGTTATGACACAATTATGGAATCATAATTTGAGTTCCTTTACCGGGTCCACACACATGCACAATTTCTAATGCTCCACACAAAACAAGCCGAAGAAAACTAGAAGATGGTTTGTTGGCTAGATAAGAAGTGGCGACTACTGGAAATGTAGATTTCCAAATACAAGGGAAGGTTTGTAGATTAAGTACTGGGGCTGTGGATTCAGTTGACAAAATTTAACATAAGGATTCTAATGTATCCTCTCCCTTCCCATATTCTCCTTAACCTGTTTTATACTTTTGGGGAGGCAGTTAGGAAAGTTATATTAGTTATTCATGGGAAAGGCGGTTGGAACTCATGAAATTAATTTCACTTTTCTCAAGAAATTATTATTTTTTACTTGAAAATAGGGCATATGTGGGATATACACTACTAGAGTATGTATACATGGGAAATACACTAGTAGGATACGTATGTGTAAAACAATGAGGTAATTTGAGGAATCTTACCAAGAAGGGATAATATTATTGACCCATAGAAGGACAAGGAAGTTTGCAAAGGGGTTGAAGATCATAGAAAATAACAAAGTAAGCATCTTTGCAATGATATGGAAAAATATGCTATAATAGGTAGAAAATATAGCTTTACCTTAGCCATATGATAATATGATCCGAAATTGATGAATTGCTCATTTGAAGAAGAAGAAGAGAAAGAACATGTATTGAAAGAAAAACTAGAAGCACAAAGTGCATTTCTTTAAGTTGTAGAGTTAGAAGACAAATCAAGGTTAATGCTGTACTTTTTATTTGTTACTTTCAAGGCCACCATCTTCTTACAAAATTTAGATTCCATGTGACCATCTTTCCTGCAAAAGTTGCAATGATGCTTAGTATTTTTATCTTTTGAGTTGGTATTCTTGTCACCCTTGTAAGGATGAGTTAGCTGAGAGGGTTTGGGACCCTTGTTTTTCTTATTATTGTGAGGATTTTTCTTCTTGGGATTTTTGGTTTTCATTATTCTATTGTGCCACTAAGGCTTTGCTAGATGTATATACATTATTGATTACTCTATGATATATGAGCTTATCTTTCTCTCTAATCAATGTATCACAAAATGATTCAAGAGTGGGATTTGTATATTGAATTCCTAGAGATTCTTTCATGGAGTAAATGGTAGATACAAAAACCAAGTAGGTAGGTCCATGTTGGTGCTCAAGTTTTGGTTCAATTGGAAGTAACTGCATGCCAAGGAAGACAGTTAGAAGCAAATGCATTCCAAGGAAGACAATTAGAAGCAACTGCACATTGATTCAATTAGAAGTAGTTATTTGTTAAGAAATTTAGCTAGAGATTCCGCGCCACCAACAAGTTTTGTAGTTTTGGAACCTAATCCCATATAATGGAATATTTTGTAATGGGATGGGTTTAGTTAGTTCTCTGTCAATTCTTCTATGGATTTTTTTGTAACGAGATACTTGGGTTTTGAGATGATATATTGTTGTTATGTTACGTGTTTTTAATCTCTACTATACTATAATGTTTTGATTGTTATGGTTGTATTGATGAAAGACCATTAAGTTGTTGAGTTGAATATATAGCCATGGGTTGTAGCTAGTCTTGAATATTAATATAATGTAGATGTTGTATCAGATTTTCCTTGCCTATTTTCTTGATGATTGAATGCATGGTAAATGTTCAATAATTTAGAAGATGAATGCTGGTAGCTTGGTAATAATTCAAATGCATGGTTAAGTGAAGGAATGAATGCACTAATGGACAAAAATAACCCATCCTCTCTTGTGCATAAGTGTAATTGGTCTCTATAATTCCCTACATGCATCTTAGGTGAGACCTTTCACTGCTTGCAAGGTATTGAAAATGTTGGTTCCTGTAGGGTTTTTGTTGGTGATGTAAGTTGAACCTTGGGTTTGACATATCCCAGCCAAAAAATGTTGGTTTCGTTGCTAGGACCTTTATGGGGATTGCGAAGGGAGGATACAAAATGAGGTGGAATCCCACTAAAGGTGATATCAAAGAATGGATACAAAGCAAGGAGGACGAGTTTACTAGAGGACTCCATATTTCACCCCATCACTAGAAAGACAAGTATCTTTATTCAAATTTGCATGAAATTTCTTCTATGTGCTTCATATTTTGTTATATGAATGGACAAAGAGGCACACTGAGATTAATACCATTTGGAGAGAACCTCATTTAATACTATGGACTGAAGACAAGACACAAGAACTGAAATACCTATATAATAAGTGGCCTAGAGTGGTTGAGTTTTGGTTCATGTGTGTTAAAGAAGGGTGTATTATAGAACTTGCTATAGGAGCTAGTGAATGATATAGCAGTATAGAAGAAAGATTTGAAGAGGGCCCAAGAAAGAGGTTCTTGGCACAAATTAAATTGTGGGTAAAGATTGCATTTATTAAGAAGAGGATAATCAAAATGAGCCTCGATAGCATGTCATTGTCAACCCTACATTGTGGGGGTGGAGCATGAAGAAGTGGGAGAATAGGTAGGGAAAAAAATCGATCTAGAAGAGAAAAGACTCCAAAATGAGAAATTACATGCAAGAAGGGTTGAGATAAAGGATTTAGTAATATGAAATAAAGGAACAGTCCTTGAGTCATTATAGACATCCTCCTTGTTGTTTTGGGAATGATTTTCACCTTTTTGCAACTTCTACTACCTACATGCTTGTTCTAGGGAAAACAATAGCAATTTCCCATGTACATGCAAGTGTTGAGTGCTTCCACTTGCATTTTAAATGATACTGTTAGTATAGTGCACTAGTGTCTCCCTCTTTTTAGTGATTTTTTCACTTTTAGGGTTGTTCTAAAGGGGTCTAGTTGCAATTTTTGGAGTCTCTTCTATTCCCGGGTTTGTGTAGGAGCACTCGGGGGTGGTTTCTTCTATTGAGAGTGATCCTAACTTGATTTTAAAACCCCTTTTGAATATTTTTGGATTGTATCTTGCTTTGTACCTCGCCTCCTTGCCTGGCATGACCTTGTTTGTATGGTGTTTATCAGCCTCTGCTAGGAGGTATAGAATGAACTTGGGATCCATTTGATCCTTGTATTACTCAATCTTTTTGGTCAAAATCCTGATGCCAAAGTGGTTTACTTAATCTCCTTTACATTTTTTCCTTACAAGAGAGGTCTTATCAGGCCTTAGGTCAATCTAGGGTTCTATTTTTGTGGACATAGTACATAAGTTCATTTTCCTTGTCTTTACATCATATGTATGTACGTATTTATAGTTTAAATTATTTTTTCGCTTTAAAAAGAAAAACAAAAAAGAAACAAGTCTTTTTTTTTATTTGCATTTAGGATGGTGTCATTAGGCTTAGGTGCATCACATATCTCTATTTTTTTAAATGAAGAAAATATATCTTTCGTTTTCAGCCTGCATTTTCAGTTTCAAAAATAAAAAGAGAAGCAAAAGTTATGTATTTTGAATCTCTTTCAAATTTGCCATGTTGTTTTCGCTTTCAAGTCAAAACATTATTAGTTTCATCATTGCTACCTTTTGAGTAATCAACAAACCTTAAAAAGAATGATGATAATTAAAACATGTTATAAAGGTTTGTTTTTAAGGGACAGTGCACACACACACTAGTCTATGTTAGTGTTTTGGGTTAGGGATTATCTCTAAACTACCCAAAACTATCAAAATTAAACATACTAAGTCTAGGGTAATTTTTAGGAGCAAAATTTCGCCAATTGGATATTTTGGGTTTTTTTTCAAAAATAAATTCGCTATTTGGTCATTTTTAGTGTCTAATATCGCCTATATTTACATATAATATGTTTTTTAAATCCTAATATTCGCCAAAATTTACACATTTTAGTGTTAATTTTATGTTTCATATTTAATATTCTCCTACCTATCTATAAACATTTTTTTTTCAATCCAAAACAATCATCTAGAATACTATACTTAAGTATAATATTAGAATCCTTAAAAAATACCCCTAAGTGGCCTTTCTGTGAGGAAATCCAACCTTACAAAGTGGTGAAATGGAAAGTTCCTTTCAAACAAAAGTTAAGCATCAGGTAGTGCAAGGTTTATTTGTGGAGATATCCCTCAAATACTTAGTTGAGCATAGATTAGATTTGTTACGCATTCGGAGATTCATTCAGTACCACCCTTGGCCCTGTGTGGTACCAGTGTTGTTTGATTTCTGGCTTATCTACCCTTCCCATGTGCATCGACTAAAATGACGATTGTTTCATCAAACCCTCTTTGCAAGTTTGGTATCCTTAATATCTTGACCTCTAGGACTCTACACACATTATGGTGGAAGGTTATTTCCACTATACCTAGGGCAGGATCGGGAGGAAATATCTTTTATACAATTTGGGAAAACGGTTTGGTGTTTCAAGTGCTTGGACATAAGGAGGTGTATTGTGGACCCCAAGTAACTGTCCTTCACCCTTCATTGGTTAGTCATGAGCCTTAATCATCCCATAATCTCGTTTGGAAGGTATCTTTATTTGCCTGTTCTGGATACTTACGAATTTTTCTAGTGGTGTTCTCTCTATGTTGTTTGTTGCTAGTTGGGATTAGAAATTTTGTTTCTTGTTGAGTCAGAAACTATGGCTAGTATCCCTGTGGGAACCAAGCAAGAGACCCCCATTTAAGGGGATTATTGTTCTTTTTCTTTTGCTAGGAATGTTGGTGTTCCCTTGATGGCCACTTCGAGTCTTCCTGGATTCACCCTTGGGATACTGGTTTGGTTTTTTTCAACTCAAACTGTCCTAAATTCTCCTTATGCTTCTCAACCAAGAACCTTATATAAAGGGAATCAAAGTATTGGGGCTAATTTTCATTAAGAAGGGGATAATGAAAATGAGCCCCGATAGCATGCCATTGTCAACCCTACATTGTGGGGGTGGAGCATGAAGAAGTGGGAGAATAGGTAGGGAAAAAAATTGATCTAGAAGAGAAAAGACTCCAAAATGAGAAAATACATGCAAGAAGGGTTGAGATAAAGGATTTAGTAATATGAAATAAAGGAACAATCCTTTAGTCATTATAGACTTCCTCCTTGTTGTTTTGGGAATTATACTCACCTTTTTGCACCTTCTACTACCCGCATGCTTGTTCTAGGGAAAACAATAGTAATTTCCCATGTACATGAAGGTGTTGAGTGCTTCCACCTGCATTTTAAATGATACTGTTAGTATAGTGCACTAGTGTCTCCCTCTTTTCAGTGATTTTTTCACTTTTAGGGTTGTTCTAAAGGGGTCTAGTTGCAATTTTTGGAGTCTCTTCTATTCCCGGGTTTGTGTAGGACCACTCGAGGGTGGTCTCTTCTATTGAGAGTGATCCTAACTTGATTTTAAAACCCCTTTTGAAGATTTTTGGATTGTATCTTGCTTTGTACCTCGCCTCCTTGCTTGGCATGACCTTGTTTGTATGGTGTTTATCAGCCTTTGCTAGGAGGTATAGAATGAACTTGGGAGCCATTTGATCCTTGTATTACTCAATATTTTTGGTCAAAATCTTGATGCCAAAGTGGTTTACTTAATCTCCTTTACATTTTTTCCTTACAAGAGAGGTCTTATCAGGCCTTAGGTCAATCTAGGGTTCTATTTTTGTGGACATAGTACATAAGTTCATTTTCCTTGCCTTTACATCATATGTATGTACGTATTTATAGTTTAAATTAATTTTTCGTTTTAAAAAGAAAAACAAAAAAGAAACAAGTCTTTTATTTATTTGCATTTAGGCTAGTGTCATTAGGCTTAGGTGCATCACATATCTCTATTTTTTTTAAATGAAGAAAATAGATCTTTCATTTTTAGCCTGCATTTTTAGTTTCGAAAATAAAAAGAGAAGCAAAAGTTATGTATTTTGAATCTCTTTCAAATTTGCCATGTTGTTTTCGCTTTCAAGTCAAAACATTATTAGTTTCATCACTGCTACCTTTTGAGTAATCAACAAACCTTAAAAAGAATTATGATAATTAAAACATGTTAGAAAGGTTTGTTTTTAAGGGACAGCGCACACACACACTAGTCTATGTTAGTGTTTTGGGTTAGGTATTATCTCTAAACTACCCAAAACTATCAAAATTAAACATACTAAGTCTAGGGTAATTTTTAGGAGCAAAATTTCTCCAATTGGTTATTTTGGGTTTTTTTTCAAAAAATAGATTCGCTATTTGGTCATTTTTAGTGTCTAATATCGCCTATATTTACATATAATATGTTTTTTAAATCCTAATGTTCGCCAAAATTTACACATTTTAGTGTTAATTTTATGTTTCATATTTAATATTCTCCTACCTATCTATAAACATTTTTTTTTTCTATCCAAAACAATCACCAAGAATACTATACTTAAGTATAATATTAGAATCCTTAAAAAATACCCCTAAGTGGCCTTTCTGTGAGGAAATCCAACCTTACAAAGTGGTGAAACAGAAAGTTCCTTTCAAACAAAAGTTAAGCATGAGGTAGTGCAAGGATTATTTGTGGAGATATCCCTCAAATACTCAGTTGAGCATAGATTAGATTTGTTACGCATTCGGAGATTCATTCAGTACCACCCTTGGCCCTGTGTGGTACCAGTGTTGTTTGATTTCTGGCTTAGCTACCCTTCCCATGTGCATCGACTGGAATGACGATTGTTTCATCAAACCCTCTTTGCAAGTTTGGTATCATTAATATCTTGACCTCTAGGACTCTGCACACGTTATGGTGGAAGGTTATTTCCACTATACCTAGGGCAGGATCGAGAGGAAATATCTTATATACAATTTAGGAAAGCCGTTTGGTGATTCAAGTGATTGGACATAAGGAGGTATATTGTGGACCCCAATTAACTGTCCTTCCTTCACCCTTCATTGGTTAGTCATGGGCCTTAATCATCCCATACTCACGTTTCGAAGGTATCTTTATTTGCTTGTTCTGGATACTTACGAATTTTTCTAGTGGTGTTCTCTCTATGTTGTTTGTTGCTAGTTGGGATTAGAAATTTAGTTTCTTGTTGAGTCAGAAACTATGGCTAGTATCCCCATGGGAACCAAGCAAGAGACCCCCATTCAAGGGGATTCTTGTGCTTTTTCTTTTGCTAGGAATGTTGGTGTTCCCTTGATGGCCACTTCGAGTCTTCCTGGATTCACCCTTGGGATACCGGTTTGGTTTTTTTCAACTCAAATTGTCCTAAATTCTCCTTATCCTTCTCAAGCAAGAACCTTATATAAAGGGAATCAAATTATCCCCCACAACCCCCCCCATCCCCCCTTCACTAGTAGCATCCACTCCTCCTCTTTCCACCTCATGTGGTGAAAGTTCTGATACTAGTAACCTACATTCTAAAAGGAATAAAAGGAGGAAGAATAGGAAGCAGATGCAAAAGCAAGGGGGAAGACACCCAACCTATGGAGGTCATGCTTGGGACATTCACCCAACCTCTGTAAGTCATGTTGGACTTATCCATCCAACCTTTGAGAGTCATGATGGGGGAAACCACATAGCGTAAGGATATCATACTCAGGGAAAACAACCAGCCTTTTCAAGACATGTTGGACCCATTAACCAGCTTATTCTAGTCATGTTGGGGGAAACCACCCAACCTATGGAGGTCATGTTGGGGGAAAATAGTTAGCCAATGCAAGTCAAGTTGACAATGTTGAGGAAAAAAAACGTATAGGACACAAGCTTAAGTTCCCTTGTATTATTTGCAAGGGAGGTCACCTTACCCATCTGTGCCCTACTATTGCAGAAGTACAAAGATTGTGGTCCAATTCTTGAGGATATTCTTCTCCTGAACAACCTATGATTTCTTAGAAAAATATTCAAAATTTATTTGATCAAGTGGTTGACCCAATTCAATATTTGGTCAATACCACTCTTCCTTTGGAGAGTGACCCGCATCAAGTGGTTGAACCAATGCAATATTTGGTCAATCCCACTCTTCCTTTAGAGACTGAACCGCATCAAATGGTTGATTCAATGCAATATTTTGTCAGTACCACTCTTCCTTTGGAGAATGACCTGCATGAAGTGGTTGAATTGAGGACATCTTCAATAAAACCCACTCTTCCTTTGGAGAGTGACTTGTCTACTAGTCATGTTTTCTTCACTTCCAGTTCAGAACTTTCTGGACAATGGGGCAATGATTTCACTTTGAATGAACCTTCACTAAGTCCTTGGATTGCTTCCTTTGATTGGAATACTCTAGTTGAGTCGTGCCTTCCTTCTGCTACACCTTTCCAAATAAAGGTCCAAGTTAGACACTACACAGTTGTTCATTGTATTGTAGATGAAGGAGCCTATGTTAGTATTTTATCCATGACTTCTTAAAGGGGTATGAGATATCCCAACCCCGTTTCAACTGTTAATTAGCCACTGGCATTTTATAGAATACATGGTCAAACTTTGGGAGTTATTTCTAGAACACTTGTTTCTTTAGGCAGGAAGACCATTTTAGTCAATTTTATGGTTATAGAGGACCCCTTGGACTTCAATATGCTCCTTGGGTGTTATGTATATTCTATGAATGTTGTGGTGTCTACACTCTTTCATGTGATGTATTTTACTCACAACGAAAAACATTTTCATTGTTGATGAGCTAGCATTTGTTGATTCCTATCATTACTCGAATTTAGGCCAAGTATATCCTTTGTCAATTCCCAGTGTTTCAGTAGAAAGTACCCCACCAAAGGTGAATTATGTGGCCTCATATCACTTGTGTCTAATTTCTATTGAGAAGAAGCCTCTTCATTCATGCTTACTTTCTTGGGACTCGGTCCAAATAGTTGACCGGGTGATTTATCCCATCAAGAGATTGGAGCATGCTTTTCAACCTATTGATCCAACTAAATGTTCGTACATCCATTCCATCTGCAATGATCTACTTCCTTCAAATGAAGTCTTCCTAGAGTCTTGTTGCAGCTGCAACAAGTTCCCAAAATTCTAAAAATTTTTAGGGCCCCCTTTTTTTTTATTACATTGTTTTTGTCTTCTTTGATTTGGTCTGAGAGCTTTTAGAAAGAGTTGCTTATGATTGAATGGGTTTACCACCTTTCTAAATCTCCCTCTAACGCTAAAAAATTTCCATTTTTAACCAAGCCTTATTGTTACCTTTGGGCACCTTTGAAACTGCCGGAATTGGAAGTTATTTGGTTAATACCCCGCCATTGCGGATGAATTTTCGTTTGGTCTTCCGCCGTTGCGGACGGATTTTTGGATTTGCCTTTGTTTTTCTTTCCGACCCGTCGGCTGCCTTTTTGGTTCTGCATCGGGGCATTTGCGACTTCTCTTTCCGCCGCTGCGGACGGGTTTTCCCTTTCTTTCTGATTCATGTGTTTCGGCTACTTTTTGACTTTACATCGGAGTAGTTGTTGTTTCTTCTTCTGCCATTGTGGATGGTTTTTCATTTCAACTTCGTTTTCTTTGCCGATCTCTTTGTTTTGCTCCAGCGGCTTTGGCATCAGAACCCTTTATCTTTCCTACTTCCGCCGTTGCGGCTGGTAAAACTCTTACCCCTCCGATCGAAAAGTTTTCCGCTTCTGACTTAAGACCCGCCGTTGCGGAAGAGGGTGTGCTTTGAGGTTCCGACGTTGCAGGTGGGAATAGCGTTAACCCCTCTGATGCAAGGTCGTGTTGTTTCCGATTCAAACTTCACGGATGGTTTTATGATATGAGTTCCCGCCATTGCGGAAGAAATTTCACTATCGGCTTCCGATCCAAAAGGCCTCCGATGTCTGATCGAAAATTTTTCCCGCCATACACTTTTCCGTGGATGACTTAAAGCTCTGACCGACCACCATTGAGGAAGGAAGTTCACTGTCTTCCTCCGATCCATAAGCTATTCGACGTCTGATGTATTGTTTGTTGACTTATATATATGCAGGTCATGGAGTTTATTTTATCATTTCACTATCGTCGAATATTGTGCTCTGTCGCTTTCGGTTGCTGTCGCTCGCTCGCCCGGTCCCCCGTGTTCAGTACATACAGTCCAGGTGTCTTCACCGTGAGGCTCGGCAGGATTCTCCACGTTGGTTAGTTGCCGTATATCCAGGTAGGCTCCTTGTCACGTTGTCCCGTTCCGTTTGAGCCGTGTTTGCTTTCTACGGGGTTTTGTTTTACCGATCGTTTGCTTGTCCCATTGAACTACGAGCCTATATAGTTGGGGTTTTGTATCTTCACTGTCTATGGGAGGGCAATTTTACCTTTGGGGTAGTTTTTCACCACCGTCTGTTCATAACCCTGCACGTAGAGAGGAAAAGGGTTTGGTGCGAACGACCGTTACGCTGTCCGCACCAAACCTCCCTATGTAATGATGTATGGTTGGCCATGGCCCCGCCGGGTGAATTTGGGACTGTCTGTCTAAATTTTGAGCTTCCTGTATGGTAAAAACCCTGAGTGTGTTTGTCATGTTTTTCGCACAGCCCCAGTCAAGATCAGTGGTCGAATCCCCGGCCAGTTTAAAAGAAACTTATCACCGTGTTCCTTCGGTTGGCCATAGGCTGCATAGACACGGTCTCACCAGAGTACTGTTGCAGTCTCCTGCGCAGCTCATTTGTGCTCAGTCGTCTAAAACCCTAGTCATTTAGAAGGGATATGCCACTGTTTTGGTTTGTTAGCTAGGAATCACATGGGTAGTGGTTTTGATAGGAGCGCTATTTGCAGCAGGATGACAATAATACCCGCAGAGAGCGAAATGTGTAGTCGAGTAAATGTAATTATTTTGCCGCAAACCGCATGAGCCCTCGTCAATTTTATGTTTGCTGGGCTGTATTGTTAAATTGTTTGGTATTGGAAACATAGGCGACTTGCACAGTCGTACTGCATATAACTACTTTCAATCATCCTCTTTGTTTGCTATACATAGACTAAACCACTGAACATTGCACAGTGCATTTTAATGGTTCTGATGGTCAAGGCATTTTAGGCTGTACATGCATGCATTTGCTTCACTACTTGCTATTACATTAAACACAGGAAAATGGCACATTGCACATGGATGTAGATCTATTGCTGTCTAGAACATGGTTGATGGAATGGTTTAATATCATACAACAATGTTTTGCATCATGCTAGGTAGAGACGAGGTCACTAAACATTGTGCATTTGATTGTAATAGTCATGTTAGTCAGGCCAGTTCAGGCTATGCAGGCTTATATCTTAGCTTCATTGACTAGTTGCTGTCATGATACACATAGTAAGAATAAATGTTGCACAGTGTCTTGTAAATGCCTGCAACTTGAATTGCTTAAGGTCACAATGTTATACATGGCAGGAAGAACTCACAATGTCCAAGAGACAAAGGAAGAAGGCCCCTGCGGCCGAAGAAGAACCAGAAGTAGAAGTGGTAACTAAAACTGAATGCATATATGAGGATACAAAGTGCATTTCTGGAGTTGAACCCGAATATCAATGGGGGGAGATCTATAGACTGATCACCCGAAGAGAGGTTCCTGATATAGGGCTGGAGGAAGAGTCCATTTACGCTAACATTGAAAAATATGCACTAATGAAAGTCGCCACAAGACCAGAGCTGTTTCCCTGCTCTGAAGTGATTGGGTGGATTCTACCCCGGGCAGATGCCACCACAATGATTCTGGAAGATGTCAACAAACAGGGCTATGCTACATATAGCCCTGGATATGTATCTCTGGCCTACCACCTGCCAGAAGCCCAAATCTTTCTATCTAATGATTGGCTGAATAACATCAGAATGGACTTGGTAGAAACCATGAAGAGAATGATGTTGTCTGGAAAGCATTTTAGGAATAAAGTAACCGGGGAATATGATACTGCAAGTTTGAGGGATCCATACAGATTCATCGCCTTGATGCACAACAGAATATTTGGAAGAGCTCATGGCAGGTTGTTCAAGCTGGAATGGATACCTATCATCTTTTATGTGGCAACCCAGGGGACAATCTTCAACTGGGCTAGCCTGGTCTCAAACAGTCTTTCTGCTTGCTTGGTCGCAGCCTTGGGAGGAGAGTCCTAGAAAAAGTCCGAATTTTATATGAGTTCAATACTGATAGACTGCATATTGTGCCACCAGCCCTTCCCTTGTCTCAGGTGCATCTGGGACAGAGAAAGGATGCCCATATATGCTGCTTACAAACCATTATGGGTGCATAAGTATCATAGCCATTACATGGAAGTCTGTGAGCATTTCCTTATGCCCCTATATGCACTCATTTTCCTTAAAGAGTGTGATTGTATGTCGGAGGAGGCCATGCAAGTGATACAGGAATATGCAAACTATTTCTTAACTGAGAATGACATGTACTTTAGAATGTTTGGAGGGACGAGAGCACCTTCCCTGCTGCCCAAATACACAACTGACTACATTGTCCACAAGGAGGCAGTCAGACAAGTATTCATAGATGGAATAGGCAGTTTTCTATTTGAACATAAGAAGACTGCGTACCCTCCTTTACCATTTAAGCTAGGAAGCTACCGATTCACTAAGGTAAAACAGGCTAAGGAATTCGTAGAAGAATTGGAAAGATTTCATTTTGGCAAGATGCCATATCATAGGAGTGACTCCCAAGGTAAAGTGGCGGAGCATTGTAAAGAACACAAAGTACATTTCGAGTATACTCACCATTTTGAATGGGAAGAATCTGTCTTCCGAAATGCCCCAAACATGACAGCCCTAAGGAGAAGGTTCAAGCCAAAGATCACCACTAGAGGTGAAAAAGGGGCTGAGCAAGCCAAAGCTGAAGAAGAGGCCAAGAGGAGACAGGAGGAGGCCCAGAGGCTAGCACAGGAGGCTGCAGGGTGGCTGCACGGTGAGGAAGAAGGAAAAAGAAAAGCTGCCCAAGAAGCAGTTGAAAGAGCTCATGAAGCGGCTGAGAAAGCCCAGGCAGCAGCTAGAGAAGCAGAGGAAGCAGCCCAAAGAGAAGCAGAAGAAGCAAAGAGAAATCTCGATGAGGAGCTGCAAAAGCAAGAATCTGAAAGGCTTAAGCTGACAGAAACAGAAACTGAACAGTCAGCTACTGATAAAGCTATAGGGCAGACACAAGACACAGAAAAATCAGAAGCCTAGGATCCACAAGTTCCTACTGCGAGCACACTTGGGGTCCCCACACTCAAGCTGGTGCCTTTTGTGCAGAAAAAGGGAGAAGAAATCCCTGACTTCAACACTGTCTTCTATGATAGGGCAACAAAAAGGATCATAAAGAGAACAGAGAGGAAAGTTGAGTCAAGAGGCTTGCCCGAAAAGATGATCACCGATACACCTGTGGCATTGGGAACGGATCGAGATCCGAGATTCACCATGAGAGCCGGGGATGCAATGATTAGTGCCTTAGAAGATAACCTGGACAAGGTATTGACTAACTTGGAGTCGTCAAATAAATCATCCGCTCAGTTGAAGGATACCTTGAGGAAAGAAAGAGAAGAAGGAAATAGGTTGAAACGAAAATATGAAGACATGCAAAGGGCGATGAAGACTGCTGAAGCTAAACTGCAGGCCCTCCAGGTAGAGAGGCAGGTTACAGAAACTACCCAAGAATTCCTTGATAAAGTACAAAAGGAATATCAAGAGCTAAAAGGGGAGAAGGAGCAGTTGCTGCAAAAGGTTGAAGAGCTGGAAGAGCAACAAAGGATTCTTCTGCAAGCCGGTGATCTGCACACTCAAGAGCAGAACAAGAAGCATCAAGAGGATATTTCCTCTCTTACAGCTGTGCTGGAAGAAGCAAAGGAACAATAGGTCAACCTTCAGCCATTCAAAGAGCATGTCTTGGCACAGAAAGCTAGGATGATACAGCTGCAGACTGCAATAGAGGAGGAAAGGTGCAAAGTCCTACAGATAGATGGCTGCTTAGAAGAAATCATAGAAACCTCCTCTTACTTCATGGATAGGTCTCAGGAGGTGCTTGAAGTTTTGACTACCCGGATGGTAAGGCTGGAAAACAATGAAGAAACTCCAGCAGAGCTACCATCAAAAGACCACCAGGCTCTCAAGCGGGATCACGACCTCATGGAATTCGCCATCAACACTGCTGGAGATTTTGAGAAGGCAGTTAAAAAGACAAAAGGACTGTGCATCGAGTTTTTCAGGAGACTCCTCATTACTTACAACCGGTGCTAGATCGAGTCTGAGCAAAGGTTGGATGCTTTCCCAGATCACCATGCTTTTGTAGAACTATTGCAGAAAAGATACCAGGAAGAAGAAGCCAAGGTACAGGACATTAAAGCCCTGGATGATCAGGTCTTGAAAAGTGAAGTAGATCATTCAGCCATTAGTGTACAGCTTCTGGAAGATCAGCTTCAACTGAGTGCAGCTAGGATCGAGGCCATAAAAAACCAGGTTGAAAAGTTTGAGATTAATATCCAGTTTTTGGAGCCTTGTGCTTTTGAAGGCCTTGCTGCTGAAGCCTCTACGTGGAAGAAGTTTCTAGATTCCCAAGTGGGACCCTCCTCGTGAAGGATTGGGAAATTTTGTATTTTGTAGTCTTTTTGTAAAATATTTGGGAAAAGGAAAGCGTTGGGAAATGAAGGGTTGGCAAGCCCAAAGGTTACTTTGGGCAGCCCAACCATCTCATCCTTGTTGTATAAATGTAAGAGTCTTAGAAGAGAAAATGGCTTTTAGACTTTTCAATTTTTCCTAGTTAGACTGGAAATGAATATTGTAAGAAGAACTATTTCTCTTTGCAAAACAAAATGATGGTTTGCTGTTGGAGAAAGATTGGTGTAATTTCCAAATGTTGTGCTATGGATGACTAAAAGATGAACTATTTTGTTTTTCATCTTGTGTCCATGAATCGTGAGATCGTTCTAACTCTATGACCTATGTCTTTGTTTGAATGATTTCTGATTTATTTTGTGGAAGGATCACCATGAGTAATGTATGCTGCTTATATAACAACTAGCTATCTGATTGTTATAATATCCTTAAATTGTTCATGCATTGTAGAAAGAAATATTAGCTATCTGTAAATTCCTTTTTATCATGCATGCACATCCACATTACTCATAAATAAATTACAACTCGGCTCCTCGAGGATAGGTAGATAGATAGATAGATAGTTAGATTATTTCATTGTTGCATATGTGATTTGGATGCTTGTGAATGCAAAGACAAGAGGTAAGAACCTGCACATCACATTGTGAATGCTCCTTGCATCTCGATCATCTTGCATGGTTAGTTAGATACTTGCATCTCATACTTAAGTCAAAAAATACAAAATTTCGGTGGACCGGGCCGCAACCGGTAAAGCCTTTATTTTGTTACTTGACCTACGGTAGCCGGACCGCAAACCGGATGGATTCCCTATACCAAACAATCAACGGGCTAGTTGGGAACGTTGATTGGGGAGAATCCCTTTCTGTTGTTGCCTGCGAATTTCCAGGCCTCAACAAGTCTATGATCCAATCTGACATTCTTTTGGATCATGACTCAATTGTGGTTAAATATAGCCCGAATTGCTTTTGGAGTTTGATATTTCTAAGGATCGATCCTCAGAAATTGACATTGTTGATTCTTTAGACTGTGTCATCGAGTAGTAATTTCGGTACTCCTGATGAGTTTTATTCTGGTTGTATAAATTTTTACTCTTGTGATGTTGAGTTTATTTTTGCAGACTCCATAACCTCTACCAACTTTATCTTTCCTCTCAAGGTTGATCTTATTGATTGTAAATCCTTAGGACTTGGAACTATAGAGTCTTCCTCCACTAGTTGTACCTTGACTGTGACTTTTGTTTAATATAACAAAGTTGCAAATGTTTCTACCAAAGTGACTTGTATCAGATCTCTTTTTCTGAACATGATCTTGGTATTGTTGTTTCTTAGATGCATGATTCTTAGTTTGATTTATAGCTACTTACTGGTCTTGGTCTTTTTATTAAGTTGTAACTGCATTTGCACATACCTTGCTCGTGCTTATGATCCTGATGGTGGATTCCATGTTTTTAGATCATTGTATAAGTCCTCATTTCTTCTCTCATTATCTATCAACTTTGTATCATTTTGTTGTTGCATATTGGCACCCTTTACCTTGAGGAGACACTTCTAGAGTGTCCTTATCTTGCTCATGTTCCCTGCACTATGCTTAGGTATATTCCTTGTGCTTGTAACTAGTTTTGCATGCCCTTGACACTCATCTCCTCGCATTAAGATCATTTTCCAGCTCTCCTTTGAGCTCGTTAAAAACAGTAAGAAAGCCACAAGTTGAATTTTTCAGGCTCATTAAAACTTTACGGGAAAGGCATATGGAGTTGTCTTTATGCTCTTGTTAGACTCCTTAAACTTAACAAGATTGTCGAGATATCATTTTACTTTAAATTTGTTAAAGGATTTGAAGATACATCCACATTACTATCATTTTTAACCCTTTCTCGAACCATGTGTATTATTTATGAAAAAGAAATTCTCTTATTCGTTGTGGATAGAAGAGTATTCTTAGGTATAGGTTTATCTCTTTTTTGGGCTTGAGATACTAAACATATGAAAAAGGAACATGTTTGAGTTGACTTTTTATTTTTCATGCTCTGGTTTAAACCATGAAAAATATTTCGAGCATTATTTGTGCTATTGACATGCTTGTTGAAATTCAGGACAAAGGCATCTAGTTTATTGTTTGTTGCCCCATACTCACAAATAAATGGAACAACACGAGTGATCTTGCTTTCCTTCACACTCTTTAAACTAAAGCTTTACGCTTGTTTGTGAAGGAGTGTTGGTATGGTGATAGTTTAACCCTTTTTTGGATTTTGTCAACTAACTACAAAAAAGGGATACCTTAGTTCTCCCGAGATAAGAGAGTTCTCCTTTGATTGTTTTATACTTTTTCAAACTTTGGAGACTAACTTGATGAAAAATCCCCCCCTAAGAGTCTTCTCTAGCGTTTCCAGACTCTCAAATTGTGAAAACACTGCCAATCATTCACTAATTCAGGCTCGTAAAATCCATTGATCATTGCTTTATCAAGCATTCTTTTCTCTCTTATTTGAGCTTGCTTAAAAAATGAAGGTCTCGAGTTTGCTTTCTTGGACTCATTAAACTTATACAAGAAGGGTATTTAAAAAGAGAAAGGGAAGCGAAGTCTATTCAAATGTATTTGTATACAATGGAAGCAAGTCTTGTCATCTTTTAACAAAGCACTAGTTTGAGTCTATAAACAGCTGGGTTCTAGTTTTTACCTTAAGATTAAGCTTGATCTCATAGTTATTACTCCTCCTATTGGTTACTCTTCCAATCATTTGGAGAATCTATCAATGTATTCTACATTGAAGATTTGTATTATTGGTCCCTTTGTATCTAAAAGTTTCCTGAGTCACTACTGTATTGTTCTCACTATTCAAGGATAAAACATGTTTTGGTCATTCTATAGGTTTCCTTGACCTTATGTATCTACCACTCCTCAATATCAGTTTATTATATCATGTCTTCAGCTGTCTTTGTTGCAAAACTTTGTCCCATTTCTAGATCAAATAGGTCTTTGATTTTCCTCGTGTTGTATGATAGAAGATGCTTTAATGCCTTCCTTCCAACAGATCTCTTCCTATCAACTTATACTCATCTTGCTCTGGGAATACGATTTAAAGTTTATGACAATATGTTGGGAATTGTAGTTATCAATGGGAGTTCCCCATACTATTAGGTAGCGGCATTACCTTAATGTTCCCTATTTGATGGATTCTTCAGGTGTTCAACTTCAAGACCATTTATTCACACCTATTAGAATGCACTAGGTACCTTCGGGATCATTTTATTTATTGTTTGTTTTCCTCTTGTTTGTTAATGGTTTTTATCAATGACTGGTAATCAAACGGTTTCCTCCATGTTAGACTTCAAATCCTCTATTCACATGGTTAGGATTCGTACTTTTTGGATGGTTTGTATTGAAGACTTGGGCCAACAGTAGCATCATCAGCTTTTGCTATTTCCCGAGTTTTGCAAGACCTTGTCACACCTTATATGACATTTGATAAGACATAGATCCACCTTGTGTTCTTATGGCTATGATCGTTTATTGAGCATGGATCCACGTTGTTCAAGTGTGGCCATGATTCCTCAAGATTTTACATGGAGTCTTTTTGCATATTGTGTGTCCATGATAGTTTCATCAGTTATACATGTGTTGGATACTCCTTGTATGCTTCTAGCAATCATTTGTACATGGACATGCATGTCCCAGAGATCAGTTTGTCTACCATTTACCTCTCTTTCAGGTACTTCATTTGAGCCTACCATCTTGGTATATCTAGTTTCTTAGAATCTGCACTCCAACTTTTTATTATTTATAATGTATTCCATCCATCGTCTTAGCCTCTGACCTCATACATTAGGGGGCATCTGTTATAGGCAAAATAGGCACTTCTCTGTCTATGAGGTCACTTCATGAAGGCTAATGTCAGTCACCCAAAGGATATTTATGTATAGGAGATCCATATTTGGGATATCTATAGCATTCCCTTACCTCTTTAATGGTTCAATGGATGTATAAGGAGTTAACGAACAAGTTTGTAGACCAAAAATTTTCCTAAAAACCCATGGAAAAGCACCCAAAATAACATGTTTTTCACAAAAACGACCCTTTCCTATCGTGCACCTAGATTTTTGACTTTGCACACGCTATTTTCTAGTGGTCTAGTAGCCTTTGAAATAGTAATTTTCTTTGGTCCACCTGCATGTACCTCAAAAATGAACAAAAATGCATAAAATTGCTTGGAAAAAGGGTGGGTTGGGTAGTTTTGGAACTTCCTCTTTAGTTCTAACTGTTTTCTTTGTAACACCCTGGTTTTGACCGCAATTGCATTAAATTATATATGATGTAAATATCATTATTAAATCATGGTGTGGAGCTCAAGGAAAAGGCCTCACCATGGATTTTTAAAATTAATATCAATGCTGATGGTTCACAATATAATTATTGACATCATGTAGATGTGCAATTAATAAAAATAACCACAACTACCTATGTCAATGCAACATTAAAATAGATGGGGGCATGATTTCACAAGGAATAGAGGGGGGGGATATTCAAACCCTTGAGCCAATAGGATAAATCCAAATGTCAATGGGAGAACCCATAAAGTGGTTAACTACTCATTTATTATTTTGTGCCCAGACATTTAGAAATTGGTTGGGGTAGTTAATTCCTTGGGATGGGGAAGAGTATGGCAGTCAAATTCGTATTGGGGAAGCGACCCGTTTTTGGGAAAACGAATTTTGACTTATGGGCCAAGTATATCTTGGGAAAGGGAGGCCCAAGACATTATGAACCCATATTTCTTGATCTCTCATGCAGCTGGAGCTCCTGTGTGTTTCTCCTTTATGTTTTCAATTGTTTTCCTCATTTTCCATGACCATAAAATCCGTTTTTGGGTTGCTGAGTGAAGGGTTAGTAGAGATTCACGATTTTGGGGTTTATAGTAGTCGCTTTTGCTCATGAAATGCCCATAATCATTATTGAATTCAAATTTCTCACTCAAGGGATTGATTTCCCCATTTACCAATCTATTTTTGCTTGCAAAACGTTTTTAGTCCATATCCAAAAATTTGTTTTTGGTAATGTTCAGTGGAAGGGAAGATAGATCCATGAATTGGTTGTTTAGGGAGGCCGCTTTTTCCCCTATGAACCCCATAGACGTCTCTGAAATCATATTTTCTCACCCAGGGTTGTTTTCCCTTTCACCTATTTCGTTTGGTCCCCGTGACGTTTTTCTACAAACCCAGAACTTGTATTTGGCTGTGAAGTGCATCCTTGTGCTGGATTGGCTGAGTAAGTCCAAGGAAGCCATTTGTTAGATGGTTTGACTGTGTTTGGATGTGATTGTTGTCTTGGATGAGTAAGTCCAAGGAGCCCATATGTTATTGGTTTGTTTCCTTAGCAGTCTGAGAAACCCATATGTTAATTGGTTTTACTGTGTTTTGATGTGAAGGTTGGCTAGGATGAGTAAGTCTAAGGAACCCATTTGTTAATTGGTTGAGTGTGTTTTGATGTGAAGGTTGTCTTGGCTGAGTAATTCCAAGGAAACCATATGCTATTGGCTTGTTCCCTTATGTTGATGCTTGGAAAATTGCAGGCGACAACGGCAAGGGATTCTACCCAGTCAACGTTCCCAACTAGCCCATGACTGTTTGGTATGGGGAATCTATCCGGTTTGCGGTTCGGCTACCATAGGTCAAGTAACAAAAATAAAAGGTTCTACCAGTTGCAGCCTGGTCCACCGTGTATATTTTGGTGTTTTTTAGTTTTGAGTATAAAATGAAAATGCCTATCTAAAATGTAGATTGATCAAGAGTACGAGGAGCCACCACAATGTGATGCGCAGGTTCTTACCTCTCGTCTTAAACTCTCTCGCATCTAAATCACACATGGCAAGAAATACAACTATCTAACTAAGCTGTCCCTAGGGAGCGAGATTATCATTTAATGAGTAATGTATTAGTGTTCATGCATTAAGGAAAATCACAAGTAGTTGTTCTTTAATTTGAAACACATAAACATGAATAGATAGATGAACAATAAGATAGCTCATTGTTTATGAAAGCATTCACTACTCATAGTGGAAATTATCATAAAATAAACTATAGAACATTCATAAAAGAACATAGGTTCAACAAGTTAGAACGATCTCACAGTTAATGAATACAAGCTAAAAACGAAATAGTTCCTCTTCAACAACATCCATTGCACAGCATTTGAACATTCCACCAAAGCTTTCTCCAATACGAAAAATTGTAATGATCTATTGCAAAACAAAATAGTTCCTCTTACAACATGTTCTCACAAGTCTAATTGGGAAAAAGTCCTCTTTCTATCTAAATCTCCTATACTTATGCGGAGGAAAAACTTTTGGGATACCCATCGGGGTGACCTTTGGGCTTCCCCAACCATTTAATCCCCCAAGTTTGTCCTTTTGTGAGTGGTCATCCTCTTGGGGAGTTCGTTTGGTCCTTTCGAAATCTGGTTGATCTCAAACCTTTGTTGTCCTCTTTCTCTTGAGCAACATCTCTTCTTCTTCATGCTTTAACCACTTCTTTCTTCTGCCAACTTCATTCTACTTTGTCCTCTTTGCGACAGTAATCCTCAATTGGATCTGAGAAAATCTCCTATGTCTGTCTGCGATCAAAACAAAAAACTCATCATTTATCTAGACCACTTTCAATAAACGTAAATCATACTACCAATAAAAATGAGCGTCAAAAGTAACAACCCGAGAATGCGTTCTCATCATGAAAACCTTAAACTTGATAAAAAAACCAAGAAATCTATCGCCCATGGTGGGAAAACTAAACCTCGGGCAAATAAAATACTCATTGGAGAATTGGAACACATAACGTCGGACGATTATTTCACTAAACCACCGCAGCGATGGGCAACCAAAGATCCAAGGGTTCCAGAGCAACACAAAACGTCGAAATAAAGCGTTAGAAGAGGGTGCCCAAATATCGGAGGTCAGATCTATTAAAGTGATCAGACGGTTAATACGCTACATATCCACAATGACGGAAGTAACACGAACCAAAATTTCTGCATATCAGTCAACATCAGCAAAAATTAGAACAAACCGTCGGCGAAAAGAAAAACTATACAGTGGATGATTAGTCCATTCTGGAGCTGCAACGATGAAACACAATTATACTATGGTCTCTGACAAAAAACAAAATTGACGATGATCGGACGAACAAAGACTAATCCCCCAATTCAAATGTCCAACATGGCTCCGACAGCGACAAGAACAAAAATGCCAAAATAAAAATAAAACAAAAGTGCATCAGCGGAAGACAAGGTTTTGGATCGGGTCACTCACGAATGAGTCTCGACAATGGCGGTTGCGTAGATAATACGGCCCCGACTCATAGATAAAAAAAAAAACCTCTGATAGTGAAAAAGAAATCATCCGTAAGTCAAAACTTAAGTTCAAAATGGCAGCATCAATAAACAACGATATTCATTCAACCATCAACCTCAACAAACCAAGCTCGCAGCAAAGTTAAGCAGTCTCACCAAATCTAAGCAAAGCAATAATCAAAAGGAGGGTCCAAAATTTTTAGAAATTTGGGAAAACGTTGCAGCTGCAACAATTGGCAACTAACTGGTGAACTCAGACCTTTGGAAAAACTTCTTCTTTGAGCAACAAACTATTTTAACAGTAAATACTAGCATGCTGAATTCTTCTAGACGTGTGGATTTCCTAAATGGCAAACATATGTACTTTTAATCATTGATGACAGTCCAATTTTAGGAAAATGGAAACCCAAAATCTCAAAGTCAAGATAACTCTTTTGAGGACAAGTACACGAGTTTCATTTTACCTTGGTCTTTGGGTAGCTCTAGCTTGGACACCACAAGATTGTAACATATGGTAAACAGAAATATTCATTTATTCCTCATTCCTAGGCCAATTTGCACTTTCTTGTGCTTGTGGACCCTCCTCATGCCTTTCTTTCTGAATTTTTATTCAGGCTCCTTTATCCATAGTGTCCTTTTGTGTGAGAGATGTATTTAATTTTCAGCTCACGGGAGAAGAAATTTTGGCAATTTTGTACTTATATAATTCAGTACTTAGTTTTGATAGATATTGCTTTTTAGGAGTTTTGACTCTTAACAGCCTTTTGGCTTTCAATTCTTGGCATGGGATCATTTATATATAATATACTGTTTACCTTGCTTCCTTTTCGTGGGTCTTTTGCTGCCACCCCCTAGGACATTTTAGATGTGAAATGGATGGAGCCTCGAAATAGTATTCCAGACCTTTTGATCTTGATTCATTTTATAGGGATTAAGCAGGACTTCAATGTGTTCATAGCCATTTAGGAAAATTGCTTAACTAGAAGAAATTCTATCAAATAAAACAATAGTATACAACCTTATACCCAAGTATTTCAGTTACTCCAAAATTCTGATGTTTTCCATGCAACCAAAAGTTTGCCTCTTTTATTGAAATCAAAAAATAAATAAAATGAAATAAATAAAAATAAACAACCAAATCAAATTATTTATGTACAAAAACAAGAAACAAAATCAGGAAAAATAAGGTTTGAGAACTAAGCCATTAACTGGTAAGTTCTCTTCCCACCCCTGTAAATCTTGTAATTTGTAGGTTGAGGGGCCAAGCTTCACTGCAATCTGAAAAGGGCCAACCCATAATTGTTGGAACTTTGTGTGCTTTCCCTTTTCATCATGCGGGTGATCCCACTTAAGAACTAGGTCTCCCACTTCAAATTCCCTTTTCCCAACTTTATGCTTATGAAACCATCGCTTTACCACTTCTTGTTGATGTTTAAAATGTTCTTTGGCCTTGGATCTGGACTCCTTCGCCTTCAAAAGATTATAGATTCTCATTTGTAAGACTTCATTATCTGAGCCTCTTGACTCCTGAGCTATTATAGAAGAGGGTATCATAATATTGGGGGGCAGAATGGCCACTTTTCCATAAACAAGGGTATATGGTGACACACCTAAGGAATTCTTGGGTGTGACCCTATCAGCCCACAAAGCATTTGGTAATGTTGAATGCCAACTTCTCTGGTTTTTTATCACAGTCTTTTTTAAGATTATAATCAGATTCTTGTTTGTAGATTCTACCAAACCATTTCCTTGTGGATACTAGTTTGTAGAATAATGCAACTTAATTCCTTTTTCATGAGAAAATGCAGTTAATCTAATAGAGGAAAAATAAGTAGCATTATCGAAAACTAGAGAAATTGGAACCCCAAACTTGGTCATAATATGATCTTGCAAGAAGTCCATGACCGCGTCCTCATTCACTTTACGTAACGGAATGGATTCGACCCATCGAGTGAAGTAATCGGTTTCCATCAAGATATACTTGTGTTGCAAGGAAGAATTTGGTTTTATATCTCCAATGATATCAATTCCCCATTGCTCAAATGGTTATGTTATCATCATAGGCTTTAATGGTCCTGCTGCTTTAGCTTGTCTTCCTCAACACCTTTGGCAGATATCGCACTTTTTGACATGGGCATGTGCATCCTTGAACAGTGTGGGCCAATAGTATCTGGATCTGAGAATTTTATGGGCAATCGTATCTCTGGAAAAATTCCCTCCATCAGGCCCATCATGTAACTCTATCATGACCTTACTCGCATCTTCTTTCTCTAAGAATCTAAGAAGAACTCCATCATAATTATTCCTGAATAATATTCCTTCAACGATCTAATATGAAGTTGATTTAAGACACAGTGCTCTTCTTTGCTTAGAATTCCAATGTTCTGGTAACAATCCCTCCTGAAGGTAATGCATAAGGTCTCGATACCAGGAATTTGGAGCTGTGAAAAGAGGACATACATCCATCAAATGTAACTCAGCTTCATTTTCCCAATTATTTTCTTCATTGTTTTTACTTTCAGTCGTTAGTTTGCACAATCCTTTCCCTTTAACTATGGAGACTAGCTTGAATTCGAGGTCATACTATTGTAAAGCTGTTATCAGGTTGCCTCTTCTTTCTCCTAATTCTTTTTGTACGAGAAGAGATCTTACAGCTGGGTGTGGAACTATTACCTTTGTTCGGTTCTTAAGTATATACGACCTGAATTGTTTTACCGCTTTGAATATTGTGTAAGCTTGTTTATCCAAAATTGGGTAATTCAATTCACCCCCCTGTAGACCAGTGTTCATAAATGATATGGGGAACTCAACTCCCCCATCTTCCTTGTGAGTAAGCACCGCTGCTAGTGAATCGTCAGATGCAAAAGTGTACAAAATAAAATATTTCTCAAAATCCGGACTTTCGAGGGAGGGTGCATGCGCAACAGATGTTTTTATTTTACTGAATGAATTCTTCTCTACATCAATCCACTTGAATTGTACACTTTGTTTCACCATCTACTGCAAAGGTTTAACGATTTGAGTGAAATCCAGCACAAACCTTCGCACGAAATTAATTGTCCCCATGAATGATTGCATGCCTTTTTTATTATGGGGTAAGGGAATCTATTCGATAGCTTTGATCCTCTCTGTTTCTATGGAGATCCCCTTCTTAGAAACCACGTGACCCAGTAGCTTTCCTTCTGTAACAACAAACACACACTTTTTGGGGTTCAACGAGATAACATATTTTCAGCAACGCTCAAAAATCTGTTTTAGATGAAATGCGTGTTCTTCTCTCTTCTTTGAAAACATTGTGATGTCATTGAGGTATACCACAACACTGCGGCCAATCAGACCATGGAAAGCTATATCCATAGCCCTATGGAAATTAGCTCCAGCGTTTATGAGTCAAAAGGGCATCCTTCTGTAAGCAAAAGTCCCCCATATTGTTCTGCATGTAGTTTTAAGTCTATCTTCTTCAGCTACTAACACTTGATTGTAGCCAGAGAATTCATCTAATAAAGAAAATAACTCAGAACCCAAAACCATTTGCAATATCTGTTCCATGGGTGGGACTGGATAAATGTCTTTATCCGAAGCGCGATTAAGTTTTTGAAATCCACACATAGTATAATTTCTCCAGATTTCTTCCTTACTGGTACCAGATTTGAAACCCATTTCGAGTGTCTAACTTTGAAGATAATTTTAGCATCCAACAATTTCTTTACTTCACTCTGAATTAGAGGCTCCAGTTTTGGATGCATTTTCCTCAAAGGCTGCTGATAAGGCTTGACTCCATATCTGATAGGGATAACATGCTGAATAATATTGGTGTCATATGTCTTCAGATCTTCATATGTCCAGGAAAAAACATCTTTGTATTGTTTGAACAGACTGATGTGCTTATTTCTTTCACTCGGAGAGCAACACTTTCCCAAATTCACATATTTGGGTTCAACTTGAGTTCCTAAATTTATTAGCTCAAATTGTAAAGACGAGCTATGAGTCTTGACATTTGCTAGTCTTCTGAATTTATTGTTTAGATCAAACATTCGCTCTAAAGTCCTGAATCCTTTAGGAATAAAATTGTCGAATTTTAGCTCAGCTTAATGTTCTTCATCATCGATGATTGCCCCTTTAAAATTCTAATCATTTGTCAAACATTCCAAAATCTACTGATCATCATCAAAAACTCATAAATTGGTAATCATGTCCAGAACCGAAGGCCTAAAAAGTAATTCAATAGACTTGTTATTAGAGGGTACAATCCTTGCAGCTGAGGTAGCTAACAAATCAGCTGCTACATTTTTTAGTCTAGGAATTGATACAATCTTAAATGCATAGAAATTTTTAAGCAAATCCCACACTTCATTCTGATAAGCTTTTAAATGAGGTGAAATGCAATGTATCTGATTTCGAATCTATTTTACAATTATTTAAGAATCCCCATACACTTTCATATTTTCTACTTTTAATTCAATTGGTTTTCTTAGTCCATGAACTAATGCTTTGTATTCAGCCGCGTTATTGGTACATTCAAATTCTAATCTACATGAAAGAAAATGTTTATTTTTCTTTGGATCAATTAGGACACAGCCGGCTCCTGATCCCTCCAAAGTCTTAGATCCATAAAAGAAAAGTGTCCAAACATTATCTACTACTACTATACATGAATCAACATCTACATCTAAAGTTAAATTTACTATTTTACTGTCAATTTCATCATCCTGTGAAAACCGAAGGAGATCAGGATGAGTATCTGATGTACTGCTGGCCTCTTCTACTTGGTAGTTTCCTGGTTCTAGCTCAATGAAGTAATTCCCCAAAATAGAATTCATTGGTTCATTCTTACCTTCTAACTGAGTGACATTGTGTTTCATGTGGGGCTCTCTTAAAACTTTAATCTGATTTGGACTTCCTTTATAAGGTAACCACAGGTGTGACCAGTCTGATGCAAAATATCCATTTAGCTTTGCTGACCAATCCCTACTCAAAACAAGTCCATAAGATTTAGGTATGTCTGCTACTACAATATCAATGAATTGACATACCTTTTCATTTGAGGATAACCAAATCAAAATGTCCTCCAATTCCCCAATTACCTTCACATTTGTTCTATCTAACTGAATAACCTGCCAGGTAGATGGTTTGGGCTGTCCATTTATCTTCTTGCAAACGAATAGTGGCATAACATTTATTGATGCCCCTGAGTCTACTAGACAGTTGTGCATGTTGTGGTTGAAAATTTCGAAAGTAAGGAGAAAAGGTGGAGTCTTGCATTTAGGCTTACCTCCCACACTTGCTTCACCAATTTATTCTTCTTAGGGATGATTGTCAGTGGGAAGCTTCTCCTCTAGCTTTTCAAGTGCTTTCAATAACTTTTCTTTCTGTTGTGGCACATTACACATCTCAAATAGCGAAATATTTTCCTTTACCTTTTTTATATCCTCCACGACGTCATAATCCATCTTATGTTCTGTGAGATTCGTGTTTTCATTATTGATCTTCTCTTCAATGGGCTTAGTAGGCATGTTAATCTGCTTTGGATTTTGACTGGTAATGGTAAACTCAGGAATTTTATTAGCTATAGTGCTTTTTTGAAATTTCTTTACATTCTTCTAGAGTCTCTTAATTTTCGGGATTATTAACTTGTCTTCTTTTATCATCCCTTGGCTTCTCGTTGTCACATTTGCGTCTGATATGTCCTCATGTCTCAAATCACTTCCCTTTTCAGTATCAAACAACGAGACATAGTCCCATAAAACCATGGCATCATCCTCTTGCTTTTCAGTTGACTTGTTATTATCTTTTCCTTCCTCATCATCAGCCTCTGTTAATTTGGAATCTAGCAATTGATTCATTACTAATGTCATTGAATTTATCCATTGAGGACAATTCTTTTCAGAATGGGGCTGCTGGTGGAAAGTGCAAAAGTTATCCATTCCTACCTCTGTTAAGTTCATTGGTGCAGGACTATGTGGAGGAGGTTTGGATTGATTGTTATCCTCTCTTCTCTTGTAGTAAGGCGTATAGGCTTTTTGAGCTTCCTTTTCTTTTTCCAAATCTATTATTCTGTTGGAAAGATTTTGCATCATTTTTAACATTCCCTCAAAATCATGTGATTGCTCCTCTTTAGGTTTAGATAGTAATAAAGCTTTCTTCCCAAATTTTGTTTCTCTTGACTGCTCAGGATAATCTTCTATGCTTTCTTTTTCATCTTCTACTCTTTTAGCCTCTTCATAAGTCTCAGAAAACGTAGGTTTAACTTGAGCCTTTGCAAACATGGCCAAGTCAGGCGTTAAAGCTGAAGTATAATACTCAATCAGAACTTTATCAGAGGGCTTATTTGCTGCAGAGAAATTCTTAAGATAAGCAGAAAACCTTTGGGTGAAACTATGCACCTTTTCTTTTCTTTCTTTCTTTAAAGTGCACAGTCCCTTCATGAGAGCTACATGAGTTTTTTGGGCTGCATATTTGCTTCTGAATATCCTTTCAAAAGTATCCCAGTCTGGGATTGAATTTGTAGGCAGGCCAAAATACCATGAGGCTGCTGCTCCTTTAAGGGTATGTGGAAAAAGTCTGCAGACTACATCTTTGTGTTCTCCATCCTTTAGCCCTTCTATGGCCAAGTAGAAACTTTGCAAGTGATCATCTACTAATATCTTCTCATTTGGGCCAAACTTGGGCAGCATCTTCTCAAAAGCTTGAGGTAATTCATGCAAAGGAGGTGCTAGGTTTAGAGGTGATATGGATTTCCAAGCGGGTGGTGGATTTGATGGGTTAGATGGCTAATTTGCATTTATGCCCGCCATGAGTCTGGGTATAGAGTGAGGTGGTGAATGAACAGGAGTATTAACAGGTGAACCATAAGGTGTATTTCATCCCACTTGATTCAAAGGTTGAACCACTTCCTGCAATGTTGTTTCTGCCAATTCTTCCAAATATCCAACCAATACTGAGTCTTCCAATATAGGATGGTCTTTTTTCTTATACTCTCTCCTGGGTAAATCAGGGATAGTAGGTAATCCTCTGATACTCTTCACATATGCTCTGGTATGTCTTCGCAGATCATTAACAACTTCGTTATCAACATAATACAAATGTTCTTTCCACTTCTCTTCAAGATTCAGATTGGGAAATGAGCTGCTTTCAAAACTATCACTGGTGGAGTAATTTTGAGGAAATGGGTTTCCTTGGCCAGCCATGCAATGGTGGACCTCCTTCTAGCGCCAAAAACTATTGATGCCTAGAAAATCGCAGGCGACAATAGTAAGGGATTCTCCCCAGTCAATGTTCCCAACTAGCCTGTGACTATTTGGTATGGGGAATCCGTTCGGTTTGGGGTCCGGCTACTGTAGGTCAAGTAACAAAAATAAAAGGTTCTATCGGTTTCATCCCAGTCCACTGTGTATATTTTGGTGTTTTTTAGTTTTAAGTATGAAATGCAAGTGCCTATCTAAAATGCAGATTGATCAAGAGTACGAGGAACGGTCACAATGTGATGCGCAGGTTCTTACCTCTCGTCTTAAACTCTCTCACATATAAATCACACATGGCAAGAAACACAACTATCTAACTAAGTTGTCCCTAGGGTGCGAGATTATCATTTAATGAGTAATGTATTACTGTTCATACATTAAGAAAAATCACATGTAGCTGTTCTTTAATTCGAAACACATAAACATGAATAGATAGATGAACAACAAGATAGCTCATTTTTTATGAAAGCATTCATTACTCATAGTGGAAATTATCATAAAATAAACTAGAGAATATTCATACAAGAACATAGGTTCAACAAGTTAGAACGATCTCACAGTTAATGAATAAAAGCTGAAAACGAAATAGTTCCTGTTCAACAACATCCATTGCACAACATTTGAACATTCCACCAAAGCTTTCTCCAATAGGAAAAATTGTAATTATCTATTTCAAAACAAAATAGTTCCTCTTACAACATGTTCTCATAAGTCTAAATGGGAAAAATTCCTCTTTCTATCCAAATCTCCTATACTTATACGGAGGCAAAACTTTTGGGCTACCCACCCGGGTGACCTTTGGGCTTCCCCAACCATTTAATCCCCCAAGTTTGTCCTTTTGTGAGTGGTCATCCTATTGGGGAGTTCATTTGTTCCTTTCGAAATATGGTTGATCTCAAACCTTCACTGTCCTCTTTCTCTTAAGCAACATCTCTACTTCTTCATGCTTTAACTACTTCTTTTTTCAGCCAACTTCATTCTACTTTTTCCTCTTTACGACAGTAATCCTCAACTGGATTCGAGAAAATATCCTATGTTTGTCTGCGATCAAAATGAAAAACTCATCATTTATCCAGACCACTTTCAATAAACGTAAATCATACTACCAATAAAAATGAGCGTCAAAAGTAACAACCTGAGACTGCGTTCTCATCATGAAAACCTTAAACTTGATAAAAAAACCAAGAACTTTGTCACCCATGGTGGGAAAACTAAACCTCAGGAAAATAAAAATCCTCATTGGTGAATCGTAACACATAATGTCGGATGATTATTTACCTAAACCACCGCAGCAGCGGGCGACCAAAGATCCAAGGGTTCCGGAGCAACACAAAACGTCGGAATAAGGCGTTAGAAGAGGGTGACCAAATATCGGAGGTCATATCTATTACAGCGATCAGACGGTTAATACGCTACAGAACTGTGACAGTGGAAGTTACACAAACCAAAAGTTCTACAGATCAGTCAACATCAGTGAAAAATAGAACAAACCGTCGGCAAAAAGAAAAAATTATACGGCGGATGATTAGTCCGTTCTGGAGCCGCAACGGTGAAACACAATTATACAACGGTCTTTGATAAAAAATGAAATTGACGACTAATCAGACAAACACAGACTAATCCCCCAATTCAAATGTCCAACACAGCTTCGATAGCTACAAGAACAAAAATGCCGAAATAAAAATAAAACAAAAGCACATCGGCGGAAGACACGGTTTTGGATTGGGTCACTCGCAAATGAGTCTCCGCAACGAAAACTATGTAGATGACGACGGTCCCAACTCATAGCTAAATAAAAACCTCTGATAGTGAAAAAGAAATCATCCGTAAGTCAAAACTTAAGTTCAAAATGGCAACATCAAAAAACAACGATATTCATTCAACCATCAACCTCAACAAACCAAGTTCGTAGCAAAGTTAAGTAATCTCAACAAATCTAAGCAAAGTAATAATCAAAAGGATGGTCCAAAATTTTTAGAAATTTGGGAAAATGTTGTAGCTGCAACACCTTAGTAGCCACTGAAACCCAATTGTTTATTGTCTTGGCTGGGCAATTTGTGAAACCCAACTATGTGTCGGCTTGAATGTGTGTAAGTTTGTTGGTCCCTAGTTCCTTATGGAAATCCTGCCCAAATCGAGGGTGGCAGTGGTGTTGAGATATTGATGAGCGCACTGGCCTATGCTTGGGTGGAACATTACAGCGACATAGCTACTTGTGGGGAAGCTTCTTCTTAAGATAAGTATTTTCTTGTGTTTAATATCTACAATGTATTTGTTTTATAAATTATTGTGAACATGATGAATGTGTTGAAATGTATTTGCTTCCACTATATTTCATGTATGATGCATCTGTACATGTATTTTACTTCAATGCATTTTATGTTATCTTCATGGGTCTAGAGTGCTCATTTTGACAGTAGTAGCAGTGTGAAGTCGCTTCCTCTCTCTCGTGAGATGAGGGTAGTGGACGCGACATTATTCTCAACTGAACCTTATCCATTTTCTATATAAGAGAGGGAGAATCATCATACTGTACTCTTATAATGAAGAAATTTTGTCTCTCATCCCCCTACCTTGTTCCCTAGTTATCACCTATCCTACTGCATTTTTTGGAGGTTGAGATTCTTGGAGGAGAGAAGCAAGAGATCCATATGAAGGTTTTGTTGAAGTGACTGGACCATTGAGAAGGTA
>LPNX010682224.1:16946-140590 GCA_001517045.1 Pseudotsuga menziesii | reverse complement strand
ATATATTTTATTCAATTAATAATATATGGAATCATTCCTTTCCAAAATCATTGTATAATGGATGTTTGTATCTCATTTTCTGATTACATGTTAATTAGGGTTGCATGTTATTTTGATGATCATTATCTTACATGTGGTCAAACTGGTTTGAGATGGGTTTGAAGTGTTTTTGCAGGTTCCTTGGTGGAAGGGAAAGAGGAGGGATAAAGGGAAATCTTTGATCAACCTTCAGTTCATAAGGTATGCTACTCCTAATCCTTGAAATTTTGCTTTATTTATGCTTAGAGAACCTATTAATGTCAGTATGTATAACCCCTAGTATGTTGGTGGCCTTAAACTTGGCCATAGGAACACTTTACCTAACTACATTGATGGGGAAAGATAATGTTGATCAGAGAGGAAAGAAGAATTCCAGAAATGGGATTGTGCAATGAGAGTGGGAAAAAGGTACCTATGTGCTAGAAGGGTGCGTAGGGTTTGGGAAATGAGAATGCTCATAATATGAGACACTGTCGAAGAGGCATGCAATAGAAGAAAGTGAGAGTTTCAATGAGAATAGTGGTATCACCCTGCAAGTTAGAGAAGGAAAGAACCTAGAGGATGAAAAAGAAGAGGAATTTGGGACTAATGGAGGCACTTAGATGAATGGAGAAGAGACTACATAGTTGGATTTGATCTCTCATGGATTCAGTATTGTTAGAAGAAATGCACCAAGAAGGAGCCCATGCTTCATCCTAGTCCCCTAGTTCTCGATAGTTAATCAAGAAGACCAGTTATTACTTGAGTTTGTGAAAGATGCAAGACCTAAAGAAAAAGCTTAATCTATAAGGATAGAAGCTAGTTCTACCCAGGATATTAATCTAGATACACAAATTTCAAGAAGTAGCAGTACTCCACTAGTTGTAACTCGAAGTAGTAGTTCTCCTATATCTGCAAGAATGGTGACTATTTCAGGTTCCAGATTGAGAAAATTTATTTTTCATGGGAAAGTTAATGACAACGGATAACAATATTGGTTTACCTATGAGGTGATAGTTAAATTTGTGAACCATTTATCTACAGAAAATATGAAAGTTGTAGGAAGCGAATTATGTAGTGGCATAATCAAAGAGAATGTATAATGAACAGGAAATTCATGCCACTAATTTCAGATAAATTGGAAAAGAATAGCTCAGATAATCACAACATTAATATTCATTCATTAATCAATAATAAAATGATTATACAATAAATAGAATTTGAATTCCATGGATAGGATTCGAATCTACTAGCTTAAGCTAACTGAATATCTAACTTAGTGTATCTAAATTACTATTGGAACTCACTGGTCTAGCTTTAGATGTCTAAATTAGTCTACAATCAGTTAATTGATGAGGTAGGTGGGAAAAAGGTGCCACTCCCCCTTCATACATGCAAAACTGGTGATATGCTAACTGAAAGTGATCTAAGCTATTGTAACTGGAGTTTAACTCAACATAACTGCATACCTACCACAACCAATTGATGGAGGATGTTGGTGGTACTCAGAGTGGGCTCCTATAATGTAGGGATTGCTCCTAGAGGCACATAAACTCATGCATGCACATGTAGTAAGTGGAATATAACATCTAGGCATGTCCCCCACACTCTAGTATAGTAATAATTACCCCCTAAGTTATGAAAAATGACCAAATAGACTATATTGGACAAAGGAAGATTAATTAATCCTAACGCCCCCCCTTAATCCTAACTTTGGACAACTTGGGCACTTGAAACTAGGCCAAAATTCACCCATAAAATATAAATGAAATAAAATATTTCTTAGTAAAATAAGGAAAACAGGGAAAACCTCATGGGAACCTGCCCCCCCCCTCAAAATAAAAAGGTATCAAGAAATTTTGCTGCAATATGCAACTCTGTGGAGGAGTAATGCATAATCTTGGTTCTTTTGTGCATCAACGTCCTGGGACTATGCATGTGAACCTATACAAACTAAATGATTATCTCTGGAGGATTTTCCTTTTTTGGAAGAAGATGAATATTCTCAATTGAATTAGGAACATAGACAACTGCAAGATGAAAAATGAACCCATGTAGAGCAACTGAGATCAATTGATGAGAGAGAAAAAGTGATTGAGAATTCAAACCATGTGAGGTAAACCCAAGAAATTTATATGTTTCATCCTTTAACATCGACCCATATGAGGCAAAATTAGCTTTGAGTGTTAGGAGAAAGTGTCCAAGCAAATGTAGGATGTCTTTGTCTTTACTAGTATTGTGAGGAGATGAGCATGTGATCAAGTAGAAAGGTAGAGAAGTCCTAAGACCATGGAGAGAGAATGCTTAAGATACATAATATGATATATCTTCTAAAATATCCAATGATTCACAAAATCTAATATCATCAAACTCATGAGAGAAAACTAACATCAGATCCCCAACAACAATTTTCAAAGAGACTTGAGCTACTTGATTTTTCACACCAAAATAGATGAGAACAACTACAAGCATGACTGGAGGCTCTTGAAACTTAAAATTTGAACCAAATAAGGTCATATCAGATACAAGAGTGTGGAACAAAGGTCCCCAGTGATCCACTGAGATGGTAGATGCATAATTTTCTCCTTCAACAAAACTCTGAGTATTGTTGCAAGCAACCATGTAGAAATTTTTTGGAAAATATAGATCAATGAGAGTGAATGGATCACTCCTAAAATCAGATATTTATTCCAAAATATCCAAATTATTACTTTTATGCACACCAACAACAACATTAGAGAGACAAAAAACAAATTCCTCTTCATTTTCATTAGAGAGAATAGAGGCCGATACTTTTGAAGAAAGAACTCTTGTGGTGTTGGGTGTTCTCTCCAAATTGTTAGATTGATCTACATTGTGCTTTCCATTGGTCCTATCCAATTTTGTCCAGAGATCCTTTGGGTATTGAGCAGAATCAATAAGGTAGCACAAGCTTGGAGAAAAGGCCAAACATATCATTCCTAAATCTCTATCACCATCATTTATCTAGTCATTCTCATCTTCATAAGAATCTTTACCAAGTCCAATAGATACCTTGTCTCTTTAAACATGAAATCATCTTCAATTTCCACTCTGAATATCTTGTGAATGGAGTAAGAAGAGGAACTGATAATCTTGAATCCATATTGAAGTTGTACCTGCAAAATATCACCGCAAAACAAACCAATTCGCAATCATATGTTAGTTCAATCCTTTCCATATTGACATGTGCACTTTTTCAGAGTCTGTCACACCTGCAGATACTTCTCTGGACATAATCCAGAGTTAGCAAGGAAATAATTGCAGGAATTATGTGGAAAATCAGCTGCTTTTGGTGCACAATGGAGATTGGACAAGGTTTGTTGCGCCTAAACAAGGCTCTGATACCATGTCAAATTTGTGAACCATTGATCTACAGGAAAATATGAAAGCTGTAGGAAGGGAAAATTGCAGTCAAATAATCAAAGAGAATGTACACTGAACGAGAAATTCATGCCACACATTTCAAATAAATTGGACAAGAATAGCTCAGATAATCACAACATTAATATTCATTCATTAATCAATAATACAATTATTATACAATAAATAGAATTTGAATTCCATTTATAGGATTCGAATCTACTAGCTCAAGCTGACTGGATATCTAAGTCAGTGTGTCTAAATCACTGTTGGAATTCACTAGTCTAACTACAGATGTCTAAATCAGTCTACAATCAGTTAACTAATGAGGTAGGTGGGAAAAAGGTGACACTCTCCCTTCATGAATGAAAAAATGGGGCTAGGATAATTGAAAGTGATCTAACTAATTGTAACTGGAGGTAACTCAACATAACTACTACCTACCAAAACCAACTGATGTAGGCTGCTTGTGGCACTCAGAATGGGCTCCTATAATGTAGGTATTTCTCCCAAAGGCACATAAAATCATGCATGCGCATGTAGTAAGTGGAAGATAAACTCTAGGAATGTCCTCCACACTCTAGTACAATAATAATTACCCCCTAAGTTAGGAAAAATGACCAAATAGACTATATTGGACAAAGGAGGATTAATTAATCCTAATAATGATATGGTCTATGAAGAACATCACTGATGAGGCTGCCAAGATTGTGCAGTTGGAGACCACATTCAAAGATAGGGATTTTACATGGTACATGAAATATAAGAGTACTCTCGCTACAAGGTAGGATAGACCATTGGAAACTATCAAATAATATCTTCTGAAATAGTTCCAGAAGCCAAAGTTTGAGTCATAGTGCATTACTGAGATCAAATAGATTAAGTTGAGAGTTAGTGAGTTCATGTGGGACTATGACCAATAGTTCAAAATTTTGTTGAACAAAATGAGTTCCAAATCCAAGATGTACAACACCGTGAATGGTTCATTGTGGGCTTGCTGCCACATATCAAAGTTTCATTGACACAATAGAAGGTGGCAACTCACTTACAGGCATTCGAAATTGTGATAAGGTTGGAAATGACTATTAGAGGGGAGGCACCACCATGAATGGCGTAGGTATAGATGAAGCTTGTTGCACTAATTGAGAAACTAAAACAACTATCTGCTAGAAAGGTCATAAGAAAAAATGTGTTGTGTATATTCTGTAGAATAGAAGGCCATCACAAAAATGAATGCACAATGCTAAACAACTATATGAAGGTCGATGCACCTAGTCCTTTTCTTGCAATACCTAAAATTGAGTTGTGTGTGATTAGAATAAGTTGGGGCCACACACCTCCTAGTTTCTTGATGTTGCAGAAGCACTATATCACTACACATGCACCTTTTTGGGAATTCTACAAATCAATTACACATGATGTGGACAATTGTCACACTTTGTAATTGATGAAGGATAACACAACAAATTCCTACTGGGTTCAAGGCACAAAAGAAACAAATGACCTAATCCCAAAGGATATAAAGGGGTAGAACACATTGGGTTTTGAGGACATGGAAGAGGATATGGAGGAGGTAGAAGACAAGTGACTTGTTTTAACTACAAGGACCCATGCCACTTGGAAAGATTCTGTAATAATCCTTGTACCATGTGTGCCTACTTCCATAGTACATAACAAGCGACATAAGATTTCCCACACGCGCTCAAGAAATGTGGAGACAAGAAAGGTTGCTACAAAATGGTGATCATTAAAAAAAGGGAGGAGAACGATGGAAGAGATCCAACATGAATCTTCGCTTGTTCAAGCGAGGATTACTAAGAGGTGATGTATGCCTTTTAGACTAAGAATATTCCCTATCTTGGTCTTAGAATGTTCAATCAGGTGACATTTCTATAAAATTCGCTTATGTCGCTCTTCTTGAAGGATTAAATGTTGAACAAAAGTGGTGGTATAAGAGGGTGTGGAAATGGACTGCTCCATTTAATATTAGGTGTTTTTTCTGGTTTCCACTTAGTAACCAAATATTAACTTGGGACAACTATATTAAGCACGAGGGGATCGGTCCTGGTATTTGTTTATTGTGCAGATGTGATTCAAAGTCACCTAATCACCTTTTCATTACCTATGCTTACTCTAGAGAGGCATGGTCTCAACTTAAAGGATGTATAAGTTTCTCAGGAGATGGGATTGGTGACTCAGAATTTTGTATGAGTGTATAGATGTCCAAAAATCCTAATTGGATTGAACTTCCGATTTTTGCTTGTTGGGAAATCTAGAAAGCTCAAATTAGACTTTGTTTTTATGGGTTTTTCTTGAACGCTCCTTTGGTATGCCACAAATCATTGGTTGCATATTCAAATATCTATATAGATGGGAATCAATATCCTTCAAATTCTTTAAGGAAATACGTGCCTCCAACACTTTCCTTTGATAGCAATAGAGGATTTTTTTATGTAGCTTCGTAATCATATGTAGCTTTGGGTGGAGCAGGGGTAGTTATATGTTTGGATAATTCCTATTGTTACAATATATATATGAACTATGGAGGGTGAGAGGAGGAATACTCCAAGTGTTCTTCTGGAACTTTGTATGTTTCTCTTCTTCGCCGTGTCTTCACCAAATCAAAAGGCATATCGTCCATTTAATTGGCCATAGACTCAAAAATTATAATTGATTGGGCTATTCACAATTGTAGGCTACAAGTGACCCCATTAAATTCTTGGATGAAGAATTTTCCTCGTTTAATTTCTTCCTTTATGGTCATAACATTCCATCACATCTATCGAGAGTCCAATTAAGAGAAGGATGCTTTCAACCAAATCTTCCCTCCATGCCACCTAAGGCCAAATTGTTTTTCATTTTTTACATGATGGTGAGATGGTTGATGAAGGATATATTCAGATATACCAGTGGTAACTAATGAAGTCCTTAGGAAAAATTTGTCTTATTCAATGGATTGGTAAGATTCTTTCTAGTCTTATTATTAGTAGGGTGGATTTCTTTGTCATCTTGCTCCATTATAGGTACCTACTCATTCATGGCGGCATTGCGATTTACAAAGTATTTTACTAGGAATTTTGGACTTTTAGTCTCTATTGAAGTTTTTTTTGTCTTATGTATCATTTGAGATATCTGCAATGATCCCATTTTCTTGATAGGCTTCAACTTAGAGGGGATTTCATTTTTGGAGGATTCATTATTGGATGCTTCATTTTTATTATTTGCCACTTATTTTAGGGGGCCTTTGCTACACTGTTATTATGTAATTATATTTTCTACTTTTAGGCTATCAATCTCTTGGTTTGATCCATATTTTATGGGGGGGCTATGTTGTACATATTATGATTCTCTATGCTATGGATTATAACAACTAAGCAGCTTGGGGTGTTATTATAGGTTTCCCATAACTGCGCAACGGTCCCAACGTTGATTTAATGTGCTCGTTGAATCACTTTACAATGCATGATTTTTTATTTTCTGGATTGGGATGTTTGGCTTCCCAGACTTGTGGGAAGTTATGTTATCACACCATTTATATTTTGGTAGGTGATATTATATTCCTAGCTGGCATCTAGACATGGAACTATAGAGATTGTTTTCTTTTTAATACTAGCAAAATTATGATATTATGGATACTGATTTGTAGTATGACATTGGATTGCATTTTTGGACATACTTGTAATTAGCCGTGGTGACTTGCACTATCCTATGGACTTAAGAATGATGTGCTACTATCTGATTTCATATGTTTTGTGGACCATTATTCATAGTTTCCATAGTTTTGTATTATGTATGTACTATATGCTTTGTCATTTATGTCTTGATTTTATATATGCGAGCACTATGAAGGGTAGCAGTCAGTTGTTTTTTGTATGACCATCTTGACATATACTTAATAAAAGTATAATTTTGTTCATAATTTCCATAGTTTTGTATTATGTATGGACTATATGCTTTGTCATTTATGACTTGATTTTATATATGTAAACACTATGGAATATAGTAGTATGTTCTTTTTTGTATAATCATCTCAACATATACTTAATAAAAATATAAAATTTTCATATATAAAAATATAAAAAGTGAAATCTCTAATACTAGTAACCTACATTCTAAAAGGAATAAAAGGAGGAAGAATAGGAAGAAGATGCAAAAGCAAGGGGCCAAACACCCAACCTATAGAGGTCATGCTGGGGACATTCACCCAAGCTCTACAAGTCATGTTGGACTTATCCATCCAAACTTTGCTAGTCATGATGGGGGAAACCACATAGCCTAAGGATGTCATACTAGGGGAAAACAACCAGCCTTTACAAGACATGTTGGACCCATCACCCAGCTTATTCTAGTCATGTTGGGGGAAACCACCCAACCTATGGAGGTCATGTTGGGGGAAAATAGTTAGCCAATGCAAGTCAAGTTGACAGTGTTGAGAAAACAAAATGTATAGGACACAAGCTTAAGTTCCCTTGTAATATTTGCAAGGGAGGTCACCTTACCCATTTGTGCCTTACTATTGCATAAGTACAAAGAGTGTGGTCCAAGTCTTGAGGATATTCTGCTCCTGAACAACCTATGATTTCTCAAAAAACCATTCAAAATTTATTTGATCAAGTGGTTGAACCAGTGCAATCTTTGGTCAATACCACTCTTCCTTTGGAGAGTGACCTACATCAAGTGGTTGAACCAATGCAATATTTGGTCAATATCACTCTTCCTTTGGAGACTGACCCGCATCAAGTGGTTGAACCAATGCAATATTTGGTCAATCCCACTCTTCCTTTGGAGAATGACCTGCATCAAGTGGTTGAATTGAGGACATCTTCAATCAAACCCACTCTTCCTTTGGAGAGTGACTTGTCTGCTAGTCATGTTTTCTTCACTTATAGTTGAGAACTTTCTAGACAACAGGGTAATTATTTCACTTTGAATGAACCCTCACTAAGCCCTTGGATTGCTTCCTTTTATTGGAATACTCTAGTTGAGTCATGCCTTCCTTCTGTTGCAATTTTTCAAATAATGGTCCAAGTTAAACACTACATAGTTGCTCATTGTATTGTATATGAAGGAGCCTATCTTAGTATTTTATCCATGCATTCTTAGAGAGGTATGAGATATCCCTACCCCGTTTCGACTGTTAATTAGCCATTGGCCTTTTATAGAAGACCTGGTCAAACTTTGGGAGTTATTTCTAAAACACTTGTTTCTTTAAGCAAGAAGAATGTTTTAGTCAATTTTATGGTTATAGAGGACCCCTTGGACTTCAATATGCTGCTTGGATGTTATGTATATTCTATGAATGTTTTGGTGTCTACACTCTTTCAGGTGATGTATTTTACTCACAATGAAAAACATTTTTATTGTTGCTCAGCTAGCATTTGTTGATTCCCATCATTACCCGAATTTAGGCCAAGTCTATCCTTTGTCAATTCCCAGTGTTTCGGTAGAAAGTACCCCACCACAAGTGAATTATGTGGTCTCATATCACTCATGTCTAATTTCTATTTAGAAGAAGCCTCTGTATTCATGCTTACTTTCTTGGGACTCGGTCCCAACAGTTGACCAGGTGGTTTATCCCATCAATAGATTAGAGCTTGCTTTTCAACCTATTGATCGAACTGAACGTTCAAACATCTGTTCCATCTACGATGACTCTACTTCCTTCAAATGAAGTCTTGCTAGATTCTATGATCCAATCTGACATTCTTTTGGATCATGATTCAATTGTGGTTAAATATATCCTGAATTTCTTTTGGAGTTTGACATTTCTAATGATCAATCCTTAGACATTGACATTATTGAGTCTTTAGACTCTGCCATCAAGCAGTAATTCGATGATCCTGATGATTTTTATTTTGGTTGTATAATTTTTTACTCATGTGATGTTGAGTTTATTTCTGCAAACTCCATAACCTCTATCAACTTTATCTTTCCTCTCGAGGTTGATCTTATTGATTGTAAATCCTTAGGACTTGGAACTATAGAGTCTTCCTCTGCTAGCTCTACCTTGACTATGAATTTTGTTGAATATAACAAAGTTGCAAATGTTTCTACCAAAGTGACTTGTATCAGATCTCTTTTTCTGAACATGATCTTGGTATTGTTGTTTCTTGGATACATGATTCTTAGTTGGATTTACAGCTACTTACTAGTCTCGGTCTTTTTATTAAGTTGTAACTGCATTTGCACATACCTTGCTTACACTTATGATCCCGATGGTGGATTCCATGTTTTTAGCTCATTTTATAAGTCCTCATCTCTTCTCTCATTATCTATCAACTTAGTATCATTTTGTCATTGCATATTGACACCCTTTACCTGGAGGAGACACTTATGGAGTGTCCTTATCTTTCTCATTGTTGGGCACCATTTTGACCTCTTTTTGTCACCTAGATATCTTCCATTTTCCTCAATAAAACCTCCATACTGATTTATAAAGCTTTAAATTCACCCACAAACTTTGGCTAAAAGGTATAAATGTCATTGCTTTTTAACAAATTGAATTTTGAGATTTTTAAAGCATTTAAACTAAGGTTTTTATTCAGGATTACAGGATGTGCTAACTTCCCATAATGTCTCCAAGGTTGAGCACTTGTAGGCTAGCTAGGTGTGAACTAAAAGATGGAGAAAAGATATTCAGTGTCCAAGGATGGATAAAATTCCAATGAATAGATGATGTGGCTCTCATAGGTGTTAATTCAAAGTCGGTCAAAGACAACCACCTGTGCTACCACTCAGCACAAAAGCAGGGCAGTTCCGATTTTGCTGATTTTCACAGATCTGATAGAGGATCTTGAGGACTGGATGTCATTAATTAGTTTCCAAATTAATAGCATTTCTATTTTTATTTTAAGTTTGTATAAATACTTCATAAAACATAGGAGAAATCCATCACGATTTGGGAGAAATGCATGCTGTTTTGGACTGCGTTGTTCTATTACTGTGCATGATCGATTTTATGGTGAATATAATTAAAGTTTAAAGCTCTGTGATTCTTCATTTGTGTGTGTGAACGACGAATTGGAGGGCCCCCATTGTCGAGTCTGCACACCCTTTCATTGCCAGTGAGCGATTTGAATTGTTGCCACGATTTGGATTGTTGCCGGTGGTATGTTTCAGTTCCTGTAGAATCGATTTTCCTTATTGCATAACAAGTTAGATTGCTTTAAATTAGTTTTATCAGCTCTGTTATTTCATTAGTTATATGCTGTAGAAATGGTTTAGACTGCTATCTTACATTGTTGTGCATTGCTTGACTATTCAACAATGGAGTATTAAGAACAATTACACATTACGAATGCTTTCCTGTAAAGGGAATTAATGTTTGATTGATTATTGAATGCGGGAATAATAGGCAGAGTTTTATAATTCATATTTTAGGGTTAGGATTACTTTGTAATTGTTTTTACTATCTCAGAAGCTATGACATATAAATTGCTGTGTAAATGAAATATCAAATGAAGCTGTTCCTGTAAGGGAATTTTTGTGTTTTCAAATCAAAGTAACTTAATTTGTTAATAGGGTTATTTCTTAGATAAACTAGATTTCCAAGTCAAGTCTAGCTTTGATTCCTTATACTTGGATATGCCTCTAAGTCTACCAATCCGGATTGACATAAAATCAAGGTTTGATGTGCATTAGTAGATCAAAGCCCAACATTTGGCGCCGTTGCCGTGGAGGCATTGTAGAAGCAGGCTTAGGAACTTTAGTTCTCTGATAATAACAAAAATTTCAACAAAACATAGAGTAGATTTTAGTTTTATGTCAAGACAAAGAGATGAGAAAGGAAGATTTATCAAAAACCCCCCAAAAACAGAAGTAACAGGACCTTCTTTTCCAAAAGGATTCATCACAACAGTGGGTACTTTTAAAATGGCTGAGGAAGAAACATCAAAAGGACCAACTGCAGAACAGAGAAGAGAGTATGAGAGAATGTTAGAAATAGAAAACAAACGAAGACAAGAGAGAAGAGAAGAATAGAGGCGACATGAAAGAGAAGAAGAGAGGAGACATGAAAGGGAAGAAGAAAGGAGACATGAGAGGGATGAAAGGACAGAAGAAGATCAGGAAGCCACCTTTAAATTTCACATTTTGGATACTAGCATTACCCTGGGAGAAGAGGTAAAAATGAAGAATATCCCACCATCTGTCTTACCAAACTTCTATGGCATGACTTCTGAAGATCCTGACTCTTTCCTATTTGAGTTTGATATCTTGTGTCGAACTTATGGATACACTGATGACACCCATACGATTCATCTTTTCCCTGCTACCCTTAAAGCAGCTGCCTTGAAATGGTTCATGGGCTTAGGAGAGCATTCTATTACTAGCTAGGATGAGATGAGGAAGATCTTTCTTCGAAAATATCAGGCATATTGCAGATCAAAGGATCTAAAAGATGACATTTTTGGAATGACTCAACATGAAGATGAGAGCTTGGAGGAATATTTGGAAATATTCTCATACAACCTGCAGAAATCTAAATACAATTCTTTGACACCAGAGATGATTAGAACAATATTTCTGAAAGGAATAAGAGAAGAGTATTTGGATATTTTGAATGTTATGGGCAAAGGTGACATATCTTACCTTCCATTTGATGAGATACAATATTTATGTCAGAAATATTCAAGAGGAAAGGATAGAACTAGAAAAAGGGATATCACTACCAAAGTAACTAAATCTGCAAACAATGGTATCTCTAGAGCTGAGCTTGGAAATCTGCTAGAAGATTTCAAGACTGATTTATTGAGTACCTTGGGCACAAAAGTTGAAGTAGAAAAAACCAAGAAGAGACAAGAACAACAGGACCAGCAAGATCAATCCTTGTCTATTTTTTGTCCTAAATGTAGAAAGAAACACCCACTAAAAGAATGTCCTTTAAATACTGTTGAAATTTGTGGCTTATGTACTTCTAATCACAAAACTGATGACTGCCCCAGATTGAAAGAATTGCAGGCAGCTCGAATGGAGGAGAATCAAAGCATGGAGTCTCTCTACTTTATGGGACAACGAAGACCTTGGCAGCCACAATTTTTAGGTATGTCTCAAGATCCTATGCAGCAATTTCATACAAATTATCAAACTCCTATTCATAATTCATGGAGTGCACCCATGCCCTAGCAAACTTGGTCTCCTCCATTAGCCCAATCTGCTCCAAATTGGATAGGATATGCCCATGGTAACCAGACATATCAGCAGGCCTATTTCCAGCCCTATCAACAACCTTCTGCCTATCCTCAATACCAGCAGAATCAAGTCCAAGCCCCATCTTTCCAAGTTCCATATTTTCAACAACCCAACAACATGGCTCGTCAATTGGGTCCACCACCTCAATAGCTTCAATTTCCATCCAATCAGCCTCCACCTCGGCCTACACAATTGCTAGCTCAGCCAATTCCAAATCCAAATAATAAAACAGACAGACCCATGTATAATGTTGATGATGGAATGGCGCTTCCCTACTCAATCCTCCCACTGCAAAATATCAATTTAAGATCTGGGAAAACTTTACAAAAAGAATCTCCTGTTATCTTAGAAGAACATACAGAAAATGAGAAAACTCCAAAAAAATTAAATACAGAAAAATCTCAGTCAGAAAATCACAGTCAAAAAGGGAAAACATTAGTGGCTTATACACCTCCTTTTCCAGAAAGGTTGGTCAAAGAAAAACCTTCAATCTCCCTACATGATTTTGATGTTTTGAATGAGTTAACCAATGTATATGTCAAAATTCCTCTACTGCAGGCTATAAAAGATATTCCAATTTATACTAAAGCAGTTAAGGAATTATGTCTTAATAAAAGAAGGAAGGATCCATCCAAAATTCATGTGGTAGGCAATCTAGCAGGATTAATTTCTAACACTGTTTTCATTGAAAAGTATGTAGATCCTGGAATCCCAATGGTTACAATTACTGTTAACAATTTTTCAATTCCAAAAACACTGATTGATCTAGGTGTTGCCATTAATGTCACGACACTAGAGACAATGGAATACCTTCACTTGACAAATCTCAGACCAACCACAATGGTTTTGGAACTAGATGACAGGTCTAAAATTACACCTGAAGAGATCTTAGAAGATATCATTGTTTCTTTAGACTCCTGGGAGTATCCTATCGATTTTATAGTGCTACATCCAAAGTCTAACCTAGGAGGTCACCCATTGATTCTTGGCAGACCTTGGTTGGAAACAGCAGATGCTTTCATAGGGTGTAGGACAGGTAGTATGCTCATTTCACATGGGACAGAGAGAAAACAAATTGCACTTTATCCTTCTGCCCAAAGACCTTCTACCTTAGATCATCTGTCATGGATTAATGAGACCAAAGAACAGGAAGAAGAAGTGATTCAGCCTGTCCTGAGTATCAAATCAGTTCTTTGATTTTCAGGAAGAAAACAACTAAGATTTGTTAGATTATTTCATTGCTGAACCTGATATTTTTGAATAATTAAGAGACATGCAGTATGCTATAGCAGATCAAGTTTTGGGATATAATTTTCAGGAAAATTGCACAGTACATTCTTTAGCATTGGCACTTCATGATATTTTTAATGTGCATTCAATCACAGATATTCAAAGTAAAACAATTGAAATCAGTCCAGGAAAACATTTGAATATAAGTACACATCTTACTACATCACAGGAAGAACAGTTGATTACCTTGCTGAATAAACATTCCCATGCATTTTCTTCGGAGTACACTGATATGTTAGGTATTCATCATGAGACATGCACTCACCACATTTACACAGATGATAAAATCAAACCTCTTAGACAACTGCAATGAATAATGAACCCTATACTAAAAGATATAGTCAAGGAAGAGCTGCAGAAGTTGTTAAAAGTAGGGTTTATCTACCCCATCTCCGACAGCCAATGGGTTTCCCCCTTGGTTGTTGTTCCAAAGAAAAATGGTAAATGGCGTATATGTGTAGATTACAGGGAGTTAAATAAGGCAACATTAAAAGACTATTTTCCATTTCCTTTCATTGATCAAGTGTTGGATACCTTAGCTGGAAAACAATATTCTTCATTTCTAGATGGTTTAAGTGGGTATAATCAAATTACTATTGCAAAAGAAGACCAGGAAAAAACCAACTTTACATGTCCTTGGGACACCTATGCCTACAAGGTTTTACCTTTTGGCTTATGTAATGCCCCAGCTACCTTTCAGAGGGCAGTCTTGGACATTTTTGCAGATCTAATTCATGAATGTGTTGAAATCTACATGGATGATTTTTCTGTGTATGGAAGTACCTTTGAGGATTCCTTAGTAAACTTGGAGAAAATTTTAAAAAGGTGTGTTGACTCAAATCTTTCCCTTAGTAACGAATTTTTTTTTATGATGATGACTGAAGGGATATTTTTAGGACATCACATTTCTTCATCTAGAATAAAAGTAGATCTTGCTAAAATTCAAATCATTGAAAATTTATCTGAACCAATAACTCAAACAGATGTAAGAAGCTTTTTAGGGTATGCAAGCTATTATCGTAGATTTATTGCAAATTTTAGTAAGATAGCTCTGCCATTGTTTAAATTGCTTTCAAAGGATGTGAATTTTAATTGGGATACTGACTGTCAATCTACATTTCAGACACTTAAAGAGAATCTCTCAACTGCTCCCATTTTAAGGGGACCAAATTGGACATTGCCTTTCCATATTTCTACTGATGCCTCTGCTACTGCAATAGGGGCCTCATTGGGACAAAAAGAGCATACCATGACTTATGCCATCCATTTTATTAGTAAAAATCTAACACCTACAGAGTTGAACTATACAGTCACTGAAAAGGAAATGTTGGCGGTGGTTCATGCTGTAAACAAATTCCGTCATTACATAACTGGCTACGAAACTTTTGTCCATACAGATCATTCATCCTTACGATATTTAATGAATAAATATATCTCTAATGGTTGGATTACTAGATGGTTGTTATTAATGCAGGAATTCAATATCACTGTTTTAGATCGACCTGGATGAGAAAATCAAGTGGCAGACTTTCTGTCTCGTTTACACAATATTGGTGAGATTGTTCTTGTTTCAGATAGTTTTCCTGATGAAAACTTATTTGCAATTTCTGTTATCACTCCTTGGTATGCTGATATTACCAATTACTTATCATCAGGCCAACTACCACCATCTATGTCATCTAAAGAAAAGAAAAAGATTATTAAACAAAGTGCTAGGCATATATGGGTTAATGGTGATCTCTTTTACACAGGATATGATCTAATTATAAGAAGATGTGTACGAAAAGATGAAGTTTTAGATATTTTGAAAGCATGTCATGATGAACCATGTGGTGGCCATTTTGTAGATAAAGAACATCATACATGATACTCAATTTGGGGTATTATTGGCCTTCTATTTCCAAAGATGCTAAGAGGTATGTTAGAAGTTGTGATACTTGTCAACGGATGGGACGGCCAGTCCGGACTGATGAAATGCCACTCCAACCACAAATCCTCATTGAACCGTTTGAAAAGTGGTCCCTTGACTTCATTGGTCCAATTCATCCCCCATCACAAGGAAAGAAGTACATTTTGGTCTGTACAGACTACGTTACTAAGTGGGTAGAGGCTAAACCTTTACCAAGAGCCACAAAGCAGACTGTGGTAAACTTTATTTTTGAGGAGATATTTGTCAGATTTGGGGTGTCTAGAGAGATTGTAGCTGATGAAGGTGCCTAGTTTACTTCCAAACTAGTGCACGAGATAGCAGAAAAGTACAAGATTAAGCACAGAAAGTCTACCCCTTACCATCCACAAGCAAATGGCCAAGTGGAATCTACAAACAAGAATTTAGAAGGAATCATCACCAAAACTGTCCAGATGCATAGGAAGGATTGGTCAGTTAAGCTTACTGAAGCTTTATGGGCATCCCGGATCACTTGGAAAAACAATACTAGTTTTTCTCCTTCTCAACTTGTTTACGGTAATCAAGTCCTTTTACCTATAGAGTTTCAAATTCATACCTTCAAGTTAGTAGTAGATTTGGGTATGGATCTTTCTGAGGCACAACAAGAAAGAATACTTCAATGAATCAACTAGATGAGATGAGACAGGCTGCCATAGAACACAATATTCTGATACAACAACAGAGAGCTCAATAGCATGACAAGTTTATTAAAAAGAAGCAATTTCACATCGGTGACTGGGAACTATTGTTTGACTCAAAGTTCAAATACTTCAAATCCAAATTCACAACTCATTGGCTTGGTCCATATGAGATTGCAGAGGTATATGACAATGGCTTAGTCAAACTTCAAACAATCGATGATGAAGCATGTACATTTGTGGTCAATGGCCATCGACTCAAACTGTATAACAAGCCTATCAACAAGGCAGATTTCATACAGCAGATTTCACAGCAATGAGAAATGGAAGTGCTGGATAGACACATCAGTGTTTCTCCTTCACTTGCTTCTTAGCTGATCTAACATAAACAAATTAAAAAAAAAAGAAAAAAAAGAAAATAAAAAAAGAAAAAGAAAAATAAAAATATATAAAAAAAAGGAGTTTAGTTGTGAAAACCAGGTCACTGGCACAACATAAGCTTGAATTTTCCATGGAAAACTAGGTTTGCTTGGCCATTGAAAATTCATAAAAATATTTTTCAACTTTCATGTCTTTTACATAGTTTTATTTTCAATAATAAAGTTCTTGTTTGACTTGAGGACAAGTCAATAAGTAGGCCTGTGAGGGGGATAAGCATTTTTATGCTTTCTTGGAACCCTACAAGTCTTTTTTCATATGCAGAGGGACCTGATTTCCAGCAAAACAGTGGGACCTGACTTTCAGTAAAGCAAAAGAAACCTACAGAAGGACCTGACTTCCAGCAAAATAGAAGGGATCTGAGATGGCAAACATCTTCGAAAATGAACATTAGAAGGACATATTTGAATCAGAAATAAATTACAAACCAACTACATCAGGAAGTAAGCTCATCATACAGGGATATCAAGCAAAGTCTGTAATAATTTTTAGTTTTTGTGTTTTAAAAGTTGCATGATTCTTTGTTTCTAAGTGATGACTTATTTACCAACCCTCGTAAGCTTGACTGCCTATTTCACTATCCTCACAGTCTCTACCAGTATTCCATTTACTTTCCATTATCCTACCCTAGGGGTCAAGATGGTGGTCAAAATCAAACCTAAGAGCAAATTTTAAATGACCAAAATATATACTGCATTCTACAGGCAGGGTCTCCTTCTCAGCAGAAAGTGAAATGTTTTAAGAAAAATAAAACATGAAATTTCCAATGTTTTATATGTATATATATTGGTGCATCAAGCATTAAGCAAACATACATATAGAATATAGATGGCCGTGTATATTTTCAAAATGAAAAGAGTTCACTTCAGTTAAAATAAAATCCCTTCATTCCAATTTATAATCAAATATTGGGGCATACAAAGAAATTAAAACGTGTTATATAAATTAAAACCTTACCTTACAGTTCTTTCCTGAGCAAATAATTGGATGGAAAGTGGCATGTTTATGAAATGATGAGAAAAAAATGTGGATATATGCCCCACGATAGTATACAAATGTGCCTGAAAATTGTATTATGAATTGGTGAAGTCGAGGAGTGCGACTTGGTCATTCTTCTTTCGACCAAATTCAACTATTTTCCTCTGCAAAAATCGATTGCTGTGGGTGATAGTTTTTAGTGAGAAGGAAGCCATGGATTACAGGAAGAACACAAGCATTGGTTTGCTGAAGAAGTATAGCACAAGAAGAATTGAAGGCAACTACACCATAAAGGAGGTAAAACTTAAACCTTTTCTTTGCCAAAGACTCTGTTAAGACCAGCAGCAATTCTACATTTTCAGAGTGTCGTTTTGGGATAAGAAAACAAATGCAGAGTTGAAAATTGAAAGGTTGAAGTCTCCTGTTGCATATCTCTTTCCTATTAAAGTTCAAAATGTCATCTAGACTAGAACCAGCGAAATTCAACCCCACTGATATTCATGAGAATTGCATGGATATTTTTGAAAAGAAACAGTGGGTAACTTTTTTTGAAAAGTTTGATGGGAATAATGAGCATGTTAGTCCATATTTTGTTGAAACATTTGATGGAGAAGGGGTTATAGTGGGAAACTTGCACTTCAGACTATTTGAAGGCATCTTAGCACAAATTATTGGCCTGCCACAGCAGGGAGAAATATTTTTCAAAACTAAGCAATTCAAGGAGAAGGCATGGATACACTTTTTGTGCAGATCAAGAGCAGGGTCAGTAAAATGGAAGAAAGGAATACCAAGGAGCTGGCTGGTTCATCCCTGGCATGAAATAGTTTATGTTATCGAAAAATTTATTACCCATGAAGGCCGATTCAGTATTGTGTATCTTTACCATATCAAGCTGTTACAGCATCTAAAAGGTGATTATGAAATTAATATGCCCTATTTCCTATTACAGAGTTTATCTAAGATGGCTAAGGTTGTCCAAAGGTGTGCAAAAGACAAAATGACAAGCCTTTTTTGCTGTGGACTCATCAAAATCATCATCCAGCATGAGTTACAAAAGCAAAATTTGACATGGTCAAGATTTTTAGTTCACAATCAGTTTGAAGAACAGCAAGAATTGCTTGAAGAAGGTTTAAAAGAAGATGAATTGTTGATGATAACATACCCTGAGGAAACAAGTTCAAAACTGCCAAAAGGGAAAAAGAAGAAAAAAGGAGGTGTTGTTGATTACTGATGATGAAGACAACTCTGAGGTAGCAAGTTCAAAACATCCTCAGAGAAGGATACGAACTAGGAGTGTGATGAGAGAAGAAAAACAATTTCAAAAACAAGAGCAGATTTTCACCACTTACCAGAGAAAGCCAAGGAAGTATAAGCAAGCTCGAAGCCAGTCAACATTAGAAGATGAGGAACACATACAAACCTTGGGGATTCAAGAAGAAGATCCAGCAGATGAAATAGGGAGGGATATCCAAGAAACTGATGAAGTGATAAAACAGACAAAAAGAATCAATCTCTTCAAGGATCAGCAAGAGAAGGTAAAGGAAAAGCAATCAAGACAAGAAAAACTAAAAGACTCAGGTTCTCTTTTCTCAGAGCAACAAATTGTGGAAGAGAAAAAGAAAGAAGATTTAGTACAAAAAGATGAAGAATTGGGGATGGACACCAATTCTGTCCAGCTTCCAATGAAAATGGAAAAGAAGAAAACTTCCAGGAACAATAAAGAGATTAAGAGGTTGAAACTTGAAATAAAGGAATTAGAGCAAAGGAATGAGAAGTTAAAAGAAATCAACTGGAAGCTTAAAGTCCGGAGGACACGCATCTCCAAGCATGCATACATATGGTATAAGCAAAAGAAGATTTATAAAACTAAGTATGAGAGACTGAAAGTCCTTTATGCACCTCGAGCTTCAACAGATGCATCATCTCAGACAGGAGATTAAAAGCAAGAGGGTCAGCAGATGTTGGGCTTTGATCTACTAATGTAGATCAAACCTTGAGTTTATGTCAATCCAAATTGGTAGACTTAGAGGCATATCAAAATATAAGGACTCAAAGCTAGACTTGACTTGGAAATCTAGTTTATCTATGAAATAACCCTATTAACAAATTAAGTTGTTGTGATTTGAAAACACAAAAATTCCATTACAGGAACAGCTTCATTTGATATTTCATTTACACAGCAATTTATATGTGAAAGCTTCTGAGATAGTAAAAACAATTACAAAGTAATCCTAACCCTAAAATATGAATTATAAAACTTTGCCTATTATTCCCGCATTCAATAAGCAATCAAACATTAATTCCCTTTACAGGAAAGCATTCGTAATGTGTAATTGTTCTTAATACTCCATTGTTGAATAGTCAAGAAATGCACAACAATGTAAGATAACAGTCTGAACCATTTCTACAGCATATAACTAATGAAATAATAGAGCTGATAAAACTAATTTAAAGCAATCTAACTTGTTCTGCAATAAGGAAAATAGATTCTACAGGAACTGAAACATACCACCGGCAACAATCCAAATCGTGGCAACAATTCAAATCACTCACTGGCAATGAAAGGGTGTGCAAACTCGACAATGGGGGCCCTCCAATGCCTCATTCACACACACAAATGAAGAATCATAGAGCTTTAAACTTTAATTATATTCACCATAAAATCGATCATGCACAGTAATAGAACAACGCAGTCCAAAACAACATGCATTTTCTCCCAAATCGTGATGGATTTCTCCTCTGTTTTATGAATTATTTATACAAACTTAAAAGAAAACTAGAAATGCTATTAATATGGAAACTAATTAATGACATCCAGTCCTTGAGATCCTTTATCAAATCTGTGAAAATCAACAAAATCGAAACTGCCCTGCTTTTGTGCTGAGTGGTAGCACAGGTGGTCGTCTTTGACCGAATTTGACTTAACACCTATGAGAGCCACATCATCTATTCGTTGGAAGTTTATCCATCCTTGGACACTGAGGATCTTTTCTCCATCTTTCAGTTCACGCCTAGCTGGCCTGCAAGTGCTCAACCTTGGAGACATTACGGGAAGTTAGCACATCATGTAATCCTGAATAAAACCCTTAGTTTAAATGCTTTAAAAATCTCAAAATTCAATTTGTTAAAAAGCAATGACATTTATACCTTTTAACCAAAGTTTGTGGGTGAATTTAAAGCTTTATAAATTAGTATGAAGGTTTTATGGAGGAAAATGGAAGATATCTAGGTGACAAAAAGAGGTCAAAATGGTGCTCAACACTCATGTTCCTTGCACTATGCTTAGGTATATTCCTTGTGCTTGTAACTAGTTCTGCATGCCCCTGACACTCTTCTCCTCACATTAAGATCATTTTTCTAGCCTCTCCTTTGAGCTCGTTAAAAACAGTAAGTAGGCCATGAGTTGAATTTTCGGGCTCATTAAAAGTTTACGAGAAAGGCATATGGAGTTGTCTTTATGCTCTTGTTAGACTCCTTAAACTTGACAAGATTGTTGAGATGCCATTTTCCTTTAAAATCGTTAAAGGATTTGAAGATACATCCACATTAGTATAATTTTAACCCTTTCTTGAACCATGTGGATTATTTATGAAAAAGAAATTATCTTGTTTATTGTGGATAGAAGAGTATTCTTAGGTATAGGTTTATCTCTTTGATGGGCCTGAGATACAAAACATATGAAAAAGGAACATGTTTGAGTTGAATTTTTATTTTTCGTGCTTTGAGCATTATTTGTGCTATTGACATGCTTGTTGAAATTCAGGACAAAGGCATTGAGTTTATTGTTTGTTACCCCATACTCGCAAATAAATGGACCAACACGAGTGATCTTGCTTTCCTTCACACTCTTTAAACTATAGCTTTACTCTTTTTTATGAAGGAGTGTTGATATGGTGATAGTTTAACCCTTTTTTGGATTTTGTCAACTAACTACAAAAAAGGGATACATTAGTTCTCCCAAGATAAGAGAGTTCTCCTTTGATTGTTTTGTAATTTCTTAGACTTTGGAGACTAACTTGATGAAAAATTTCCCCTTAAGAGTCTTCTCTAGATTTTCTAGACTCTCAAATTGTGAAAACACCTCCAACCATTAACTAATTCAGGCTCGTAAAATCCATGGATCACTTCTTTATCAAGCATTCTTCTCTCTCTTATTTGAGCTTGCTTAAAAAATGAAGGTCTCGAGTTTGCTTTCTTGGACTCGTTAAACATATACAAGAAGGGTATTTAAAAAGAGAAATGGAAGGGAAGTCTATTCAAATGTATTTGTATACAATGGTGGCAAGTCTTGTCATCTTTTAACAAAACACTAGTTTGAGTCTATAAACAGTTGGGTTCTAGTTTTTTGCCTTAAGATTAAGCTTGATCTCATAGTTATTACTCCTCTGGTTGGTTACTCTTCCAATCATTTGGAGAATCTGTCAATGTATTCTGCATTGAGAATTTGTATTGTTGGTCCCTTTGTGTCTAAAATTTTCTCGAGTTACTATTGTATCGTTCTCACTATTCAAGGATAAAACATGTTTCGGTCATTCTACAGGTTTCTTTGACCTTATGTATCTACCACTCCTCAGTATCAGTCTATTATATCATGTCTTCAGTGGTCTTTGTTGCGAAACTTTGTCCCATTTCCAGATCAAATCGGTCTTTTATTTTCCTCATGTTGAATGATGGAAGATGATTTAATTCCTTCCTTCCAACATATCTCTTCCTATCAACTTAAACTCATCTTGCTCTAGGAATGATATTTAAAGTTTATGACAGTATGTTGGGAATTGCAGTTATCAGTGGGAGTTCCCCATATTATTAGGTAGCAGCATTACCTTAATGTCCCCTATTTGATGGATTCTTCAGGTGTTTAACTTCAAGACCATTTATTCACACCTGTTATAATGTACTAGGTACCTTAGGGACCATTTTCATTATTGTTTGTTTTCCTCTCATTTGTTAACAATTTTTATCAATGACTGGTAATCAAATGGTTTCCTCCATGTTCTACTTCAGCTCCTTTATTCACATGGTTAGGATTTGTACTTTTTGGATGGTTTGGATTGAAGACTTGGGCCAACAGTAACATCATCATCTTTTTCTATTTCCCAAGTTGTGCAAGACCTTTTCACACCTTATATGAAATTTGATAAGACATAGATCCACCTTGTATTCTTGTGGCTATGATTGTTTATTGAGCATGGATCCATGTTGTTCATTTGTGGCCATGACTCCTCAAGATTTTAAATGGAGTCTTTTTGCATATTGTGTGTCCATGATAGTTACATCAGTTATACATGTGTTGGATATGCCTTGTATCCTTCTGGTGTTCATTTGTACATGGACATGCATGTCCCAGAGATCAGTTTGTCTACCATTTACCTGTCTTTCAGGTACTTCATTTGAGCCTACCATCTTGGTATATCTAGTTTCTCAGAATTTGTACTCCAACCTTTTATTATTTATAATGTATTTTGGCCATCGTCTTACCCTTTGACCACATACATTAGGGGGCAGATGTTATAGCCAAAATTGGCACTTCTCTATCCATGCGGATACTTCATGAAAGCTAATGGCAGTCACCCAAAGAATTTTTATGTATAGGAGATCCATATTTGGGATCTATATAGAATTCCTTTACCTCTTTAATGGTCCATTGAATGTATAAGGAGTTAATGAAAAAGTTTGTAGACCAACACTTTTCCTAAAACCCCTTGGAAAAGCACCCAAAATAACATTTTTTTAACAAAAACGCCCCTTTCCTATCGTGCACCTAGATTTTTGACCTTACACACACTAGTTTCTAGTAGTCCAGTAGCCAATGACACACTAATTGCCTTTGGTCCACCTGCATGTACCTCAAAAATGGACAAAAATGCATAAAATTTCTCGAAAAAGGGTGTTGGGCAATAGGGCAGACCCGGGTTTATACCTTTTACTTCGCACCAACAAAAGACCCACAGTGTTGGCCCTTTCGGTAACAACCTGCAAGCAGGTTGCAGTCTCACCCGAAACAGCTATGGGGTGCTGCAGAATCAGGTTTCTGCAAGCAGAAGAGGGATATTACTGTACCTTTAGTCTTTAATAACTTTAATCAATTAACACAGAGCTTCAACATTCACATATATAACTTCACAGATAGATAAACAGACAGTGACTTGCTTAACCCTTTACTGGGAATTCACAACAAAGCTATTTGTTAACAACAATCTTACTTATCAGATTTATATATAATTATCAATGCATAAAAGAACATAACAACATAACACAAGAACCAAAACACCAGATATAACGTGGTTCACCCCCAGTGTAGGGGCTACGTCCACAAAACTGCGTTTTATTCAACTTTCTACAAAATCACAGTTCTGATTTGTGCACTCAGCTGTAGATCCCTTCAAGTCCTTAAAGTCACGCACACATCTGCAGGCCTCTGTGCACACAGCTGCAGATCTTCTTAATCTCTTAAAAAAATCCTCTGTGCACACAGCTGCAGAGGTCGTCCACGCACACAGCTGGGGCTTAACCTTTTCTTACAAAATAGCCTTATCTTCGCCTTAATTCTTCTTACATCATAAAACCTAACCTCACTTCTTTACACAAGTGCTTATTTATATTGCACACCTTTACAAAACCATGGTCTTAAACCATGGGTTTATTACAACAGAAGACTTTGACTCAACCCCGACACCCCTAAGACTGTTTTGAGTCAACACCCATGGAGTTACTCATCTTAAGGACCGTTAGGGTGCGCGTCCCAACAGGCCCCTAAGACTCACTAGTGGCCCGTCCTGAGACACTCATTTTCTATTCTGGCAGTAGAATCCCGTTGGTGCACCAACAGAGTGGGTCACTGGCTGAAGCCCTACATGCTGCTGTTGGCTGCTTGCTTCTTTCCTTCGTAAGGTTTATGCTGATGAAGGCCTTCTGGATCCATCTGCAACTCCATCCTTCGACCTGGTTGCCGACCACTTCACCATCCACAACTTAGGGTCCCCTGGAATTACGTGTCAAGATTCATAAGACACACAGCTGCCATGGTTCTGCTATACCGGGAGGATTCATGGCGGGATTCCCCAGAGTCTTTTTGCGAGGCCTAGTACCCTTTGTCGCTCCATGTTAGAGCGAAATTCTGCTTTTCTTCACCCGGTTTAGAGAAAACTTTTGCCTTTCTATGTACCCTGGTTGGACATGACTGTACGGATGGATTACTCAGAAGGTTCTGCAGACCTCGCTCTCTAAACTCTCATACTAACTCCTAAACTTCACAATCGTTCGACATTGTTCAGACTGAATACCTCACAGAAGTGCTTAATGCAAGAAACACAGGCCGAGGTGGATTCTTATAGAATCTCGATGCAGGATCTGTCATCATGGTGCATTAATGATGCCAAATCTGATGGAGTGCTGGAAATCTTGTCCACACAGTGCCATATTTTCCCAAAATCTCATTATTACAAGTAATGAGAGCAGCTCTCGTGCCAACGCCGCCAAATCCAGTTTGTCCCATTTGTCACATTTTAGACTGCGACACACCTTGGATCTTCGACATACCAACTAACTTCAACTTCGACATCATATTAACCTGCGACCCAATAGTAACCTTCAACCCTTCATGACCTACGCGGTATCAATACTTCAACCTTCAAACTCAAACGGTATTCTACACTTTATAGTTCTAGGGACAGCTTCGTTTATAGTCTAGTACCCAATTTCAACTGTTCTTGGTACTTAGACTTTCCTTCTTGGTGTTATGTCTGATTGGGAGGTCCCAACCTATCCCTGTACTTCTTTAGCTGACTGCCATTTACCATAGAAGGAAAAAGTTTGCCATTCAATTTGGCTAACTGGACTGCACCATCATCAGTAACTTTCTGTACTATATATGGTCCTTTCCAATGTGTCTTGAATTTTCCTAGGAATTTCATGAATTTGCTGTCATATAAAAGCACAAGATCACCCTGCTGAAACTGCTTCTTCTTGATGTGTCTGTCATGCCAGGCTTTTTATCGAGATTTCTGTACTTGCTGCTGAAATCCTACAATGAATCGGTCCTCTTCCAATTCTAATATCTTCATCAGCCTTGCTGTCATCATAGATGGGTCATCCATCGCTGTAAAAGCAGATATTCTGAGGCTAGGAACAATGTACTCCATGGGCATGACTGCTTCTTGTCCATAAACCAACCTAAAAGGTGTATGGCATGTCAACTTCTTACAGGTAGTTCTATAAGCCCAAAGTACTGCTGGAATTCTAAGATCCTAGTCATTTCTGTTAACATTGCAGACCTTCGTCAGAGCATGTTCCAAAATTTTGTTAAAAGCTTCCATAGTTCCATTTGCTTGTGGATGATAGGCAGTACTCTTCTGGTGATAAACCTGAAATTCAGCAGTCAGTACTTCAATAGTCTTATTTAGAAAATGTGAGCCCTGATCACTCATAAGAACTCTAGGGCACCCAAATCTGGACAAGATGTTATCGAAGATGAACTTCGCAACTGTAGCAGCGCTACAGGTCTTGACTGGTTGAGCTTCGGCCCAACGAGTAAGATAATTAGTTGCTGTAATAATGTATCTCGCTCCTGGCTTCCTCGTAGGGGGGTTGATAGGGCCAACAAATTCAATAGCCCATTTGTCAAATTCTTGCAAGGTTACCTGCGGGGATAGAGGCATTTCATCCCTCCTAGATGGCTTGCCTGTTCTTTGACAGATGTCGCAGCTGTGACAATATTCTTTTGCATCCTTGTGGATCGTGGGCCACCACAACCCAGCTGTCAAAATCTTCTGTGCTGTGGCTTTCCCTGCATAATGTCCTCCTGCTGTGCCAAAGTGTGCCTCGGCCAAAATCAGTGGCTTTTCATGTTCCAAAACACATCTGCGTAGGATTTCGTTGGGGCCCATTTTGTACAGTTGTCCTACGATTAGGGTGAAGTCTGCTGCGCGAACCACTAACTGCTTCTTCTACTGCGTGGTCATCTCGGCGGGTGGAGAACCTGTGGTCAAATACTGAACAATATCCTGGAAATATTCATCAACCATCTGGATAGCAAATAACTGGGCGTCAGGAAGAGCTTCATCTAAATTGGTAGGTTCTTCTCCTGACTCGAGCCTTGACAAGTGGTCTGGTCCTAGGTTAAGTCGTCCTGGCTTAACAATGATCTCAAAATCATATTCCTGAAACAGAATCAACCACCTGCATATCCTTCCACCTAGCACAGGCTTGTTAACCAAATAATTCAAAGCAAAATGGTTAGTGAACATCTTAAAGTGAGAACCTAGCAAATAATGTCGAAAATTTTGTAGTGCATATACCATAGTGAGGCCTTCGCGTTCTGTCGTGGTATAATTTTTCTCTGCTGCGGACAATTTTTTGCTTGCGAAAGAAATAGGGTGATCGATATTACCTGCGCCTGACTGAGCCAATACGATACCTAGAGCAATGGAGGATGCATCGACATGTACATAAAACTCCTTATTCCAGTCAGGGAATACTAGAATAGGGGCAGTGACCATCTTTTCCTTCAAAATATCTAAGCTTGCTTGGCACTCAGGTGTCCAGTCAAACTTAATATCTTTCTTCAACTATTTTTCCATTAGAGCAGTGATCTGGGCATAGCCTTTGATGAATTTCCTGTAATATCCAGTGTGACCAAGCGTGGTGCGAAGCTGTTTAACAGACTTCGGAGGTGGCAGGTTCACAATAATAGCTATCTTTGTAGGATCCATCATCAATCCTTGTTTACATACAATGTGGCCAAGCAGGATCCCAAAAGGTGCATAAAATATACACTTTTTCAAATTCAAGGAGATCTGGTGCTATCTGCACTTATCCAACATTAGTCTTAAACTAGTTATATGGTCCTTTACTAGCCCAAAGATGGTCCAATCATCAAAGTACACCTCTAGGAATTTATGTATAAACTCCTTAAATGCAGAGATAACTACTCTTGAAAACATAGCAGGGGCATTCTTCAAGCCAAAGGGCATAACTGTGTACTGAAAGGATCCCATTTCTGTAGCAAAGGTTGTCTTATGTCGATCCTCTGGAGCAATTCTGATCTGATGGTAACCTGAAAATCCATCCGTAAAAGAGTACACTTCTTGACCTCTGACATTGTCTAGTACTTCATCTGTAAAGGGAGTGGGGAAAGGATCATGTAGGCAAGCATCATTCAACTTCCTCAGATCAACACAGATTCAGATTTCGCGTACTAGAATACAACGGAACCAATTTGTTGGGCAATAGGGCAGACCCAGGTTTATACCTTTTACTTTGCACCAACAAAAGACCCACAGTGTTGGCCCTTTCGGCAACAACCTGCGAGCAGGTTGCAGTCTCACCCGAAACAGCTATGGGGTGCCGCAGAATCAGGTTTCTACAAGTAGAAGAGGGATATTACTATACCTTTAGTCTTTAATAACTTTAATCAATTAACACAGAGCTTTGACATTCACATATATAACTTTGCAGATAGATAAACAGACAGTGACTTGCTTAACCCTTTACTAGGAATTCACAACGAAGCTATTTGTTAACAGCGATCTTACTTATCAGATTTATATATAATTATCAATGCATAAAAGAACATAACAACATAACACAAGAACCACAACACCAGATATAATGTGGTTCACCCCCAGTGTAGGGGCTACGTCCACAGAACTACGTTTTATTCAACTTTCTACAAAATCACAGTTCTGATTTGCGCACTCAGCTGCAGATCCTTTCAAGTCCTTAAAGTCGCGCACACAGCTGCAGGCCTCTGCGCACATAGTTGCATATCTTCTTAATCTCTTACAAAAACCCTTTGTGCACATAGCTGCAGAGGTCATCCACGCACACAGCTGGGACTTAACCTTTTCTTACAAAATAGCCTTATCTTCGCCTTAATTCTTCTTACATCATAAACCCTAACCTCACTTCTTTACACAAGTGCTTATTTATATTGTGCACCTTTACAAAACCATGGTCTTAAACCATGGGTTTATTACAATAGAAGACTTTGACTCAACCCCGACACCCCTAAGACTGTTTTGAGTCAACACCCACGGAGTTACTCATCTTAAGGACCGTTAGGGTGCGCGTCCCAACAAAGGGTTGGTTGGTTAGTTTTGGAACTTCGTCTTCAATTCTATCTCTTTTCTTTGTAACACCTCGATTTTGACCCCAATTGCATTAAATTATATATGATGAAAATATCATTATTAAATCATCATGTGGAGCTCAAGGAAAAGGCCTAACCATGGATTTTGAAAATTAATATCGATGCCGATGGTTCACATGCTAGCCAGACACAATATAATTTTGGACATCACATAGATATGCAATTAATAAAAATAACCACAACTAGCTATGTCAATGCAACATTAAAATAGATGGGGGCATGATTCCACAAGGAATAGGGGGGGGGATATTCAAACCCTTGAGCCAATAGGGTAAATCCAAATGTCAATGGGAGAACCCATAAAGTGATCAACTACCCATTTTTTCTTTTGTGCCGAGATATTTAGAAATTGGTTGGGGTAGTTAATTGCTTGGGATGGGGAAGAGTATGGTAGTCAAATTTGTATTGGGGAAGCCACCTGTTTTTGGGGAAAACAAATTTTGAATTATGGGCCAAGTAAATACTTGGGAAAGGGAGGCCCAAGCCATTATGAACCCATATGTTTTGATCTCTCATGCAGCTGGAGCTCCTGTGCATTTCTCCTTCATGTTTTTAGTAGTTTTCCTTATTTTCCATGACCATAAAATCTGTTTTTGGGTTGTTGAGTGAATGGACAGTAGAGATTCACGATAATGGGGTTTATAGCAGTCGTTTTTTCTCATGCAATTCCCATATTCGCTACTGAATTCGAATTGGTCACTCAGGGCGCTGATTTCCCCATTGACCAATCTGTTTTTGGTTGCAAAACATTTTTACTCCATACCCAGAAATTTGTTTTTGGTAATGTTCAGTGGATGGGAAGATAGATCCATGAATTGGGTGTTTAAGCTGGCTGTTTTTTCCCCTCTAAAGCCCGTAGACGTTTCTAAAATCATCACCTAGGTTTTTTTATCCTTTCACCTATTTCATTTTTTGTCCCTAGGACATTTTTTCTACAAACCAAGAACTTGTACTTGGATGTGAAGTGCATCCTTGTGTAGGATTGGATGAGTAAGTCCAAGGAAGCCATCTGTTAGATGGTTTGACTGTGTTTGGATGTGATTGTTTTCTTGGTTGAGTAATTCCAAGGATTCCATATGTTATTGTCTTGTTTCCTTACCAGTCTGAGAAACCCATATGTTAATTGGTTTTACTGTGTTTTGATGTGAAGGTTGGCTTGGATGAGTAAGTCCAAGGAACCCATCTGTTAATTGGTTGAGTGTGTTTTGATGTGAAGGTTGTCTTGGCTGAGTAATTCCAAGGAAGCCATATGTTATTGGATTGTTCCCTTAGTAGCCACTGAAGCCCAATTGTTTATTGTCTTGGCTAGGCAGTTTGTGAAACCCAACTGTGTGTCGGCTTGACTGTGTGTGTATGGTCTTGTTGTGTGTAAGTTCGTTGGTCCCTAGTTCCTTATGGAAATCATGCCCAAATATGGGGTGGTAGTGGTGCTGAGATATTGATGAGAACACTGGCCTATGTTTGGGTGGAACATTGCAGCGGCATAGCTAGTTGCGGGGAAGCTTCTTCTCAAGATAAGTATTTTCTTGTGTTTAATATCTACAATGTATTTGTTTTATAAATTATTGTGAACATGATGAATGTGTTGAAATGTATTTGCTTCCACTACATTTCATGTATGATGCATCTATAAATGTATTTTAATTCAATGAATTTTATGTTATGTTCATGGGTATAGAGTGCTTATTTTGACAATAGCAGCAGTGTGAAGTCGTGTCCTCTCTCTCATGAGATGAGGGGAGGGGATGTGACATTCTTCTCAACTCAGCCTTATCCATTTTCTATATAAGAGAGGGATAAGGGACCATGAAAGAGAATTATCATACTGTACTCTTATAATGGAGAAATTTTGTCTCTCATCCCCCTACCTTGTTCCCTAGTTGTCACCTATCCTACTGCATTTCTTGGAGGAGAGAAGCAGGAGATCCATATGAAGGTTTTGTTGAAGTGACTTGACCAATGAGAAGGTATATATATATTGGTTCATTCAATTATTAAGATATGGAATTATTCCTTTCCCAAATCATTGTATAATGGATGTTTGTATCTCATTTTTTGATCACATGTTAATTAGGGTTGCATGTTATTTTGATTATCATTATCTTACATGTGGTTAAATTGGTTTGAGAAGGGCTTGAAGTGTTTTTGCAAGTTCCTTGGTGGAAGGGAAAGAGGAGGGATAAAGGGAAATATTGGATCAACCTTCAATTTATAAGGTATGCTACTCCTAACCCTTGAAAGTTTGCTTTATTTATGCTTACAGAACCTATTAATGCCAGTATGTATAACCCCCAGTATGTTGGTGGCCTTAAACCCAGCCATAGGAACACATTACCTAAAAAAATTGATGGGGAAATATAATGTGGATTAGAGAGGCCCAAGAAGAATTCCAAAAATGGGATTGCGCAATGAGAGTTTCCAAAAGGTACCTATGTGCTAGAAGGGTGCATAGTGTTTAGGAAATGAGAATGCTCAGAATATGAGACACCCTCGAAGAGGCATGCAATAGAAGAAAGTGAGAGTTTCATTGAGAATAGTGGTATCACCCTGCAAGTTAGAGAAGGAATGAACCGAGAGGATGAAAAAGAAGAGGAATCTGGGACTAATGGAGGAACTTACATGAATGGAGAAGAGACAACACAGTTGGATTTGATCTGTCATGGATTCAGAATTGTCAGAAGAAATGCACCAAGTAGGAGCCCATGCTTCATCAAGAATACCAGTTATTACTTGAGTTTGTGGAAGAAATAATCCCTAAATCAAAAGCTTAATCTATAAGGATAAAAGCTATTTCTACCCAGGATATTAATCCATATACACAAATTTCAAGAAGTAGTAGTATTCCACTAGTTGTAACTAGAAGTAGTAGTTCTCCTATATCTGCAAGAGTGGTGACTACATCAGATTCCAGATTTAGACTGTTTATTTTTCATGGGAAAGTTAACAACAACGGATAACAGCATTGGTTTACCTGGGAGGTGATTGTTAAATTTGTGAACCATTGATCTACAGGAAAATATGGAATTTGTAGGAAGGGAATTATGCAGTGGCATAATCAAAGAGAATGTATATTGAACAAGAAATTCATGCCACTAATTTTGGATAAATTGAAAAAGAATACCTCAGATAATCACACCATTAATATTCATTCATTAATAAATAATAAAATGATTATACAATAAATAGAATTCGAATTCCATGGATAGGATTTGAATCTACTAGCTTAAGATAAATGAATAGCTAACTCAGTGTGTCTAAATCACTACTGGAACTCACTGGTCTAACTTCGGATGTCTAAATCAGTCTACAATCAATTAATTGATGAGGTAGGTGGGAAAAAGGCGCCACTCTCCCTTCATGCATACAAAAATGGTGATATGCTAACCGAAAGTGATCTAAGCTATTGTAACTAGGGTTTAACTCAACATAACTGCATACCTACCACAACCAATTGATGGAGGATGTTGGTGGCACTCAGAGTGGGCTCCTATAATGTAGGGATTGCTCTAAGAGGGACATAAACTCATGCATGCATATGCAGTAAGTGGAATATAACATGTAGGCTTGTCCCCCACACTCTAGTATAGTAATAATTACCCCCTAAGTTAGGAGAAATGACCAAATAGACTATATTGGACAAAAGGAGGATTAATTAATCCTAACGCCCCCCCTTAATCCTAACTTTGGACAACTTGGGTACTGGAAACTAGGAAAAAATTCACCCATAAAATCTAAATGAAATAAAATATTTCCTAGTAAAATAAGGAAAATGGGGAAAACCTCATGGGAACCCCCCCCGCTCAAAGTAAGCAGGAATCAAGAAATTTTGCTGCAATATGCAACTTTGTGGAGCAATAATGCATAATCTTGGTTCTTTTGTGCATCAACATCCTGGGACTATGCATGTGAACCTATAAAAACTAAATGATTATCTCTGAAGGATTTTTCTTTTTTGGAAGAAGATGAATATGTTGTTATACCAAAATATTGTCACCATCATGTGATAAGACATTTGACATACCTACTTGCCCTGAATCCCAGCTTCCGGAGTGGAAACTAAATGGTTTTTTATCAATATGTCATACAAATTACCACCAACGCACATGCCCATTTATCTAGGAGTGATACCCCTGCTCGCACCACCTTTCATCGGTTGTCCACAAGCGGTGCCACCACCCATTGCCCTTGGTCCATAGGCAGTTATTACCCGAACAACTCTGTCATATAAGGAGAAGTGTGATACCCTGGGTAAAAGGGGAAAAAAAGAAGCTTCTCGAGGCTTCTAGATGATAAGCCTCGAGATATCCCTTATCCCTACTATTGTGGGTTGGTTGAGCTCGAGATCCCTCATCCTAGGATCTTAGAGACCACCTCACCCACTATTTTCTCAACCTTCTCTATCCATTAAAGCCCTATAAATATGAGCTCATAGCCATGGTTGAGGGAGAACATTGAAGGTATTGTCATGCTGTTGGACTGATTCTTGGCCCAAGATCATTTGGAGAGAGCATAGAGAGCTAGAGTCAGAGATTTTGGGGATGAAGAGATAGTTTTGTGGAGATGCATGTCAACACTAAGGCTTGGTTTTAAACTTCTTCATATTTCTAATGCAATTTGATTTTCTGTCCCATATATATTGTTGATGTTTGATTTCAAATATATATTGCTAGATTCCTTAGTCACTAGCATAGATTAGTAGATCATATTCTAGTTGCTTTGATCTATTTCGTGTTGAACTCTTTTGCAGGCACACAGGTGAACTATCAAAGCCTTGTATTCCAGATATCTATAGCATCTAGGGGGAGTTATCAACCTCTGTGATCTATTTGTTCTGGATTTGAACCATTCAGACCAGCGGAACACCTTGCTGTCTGCAGGAGGTGAAATATGCCGATCAACAAATCTGGCGACTCCGTTGGGGAGTAGTTGTATTTAGTTGTTCTGATCTTCCTTAGTCTACAACTCTTGTCCAAATCCAGGCTCCATTTTATTCTACTCTTTTCATTCAGATCTACTTTCTAATTTGTATTATTTGGGTTTGAAATTTCCATATCTGTTCAGAACTGAGTCATTTCAGTCTTTTATGCTCTGTTTCCATACTCAATTCAACAGTATTTACCCTGATCTGGTCTTTTTCTGAATTTATCTATCGTTCTGTTTGTGTTTTGGATTTTTACAGGGAACCGCACATGTTCTATTGGCAAGGAGCAGTGCCACCGCCTGAGTCTAGTTAGCCATACACGGTGCCACCACCTGAATCTAGTGAGCAAGGAGCGGTTATGCCTCAAAACCACCTGTCAATAGATTCATCTACGCGGTGCCAGGTAGGCCCTATTCCAGACTTTATATTTTGATTTTGTGTGTTTTTTGGCTTACCTTTTGAGGGGCCATGAATTGAATATTCTGCAATCGCTTTGATTGTTGTATTCCCTCTGCATTCAAAGAGAGTTTATGTTTCTTGCATTAGATTTTGCGTTATTTTCTTTGCTTTAAACCTCTTGCTCTTTTCTGTAGATATTATTCATTGGAAATGGAAATATACATTTCATTTTCTTGAGTAGGCTTTGGTTTGTGTTGGACTTAGAATGCATGAGTGATCCATGTTGTTTTGAGTCTTTCTTTTCTTGGGTGATTCTTGTTTCCTTTTGCATACTGATTTTTTCAATGCTTGGTAGGAAAGATTGGTTCTTCGTTTCCTTATCAGTTTCAAAGAGAAGTTTTAGTTTTCTCTCTCTTTTGATTTATTCGCAAGTTTGTTGAACGGTTTTCTTCTTGTTTTGTGCATGACTGTATGAAATTCTAGATCTTACTTTCATCAAGAAGAAATATCTATTTTCAGCTTTGCGTGCATTAGAGTTGTATGTGTTTGGAAACGTTAGTGAAATCATCTTTCCAATGAGTTTTTATGCGTCTTTTTCAAGCATGAAAATATAGGAAACATTTTGATTTATGTTATATGTTCTCTAGATATCTTTCTTATTTGCTTTGAAGATTGTTTGGGGTGCATTGATATTTCACTTTTCGTTTGAAAAGATAGAATTGCATTTGCATTTGGGTGTGCATTTTGGTAAGAAAAGTAAATCTCTCTCCCTCTCTTGGGTAGAATTTCATTGAAGAGGAAAACTTGCATTGTCATATAGATCAGTGTGCATCCTCTTTATATTCAAGTTTTCACTCCATGGTTCCACCTAAACGCACAAGATAAAATTAACAGTAGTACTAGGTTAAAACTTTTAGCAATTTGAGTGATAAGTTAGAGACGTGTTCGGGCATCGTTAAACGTAGGAGCTGTCGTTATTTGTTAGCATTACATCCCGAGACTCACACGGTTCTTCCATGTACCGTCGGTATATCAAACAGCCTTTCACATACCCTTGAGGTATATAGAAAGGTACTTCATGTACTTGATTGTATATCAGAAGGCCCCTTGTGAATGGTTATGCATTAGACAACACTACTACCGATTTGAGCTCCCACGTACCTTGTGTATATCGGGAGACCCTTTTAGGAATCCTCAAACCATCTGAGTTATCCTTTTGGCCTATCTCGTGAGGTTCCTGACTCTTATCTACTCCTTTCACATGTTTGCTTGTTGCTTTGAGTTGGAGTATTACTTGCTTATGCGCGGTAGTTAGGGGGTTATTAGAGAGTTTAGAGATGGAATCCCAATCTGGGACTACCACTCAAGAGGTCCCTTTCTAAGGTGTACCTTTTGTATTCCCTCCAAATGAAGGTATTGGTCCTCCCTTTATTCCCACTCTAAATCTTCATGGATTAACTATAGGATTATCAATCTGACTTTTTAATCCGGTAATTCCTATTACACCTAATGTCTCAAATGTCACCTCTCCTCTGAGAGAGGATCGAACTCAACCTAATCCCTCTCCTTCTTCATCGGTTGTTGTTCCATCCCTTTCTTCTTCTTTGCTTGACCAAAGCTCTATGGTTAGTAGTCATGTGGGTAAGAAGAAGAAGAAAGGGAAGAGTAAGAAGAAGAAGGATAAGAAAGAGAAAAAGCAGCAACCATCTTCCCTTGATGGTGCTCGTTCTAAGAGAACGCCTGGGAAAACCAAGTTCCCTTGTAAGCTTTGCAAGGGGGACCACCTTCTTAAGGAGTGTCCTGGTCTCTCCCATGTACAAGAAGAGTGGTCTAAAAGATCCAAACCATCTATGTCATCAACCTCTGATCATCATGTTAACAGTACTCCCTCAACTAGTGACCCATTGGTAAAAGGTTGTAAGGGTAAAGTCTTGTATCCTTATTTGATATGCAAGGCTATGCATCGTACTTTTCTTTATCCAAGCATGGATGAAGCTTCGCGTTGGTTGGAAAATATTACTAATCATCAACAGGTGATTCCAACAAGTGATAGTAATTTATCCCTCGATCCCCCACTGGTTGACCAAGTGGTCGATTCAGATTTATCTGTGGTTGATCCCACTCTTCCTTTGGAGAGTGAAGTTAAAGTGGTCAAGTCGGTGTCAATTCCACCCAATCGTGCTCTTTCATCAGAGAGTGTTAAGACTGAAGTAGTCTCTTTGACCAAATCTTCGTCTTGTTCTTCTCTTCTAGTAGAGAATGAACTGAAACCTGCCGAAGTTGTTATGCTTCGTTCTAATTGTTCTCGACAAGAGGAAATTTTGTCTGTTTCAACAGAACCCTCTCTGAGTAGTGAGGTTATTTCCTTTGACTGGAGTACCCTAACAGAGTCTCATCTCCATTCGAGTGTTCCTTTCTAGATAGTTGTGAATGTTACTGCTAGGCGGATACTTCGCACTATTGTTGATGAAGGGGCTTCTGTTAGTATTCTATTCTCAACTGCTTGGCAAGCTTTAGGTTCTCCTCAGCTTGTGCTATCCACCAATCAGATATTGGCTTTTAATCGCCGACCTACTGCACCTTTAGGGACCCTTCCTTGTTTTCCTATTGTATTAGGAGGGAAAAATGTCTGCATTGATGTTATGGTGGTCCAAGGTCCTTTAGATTTAAATCTGCTCCTTGGGCATGATTATGTTTATGCCATGAAGGCTGTTGTGTCCACACTCTTTAGAGTTATACATTTTCCCCATGATGGGAAGCTTGTGACCATTGATCAGCTTTCCTTTGTTACACCTGACCATCGCATCACTCCTAGTAATCAGAATTCCTTGAATGTGTCGCATGTTCTTGTGATTCCTTCCCCTTCTTCTAGTCAGCTCCTTCCCATCATAGATAAAATGGGGGGCATGGCTCCGGCCTCTGGATTTTATAATGGAGCTAAGTCGCTAGCTTTTATGTAATGGGGGAAACCTACCAACCTATAGATATCATGTTGGGTATGAGCAGTGGTTAGAGCATAGTTTACCATGTGGTTTCAAGCTCTTTAAAAAATAGACCACTCCTTAAGCATAGTTTACGCTTTTGGTTTCAAGCTTGCATAAAAATGAAACCATGTCTAGAGCATAGTTTACTTTTGGTTTCAAGCTTGCATAAAAATGAAACCATGTCTAGAGCATAGTTTACTTTTGGTTTCAAGCTCATTAAAAAATAAAACCACTCCTTAAGCATAGCTTATGCTTTTGGTTTCAAGCTTGCATAAAAATGAAACCATGCCCTGAGCAAAGTTCCCATTCTATGTCAAGCTCATTAAAAAATGAAATAGCACTAGACCATCATGTCAGTTTTTCCTGAGAAAAGTTCCCACTCTATGTCAAGCTCGTTAAAAAATGAAATGGATCTCCTCTAGCATAGTTTACCTTTTGGTTTCAAGGTTGCATAAAAATGAAACCATTCCTAAGCAAAGTTCCCATTCTATTTCAAGCTCGTTAAAAAATGAAGTAGGTTTCCTTAAGCATAGTTTTCCTTTTGGTTTCAAGCTTGCATAAAAATGAAATCATGCTCCAAGCATAGTTACCTTCTGTTTCAAGCTTGTGTAAAAATAAAATAGACCCCCTTCCCTTGATTTGAGTCTTCACTTTAGTGTTAGAACTTGAACCTTTGCCTGCTTGATTCTCATTCTTCCTACCCCCCTGGTGAACATTAATTTTCACATTAGTAACCAGGTTTTTAGGTTGGGTATGGAAGAAGAATCGTCAAAGGAAATGAAGCTTGGGGGCATGTCGAGCCACTAGCAACCATGCTAGGGGTAAGTTTCACTAGCAATCATGCTGGGGGAAAGATTCCAACCTTTGTATATCATGTTAATGGGATTTTTCAAGCATAGTTTACCCATTGGTTTCAAGCTTGCGTAAAAATGAAACCAATCCTTGAGCATTCTTTCAACTGATCTTCGACCTCCTTAAAAACAGTAAGATGGTGTTGAGCTTACTTTTCATTTTTCGTGCTCCCATTAAAACATGAAAAGTGGTTTGAGCTTAGTTTATTACTTTTTTGTGCTCTGGATTCAAACATGAAAAAGGTTAATGGAGTTCTCTTTAAACCCTTTTTAGGCTCCCTAAATACGAAAAGATCGTCGAGCAATCTTGTCTTCTTCACGCTCGTTAAAGTATTTGAAGAGTCGTCCGTTTGACGGTAGGTTATCTCTTTCTCGGTTCGGATAGGACTATTTATGAGAAAGGGACACTCCAACCAATCATGACTGGAAGAGTTCTCTAAGGTATGATTTTACACTTTTTCGGGCCTTAGAGACTAAATCATACGAAAAAGGACCGCCATGGATTTTTCTTTTGTATTCATTCAGACTCTCTAAACATGAACGGTACCGAGTTTTATTTTAGTGGACTCTTTAAATTAAACATTGAGAGACCCATTTTGGGAACGAACCCCTCCTCTCTTAGGTTTGTAAAACATATGAGACTGGACTTGTCTTCTGACAAGCTATATCGATTGTTTGTTACCCTCTTTGAACTCGTAAAACTGAAAAGAGGCACTCATCGATCATGATGGGGAAAATGGGAAAGGAATCATTTTGCAAATAATGGAAGTTGTTTGTCGTTACCTTTGAACATGGCACTTTTATGCACAATCATGTCAGTCAATTGGGTATTCAGCTGATCTCCGTGACGATCCACTTTCATGATTCATGCCAATCCTTTGAGTCTTTTAAAAGAATGCATTGTCCAATGTTGCATTGTGTATCTGTCATGTCTAGTCATGATTCCAAGTCATTTTGTGTTGGGCAATAGGGCAGACCCGGGTTTAAATCCTTTTGCTTCGCACCAACAAAAGACCCACAGTGTTGGCCCTTTCGGCAACAACCTTCGCCCAGGTTGCAGTCTCACCCGAAACAACTATGGGGTGCCACAGAATCAGGTTTCTGCAAGCAGAAGAGGGATATTACTGTACCTTTAGCCTTTATTAACTTACAATCAATCAACACAATCCTTAACATTCACATATAAATATCTTCACAGTTAGATAACACAGTGACTTGCTTAACCCTTACTGGGAATTTGCAGTGAAGCTTATTATCAGCAGTGATCTTAATTATCAGATATATCTAGTTATTAATGCATAAAAGATAAACAGAAACATAAACAGGACAAGAACCACAACACCGGATATAACGTGGTTCACCCCTAGTGTAGGGGCTACGTCCAGAGAACTGTGTTTTATTCAACTTGCTACAAAACCACAGTTCTGATCTGCGCACTCAGCTGGAGATCCCTTCAAGTCCGTAAAATCCGTGCACACAGCAGCAGGCCTCTGCGCACACAGCTGCATATCTTCTTAACCTCTTACAAAAACCCTCTATGCACACAGCTACAGAGGTTGTCCATGCACATAGCTGGGACGTAACCTTTCTTTACAAATAACCTTAGCTTCTCCTTAATTCTCTTTACATCCAAAAACCTAACCTTTCTTCTTTACACAAGAGCCTATTTATACAGCGCACTATTTACAAAACATGGATCCAAACCATGGGCACCCCAAACCCTAAACCCAGGACATAAACCATGGGCTTATTACAAAAAGGGGTTTTGACTTACCCCGACACCCCTAAGACTATTTTGAGCCGTAACTTCGCTTACAAACTTTGTCAAAAACCGCGGAGCTACCCAAAAATAAGGACCCTTAAAGTACACGTCCCAACAGACCCCTAAGACTGACTAGTGGCCCGTCCCGGGACACACCTGTATTCCTCTATCAGATGTAGCTTCTTTGCAAGGGTAGCAAACTAAGTATTGAGGCTGTGCATGATGTCATCAGCTGCTTTCTCTTTTTCCACTAACTCCTGTAGCACGGTAGCTGACACCTCGCTGGCCTCCTGTTGTGTGAATGCACCATATTCCTGCAAGATTTTGAACTGGCTATCCACAGCGGAGCTTAATTTTAAAGCCTCGCTGACCAAAGGTTGGATGGAGTCTTCTAACTCAGCTACTTTCACCCTGTATGATTCAATTTCCTGCTGGAGTTCCTTGGTGCACTTTACTTTAAGAATTTTCTCCATAGGTGGAAGAGTCCTGACTTCGGCTTTTACGGTCTCCAGTTCGGCTTGTCGCTGCTTGATGGATTCTTGCAACAGGCCTATTTGTGGATTTTCTTGCAGGGTTGTCCAAACCTCGACACTATCTACCAGTAGCTTGGATGTACTGCTCACAATATCTGAAATCTTCGCTGCGGATGCCTGAATGTCTGTGCGACGCTGCTCTTTGACCTCAGGTGGACTTTCGAGCTGGATGCGGAGTTGGAACTCCATGATCTGGGTCTCGTGCTCTTCTTTGAGCTTCTCAATTTCACTATGGGATTGCTACGCATAGTCTTTCAACCTAGCCAGTCTTTCCTATGGTTCTTCCACCAGCTGCACGTCGAAGTCAGGGAGAATCCGATAGGCTTCATCCAACACGCGGACCAATGTGATCCGCTTGCGTTCTGCGTCCCTCTTTCACTGTTCTGCTGCTTCCAGCTGCACTGCGAGGCTATCCTTCTGCTTCCTGGTGTCATCCAACTAGGTTTGGGAATACTGATCTCGGGCCTAAATTTCCTTGGCTATAGCAGACTGGCAGAGATACAGTTCTACCATGGACATTTTGGTGTAATCAATTCTGACTCTCATGGTCATTTCTGCACGGGACGCTGCATCAATTGTGATAAGGGTAGCGGTGGATATTTGGCCATTGTGTTCTCGAGCTGGACATTGCCTTGGTTTTGACTGCACGCTTGCTGGTGCGCTTCTTTCTACTGTGCCAGTTACGGAGTTCGTGGCCAAGTCCTTTAGCTCTGATATGTGTCGTGCTACCCCATTGATGGCATCCAATTGCACAACAGAAAATTCTGACCATTTCTTGGTGATGACTGCGGTAGACTTCGACAAAGCCTCATCAAGCTCCTCACTGGTCAACCCGGGTGCTTCATAAATATTCTTATATTTTGACGCCTTTACTTTCTTCCGAGAATGTGGTTTGTCTTCCAAGGGAACTTGCTGTTGTGGTCGACTAGTCCCTGCGCCCACATTGGTAACTATCCGGACTGGAATGTGAGGTTGCTTTCCTACATCTTTCAACCATTCCCTCGGCCATTGCTGAGTTACTACTCGGATATCATCCTCAGTGATGAGATATGGGAGCTTATACCATCGATGCTGTTCATCTGCGTGGGCCTGGATGAATGTATGATGCATGTCGGCACTGAAGGTGATTGCACCGTGATAGTGGGAGAATAACGTTTGACTAAGCCACGAAGTTTTTGCCACCTGAAACTGGATATCCATCATGTAAAAATAAAATGCATAATTTGTCACCTGCTGGTGGTTTTTTATCCTGGGAGACCCATAGTGATGCATACCTGGTTGCAGCGGGCGTGTTTTCCATAGTGTCAGGGAACTGTGTCTCAAGAGGCTCTCGCCATCCTACTAATGCTATAAGGATGAGTAACCATGAATAATGGAAGGGCCTACCTTTCTCCTGCGCCTCATGGGCATCTTCCAAAAATTCCTTCGCCACATAGTCTGCCCAGTTGTAGCTATAACCCTCGCATAGTTCATAGCAATTTGGATAACCGGGGCAGGCACTTCAGTGGGTCTGCACTTTCGCATGACTTTGCAAGCGAGGAGCTCTGCTGCAAAACGGATGTGATTTTCCCGAATCAGGGCAGTGTGATATCCCCATTTTCCCTTTGTCAGACCAAAGCGCTCCTTCATGTTCTACGTGAGCTTTGTATCCTCATGCTTCGATGGGAATTCGGTCGCCGGGTTAGGCCCTGCTCTGGGTAAACCAGTGATCCTCTGAATGAGTTTGCCATTGATATGGATTTTCTTGTCTCCTATCCATAAGTAGCCATCATGAACTAATGCCAGCAGCTTTTTGACTACTATGGTCACCTGTGGGCCGTGACCAAAGTGGGGAACATCCAGCATCTTCAGCAGGCCCACGTGATCCAAGCAGCCAGCCACCACTTGAATTCTACCAATGTCGTGTTGTCGTATTTGACATACTGTAAATAGTTTTCTGGTGCGAACTGCGGAAACTTGCTACGGTCACTTGTATCATGGTCTGAATACTTAAGCCGCTCTATCTTCCCTGTCATGGACCCAACCCTTAGCACACCTGGTGGCAGGGAGGGGGTACTGATGATGAACTGCTTGCTCTACCGAGGGGGTTTAACTCCTGGTCGAAGAGGTGAAACATATGGTGGCTGTCGTGGTGGAATATGTTCCTCCCCATTTCTTGGGATTTCTACTAAACCAGGTGGGTCCATTCCGGAATCCTGCGATGTCTGCCCAGATTGCTTGTGTCGGTCTTCGTTCCACTTAGAATGAACTTCAGGCTTGAACTGTTTCCTAGCAGACCATGTTTGCATTGGTGGAATCGGTGTTGGTAGGGTTTCCTCACGTGCTATAGGCACAGGTGGGGGGTGGAAAATATTCTGCAGACCTATCTGTTGAAATTCTCTCAATAAGTTCTGAAGCTCTTGATCAGCAGACATAGGGTCAATTGTGAAACTGCATAATGTGAAATGCCGACGCCTGAGGGTCTTCTTATGTAAGCCACCGCTCATATCGGCCATAAATGTGCATTGAACGCGCCAAATCTGACAGAGATCCTACGCTAAATTTTGGCGGGTACTCATAGGACAGGTAATTAAGGCAATTAAAGTACCGGTGCCACCAAATCGGCAATGTTCCAACGGCCGGCTTTTATACTGCGACGTAACCAGTACCACAACTGCATCATGAGAAGGACCTTCGTCAGGACAATTACCTTTGGCATATCTAGACAAGGTCTGCGACCAAGCTGTGAGCGTTGTACCTATAGCGTTTTGTGCCAACCCACCAGGGCGAAACTGGGTTAGTTCTTTAGTGCAGTCCACATCAGGGTGCCTCAGCCCACTGTCCATAAATGGGTTTTCCGAAGTACAAGTGTCCATGCCCTGTAACCATGTTCCAAATGGTCCTGTAGCCTACTTGGCCTATCATACCTACTACGCACCTTTTGGAGCTGATCCGTAAATCCCAGGTAGAGGTATGTCGGACGGAATTCCCAGCCAAGAAGGTACTGCTTATGGGCAGTCCATCTGTGGTCGGCGGTAATGCCTAATGCTGAGTCCAAAATCTCAGGTTGCTGTGACTCTAGCCTCTGTGCAATGGGCTCCTCTAGGTCTGTCGAACTCTTAGAAGCGGTTAAGGTTGTCAGCTGCGAGCCAAGCCATATGAGGGACTTGGTAATTCTGGCGCATCTGTCGCCATGGAGCTCATACAGTCGGTTTTTCCAACTTTCTAACCCATCATCTGAGTCAGTCATATAGGAGTTGTCGCACTCCCAATCCATAATACCTTCGGCAGTAGGGTCAATATAATCTTCTTCCTGCGCTGTGATATTATAAATGTGCTCCAGAGCATCTTGTTCTCTGTCTCTGAGTGGTTCTATATATCTTTCTCCTTGGGACGGGTCTAGGGGTATTATAACTTTCGAACCTTTTCCTTCGAAGGTCATATGTCGCTTCTTAAGGTCAATGATTGCAGCATTGGCCATTGCCCACTCAATTCCTAACAAGGCCGGGTAGGGATTGCTATCATCAACGATCTCAATAACCTCGAAATCCTCCCGAGTACTGACCCCATCAATGTCTATTGGGACACTAAGGAATCTCCCCAGGGGCACAATCCTTTGCTGATTGGCTAACCTCAACTATATAGCGGACCAAGCTAGGGCAGGTTTTCCCATTTTATTCCAGGTTTGCTTGGTGAGAACATTGACGTCAGATCCTAGATCCAGAATGACATCAGTCATATCATACTCCCCTATCTGAACATTCAATCACATTTCCCTACCTGTTCTTCAGACACAATTAACATTTTTCTCCTTATTAATTCTCCTCTGAGGTTCTGTGAAAGCAAGAACTTTTTGCAGCTCCTTTAAAGCATTCTGATTCCGCAAGAGTTTCATACAGCTCTGTAAAAAGGAAGACAGTGTACTTACTTTGTCTGTCGAAGCATCTTGTGGCTGCGACTCCTGCTGAGGGTGTTGCGCAAGTACTATGGCTGCCTCCATGACTGGCTCTTGGTCTCTCGCACTATCAAGTGCTGGGACTTTCACGGGAGTCTTACGAACGCACGCCCTGACAAGCTGTTTCTTCGTACTCTGTAGGTGCATCGTAGCTCCACTTCGTGTGACAACATTAACGGCTGCGGCAGGTCTTTGCTCGATAGAAATCAACTGAATATTCTAGGTAGGACCACTGTTATTCCCATGAATCTTAGCTATCAGCTGGGGACATTGTTCAATAACATGATCCACTACGCGGCAATACCGACATGTCGTAGTGGGGTTCTGACATTCCCTAGCCAGATGCCCGGCTTGGTTACAATTGTAACACACCACCTGTCCTCTACCTCTTCCGGCCATGCCATCATGACCACGGCCTCCAAAAGCACCCCTACCAAATGTACCTCCACGGTAGCCATAGCCATCATTACTCTGTCCCTCATTTTGCACCCGGTAGGCGTCGTAGGTGCACTCTCTCATGAGGTCATAGCTGCGACACTCATCCTCATTATGGCCGATGGATTTACAGAACATGCAGTATGGGTTTTTGGGGACTTGCACATACCTCTGGAATAAATGCAAGTCTTCAGGTCTGTGCTGGCCTACTGTCCGACACATTTCACAGTATAGGACAGCTGGATTAAGCGGGTTTGGCGCACCAGGATTCAGGTAAGGTCTTACCACCTGACACTGTTCCCTATCATGAACTTCTGTCCGACAGTGTGTACACCAAACCTCTTCGTGACCAGTTTTTCCCTTCTTCATATCGTGAAGCTCTAGGGCCATCGCAACCAACTGTGCTTAGATCTAAACAATGCCAGAATTATCTTCGACAGGAGCAGTCTCAAGCTTCATTGCGACTTCCAGAGCTTCCTACTAGTCAGCAATATTCTGTTGCATGAGGGAGGTTCTTATATGTGGTAACAATGCTGCAATAAACCATTCCTTATGCTGTGCAGGGCTAATGGTGAAACTAACTTGGTCCAGTAGGACTTTGAACTTCTGGTCAAAGTCCCACACTGATTCGCCGCGCCGCTGCTGAATCTCTTTTAACTCAGTGATGCACTGTGACTCTGACTTGGGCTTCTTAAACTGTTTGATAATTGCTACCTTAATATCCGCTAAGCCAGGATTCTGAGTATTGGAGAATTTCATGAACCAGGTAAAATCCCGATCCCAGAAGGAAGTGATGAGCTGCATGCTTCTTTCAGATGGATCGGTAACATTCTTAGCATTCCACACTGCTTCACATAAAAACAATAATTGTTCTAGATCCTCTGATCCAGTCCCTCTGAAAATAGGGAGCTTGATATCATCAGTCAGGTGAGCCATAGAAGATCGGGGTGGGATTGGAGGGGGACAGGAAGTTGACAGTGGGAAATTTACTGGGGCAGACTGTCTTGCGACAGAAACACTTGGGCTAGCGTGACTTTCAGACTGCGAAGGAATTCCAGGGATGAAAGGGCTGCGCTACGGGGTTACCGGGGGGTTTCCAACTGAAGGGTTCACTTCAGGGTCTGACTCTTCAGGATTGATAGGGGGGGGTGTGGTATCCTTCCCGGAAGAATAGGATTCTAAATCACGCTTGTACCTCTTCCCACTTCGCAGCAAACCACTTTGCTCGACGAGGGTATTGTCACTTGCAAACATATGTTAGTAACACAAAATCTAATAGTCTGATTCAAATAGCAATATTCATTTTTCGGCCAATAGCATTTTAATTCTCAAACTCAATAAATTTAAAAGCTTACCCCTTGGTCCTTGGAAGAACTGTCGCTCGGCTTCGCTAAAGGAAGTGCTCGTGTCGATGGCGAACTCTGTGACAAAGGCCTCAAGGGTCTGCGTGGTCCAGAAATCAACCGCACGGGATATCTCGTTGTTCACGCTTTGCACCAGATTAACTCTTGTGGGGGTCCAAACAGGAAACCTTCCTTCGCAAAATTTCGTTCTTCTTTTGGCCAACCTGGATAACCACTGGTGCAACTCTATGTGGACACTACCAAAGAAAATTTCATAAGCATCACAAAAAACATACCTTTCCAAAAAGTCTCTTGCGCTGTGATGCGGGTTTTTGTTCTCTTGCTTAGCGAAGTTCAGATAAGTCTCGTCAAGCCAATCACCGATTTCCTTCACAGAGGGCCTCCAGATCATAGCCCTCGAGGTACGACGTAAACCCCTCTTGCCCAGATAGTGAGTTCAACTGGCAACAGAACCACTTTGTTGGGAAATAGGGCAGACCTGGGTTTAAATCCTTTTGCTTCGCACCAACAAAAGACCCACAGTGTTGGCCCTTTCAGCAACAACCTGCGTGCAGGTTGCAGTCTCACCCGAAATAGCTATGGGGTGCCACAGAATTAGGTTTCTGCAAGCAGAAGAGGGATATTACTGTACCTTTAGCCTTTATTAACTTACAATCAATCAACACAATCCTTAACATTCACATATAAATATCTTCATAGTTAGATAACACAGTGACTTGCTTAACCCTTACTGAGAATTCGCAGCGAAGCTTATTATCAGCAGTGATCTTAATTATCAGATATATCTAGTTATTAATGCATAAAAGATAAACAGAAACATAAACAGCACAAGAACCACAACACCGGATATAATGTGGTTCACCCCCAGTGTAGGGGCTATGTCCACAGAACTATGTTTTATTCAACTTGCTACAAAACCACAGTTCTGATCTGCGCAGTCAGCTGCAGATATCTTCAAGTCCTTAAAATCCGCACACACAGCAGCAGGCCTCTGTGCACACAGCTGCAGATCTTCTTAACCTCTTACAAAAACCCTCTGCGCACACAGCTGCAGAGGTCGTCCACACACACAGCTGGGACTTAACCTTTCTTTACAAATAAACTTAGCTTCGCCTTAATTCTCTTTACATCCAAAAACCTAACCTTTCTTCTTTACACAAGTTCCTATTTATACAGTGCACTATTTACAAAACATGGATCCAAACCATGGGCACCCCAAACCCTAAACCCTGGACATAAACCATGGGATTATTACAAAAATGGGTTTTGACTTACCCCGACACCCCTAAGACTATTTTGAGCCGTAACTCCGCTTACAAACTTTCTCAAAAACCGCGGAGTTACCCAAAACTAAGGACCCTTAAAGTACACGTCCCAACATTTTGTTGTGCCGCCCAATGTTCAAAGGGGATCTGAATAATTTTTACCTCTGCAGTCTATACAATCCTTGTGTCAGTATCTTTGAGTCAGTCATATGGTTACTACATTCACATCATTCCATAACTATGTTCTGAGTTTCGTGTCGTCGATGTGGGAATCATCATGGCCCTCCTTTGATGAGACTATTCCCATCGACATCAGCTCATCATCCGGGAAATAGCATTAGAAACAATATTTAGTACCTTGAGATCTATATCCCTTAATGAAAGATTCTCTTGCTCTCGACATAGGTTCACATCATTGACCTTTGATCGATAGAATCGACTGGGTGTTTGACATCAATACATCTATTCGCACTTAGTAGATTGTACTAGAGTACCTTGGGAATCATTGACACTAATGGTGATCTCCCTCGCACTTGTTAACAGTTCACATCATTGGCTGGTAATCAAGTGGTTTCCACCATGTTTGACTTCAGATCATTGTAATCACATGGATAGAGTCATACTTTGTGGAAGACGAGACGAATACCCTGGGCATTTGTTTAAAAGCGCTCATTGCTTTTTCCCCAGGTTGCGATGGAGTTTTATACATCTAGCATGGATCCACATTTGTATGGTCGTGGCTATGCTCAAATTTGCATCTATATGACATAGATCTATGTTGTATGTCTGGTAGCTATGTCCAAGTTTGAGTCCTCTATCACATGGATCTACGTTGTATTCTAGTAGCCATGCTTGTTTATTCCACTCATGGATCTACCTTGTATTGGTCTGTAGCTATGAGTTTGGTTACTTATGTCAATGAGTCAACATACTGATGTACTACAGATGCCTACTTGACTGCATACTCCGATCAATCCAACATTTTCATCTCCTAGAGATGACTTGTTCTCAAATCTCTAATTTATCATATCACTCTAAGACTCATGCTTTGGGGGGCATCTTGTTATACCAAAATCCTGTCACCATCATGTGATAAGACATCTGACATACCTACTTGCCCTAAATCCCAGCTTCTGGAGTGGAAAATAAATGGTTTTTTATCAATCTGTCACACAAATTCCTAGCACCGCGCATGCCCCTTTATCCAGGAGTGGTACCCCTGCTCGCACCGCCTTTCATCGGTTGTCCACAAGCGGTGCCACCACCCATTACCCTTGGTCCATAGGTGGTTATTACCAGAACTTCTCTATCATAGAAGGAGAAGCGCAGTACCCTGGGTAAAAGGGGAAAAAGAGAATCTTCTTAAGGCTTCTAGATGATAAGTCGCGAGATATCCCTTATCCCTACTATTGTGGGTTGGTTGCGCTTGAGATCCCTCATCCTAGGATCTTAGAGGCCACCTCACCCACTAATTTCTCAACCATCTCTATCCATTAAAGCCCTATAAATATGGGCTCATAGCCATGGTTGAGGGAGAACATTAAAGGTATTGGTATGCTGTTGGACTGATTCTTGGCCCAAGATCATTTGGAGAGAGCATAAAGAGCTAGAGTTGAAGCTTTTGGGGATTGTTAACACCCAAGAAGGGTTCACTACCTCATCTACCCCATTACATGGCTCATTTGTCCATTTTCCTACCATATTTCCCTTAAAAACCCATAAAACCATCTAAAAAGCCTCCAAAAGGCTTAAAATGCCTCCAAAAGGCCATAAAACCCTTTTTTCCTCCAAAAATATCCAAAATTCCTCTTAAAAAAAGCAAAAATCTCCAGAAACCCTAAAAGGGAGAAAAAACCCTAAAAGGAGGAAAAAACCCTAAACAGCTGCCCTAAACCACATGGTTTCCAAAAAACCATGGGCAAGCACTCCACCACTGAAAAACTATAAATAAGTGATGGAGACCCCTTATTTCACATCCACAATCAAAAGTATCCTGACTCTGCCAACATTGCTCTTGAAACCCTAGCTCACCCTTGAGCTACTTTCACCATATAGAGCCCCTTTTGGCCCATTTCCACCATTGGAGAAAGAGAAGGAGCAGCTTGGAGCTCGGAGCCACCTACTCGGACCAGTGCAAAGGGCTTCATCAACCTCCGCATTCGAGGTAAAATCAATAAAAAACCATTCTTTACCTTTTGTTGTTTTGTTTCATGAACATGTTTAGATTAGTTTTTATTTCTATTTAGCATTTTTTATTTACATTCATTGAACTGCTACTAAGGAATCCATTCTCCTTAGTAGGTGCTCATTCGCACAAGCTACGGGTAAAACCCTAGCAACAGTTTTGGCGACTCTGCTGGTTTAGTTTCTGCAATTTTATTTTCCGTTTTTCCTTTCGGCTGTCCCTTTCGGCCGCCGCAAACCGCATTTTTTCCTTCCGCAGTCGCGTCCCGACCGCATCTTTCAGGCCTATACCTGCGATCTGACCGTGGCTAATCTTCCTGTTTGCCGCGATCCAGATGCGCCTGTCGGCCAGTTTTTCGACGTCCCAACCACGACTTTAAGCCCCTTAGCTGTGTCCTGACCGCGACTTTCATCCCCTTAGCTGCATCCCGACTGTGACTTTCAGCCCCATAGCTGCGACCCGACCGCGTCTGTCTGCCCTGTTCCTGCGGTCCAAACGTTTCTGTCAGCCAGAAAGCTACGACCTGACCGCGCCTGTTTCCCACAAACCCGCGGTCCGACCGTCGGATTCCGCCACAAACCCGTGGTCTGATTTCTGAATTTTTTCTGTTTTTAAACCCAGCCCTTTGCTGCAATATTTTCTGCATCTGCACAGCCATCTGTTTTGCCTGCAGCCCTACTTCCCTACAGCATGTTCTGCAACATAATTTCTGTTCCATTTTTTCCATAATCTTTTTAAATATTTCAGCAGTTTACTTCAGAAAATTTTTCTTTTTAAAGTTTTAAATTCAATATTATTATTGTTAGAAAGTTGGTCCCCTGTGTGGCACTTCTATTTCGGGTTCATCACCTCCCGAGCACACACTCTGTCACCTAATTCAAGTGAGACTTAAAAACTACTTAACTCAACCAACATTCTAACCCCACTTGGGGAACATAAAAGAATCTTTGTAGTTAGGTAGGATCGGGGGGATAGGCTTCCAATAACACCCCTCGGTTACTTACACTTGAGACATAGCAGTTGTCCAATTAGGGAACCAAAATCCCCTAGTATTTTTTGACACGGTCACAACCAGTTTACCAGAGGGCCTCTCCCTTAGGAGGGTTGAAGTCGTGAGATTGGTTCCGGAGGCCTGAGTAGAATACCATACTCCATTTAGTAACTGAAGGGATACCTTTCACAGTTCTCGGGATATCCCTGTATAGGGGTATTGCGGTAAAAGGACCAAGCGGCAGATTCGCCTTTTTGGACGTGTCATGAACGGGGTATCTTAGTTGCCATTCTTCTACGATTGACTTCCTGGTGTCCCTCCCGGTAGGGGGATATCTTAGCCACTTGGATTTCCTATTCATATTGTCTGACTTGGATTTCATCACCTTGCAGAGGATATGTCTAGTTGAGTCAAAATACTTTTAGTTAGGTGTTTGCATGCTCCCTTACCTCCTTTTGGTCTAGTGAATTCACCATTTTTTATTTTTAGTAAACCTGCTACTTGTTGGTATTCTGACCATTTCTGTTGACACTCCGCCTATTGTAGCACAGCTGTTACAGTGGGTGTTTGAGTTGGTTGTTGGCCTGAGTTCCCTATTTTTTCGAGCTCTCCTTCTACACACTCGGTTGCATTAGGGTTTTTGAGCTATTTTTTACTCCCCTCAAGCCACAGAAATTTGACACCATCTGTCACCATTGAGTCCCCGAGACATTCTCAGTGCCTCAGAGGCGACCCCCCACAGCACGGTTCACTTGACACCACCCGTCATCGACACAGATCATCCTCACTTGACTCCACTCATCAGCGGCATAGGACTCCGTCACCTGATATTGACGCCCCTTATTTTACCTCTGATTCTGAGCCAGAGTCTGAGAACCCCCTTTACACTGCCCCTATTAGCCCCATGGCTGGTGTGACTCCCACTCCCATCTTGGTAGGGACCGTTGGTGGAACATCCGCCACTACACTAGGTACCACACCTGCTATAGGTATGCCCTCCATGGGGCCCCCATCTACCATTCCCCTCACGGCACCGATTCCCACAGCAGGAATACCTATTCCCACTCCATCAGTGACTCATACTACCCATGGTGTTGCAGGACCATCCTATACCACCTTAGTTCCCCCACTTGGGGGCAACCTCCCTCACATTACCCCTCCACTTAGGGGCATTGGCCCCAACTTGGTCCAAGCCACTATCGTGTCACATCCTTCTTCCAGTTTTCCCTTCATGGCTAGCCTCAACCTACCTGACCTAGCAAGATTGACCAATGACCCTATCCGACACAACCTTGCGTGGCCTCTCATGCCCACCAAGCTCCCCTCTGACATCCCTAAGTTCGAGGGCAAGGCAGGTGAGGACCCACAAAACCACATTATGTCCTTCCATCTATGGTGTTCCTCCAACTCCATAGTGGACGACTCTATTCGCCTCCGTCTATTACAGCGCACCTTCATTGGCTCTGCAGCCAAGTGGTATATCGAGCAACCCCATGGAACCCATTCCACCTTTACTTCCCTTGCCTCGACCTTCCTGCAGTTCTTCCAGTTACCTGTCCGCTATGATGCAGGAGTTGAGATCCTCCTATCGTGCAGACAAAACACAGCTACCCACATCACGGACCACATTCATGAGTGGCGTCGACGCCGTAGCTTGTGCAAGATCAAGTTAGATGACCGGATCTTCCTAGATTGGTTCCTCAAATCCCTTCTTCCTATCATTGCTAAGGATGTGGCATCCGAAAGACCCCAGTCTGAAGAAGAGGCCATCCTTAAGGCCCAGCAATTCGACCTCATTTACTCCCAGTCGAGTTATCTCTATACCATTATACCTGACGCCCCTCATGGTGATACCTCCCAGCCCGATGCGCCGGGGGCATCCCACGCTGCCGACGGCATCATTGGCCGTGTCTCTGGGCATCCTCAACCATTTTCCATAGCACGTCCTACCCCTGGCCCTGACTTTTCGCGGGCTACCTCACAGACTGGTGCACCCAACTCGTATGCCCCCATGACACATCACCACCATTCCCATGGACCCTCATGTCCACCTCAGTGTTTTAGTCATGCGATTCCCGCCTACGCTTCCCCGGTCGCACCTCAGCCCTACTACCATCAACAGGATACACCAGCTCCTGCGCCTTTACAAGCCCAACCCGCTTATTACCTGCCGTAGGTAGCCCCTGCGGCAAACCCACAACCCGCTCCACAGCACTATCAGCAACCCCCTCAAGTTGCTACACCTGCGCAGCCTCCACCTACATATCATCCACCGTAGCTTGCTCCAGCACCTGTGCCACCTCAGAATCCACCTGCTACCCAAGGGCAAGTTTACGCCCAACAAAACCCACAGCAAAACCAGAACAACCAACGTAACCAGGGCCAACAAAACCGCGACATGGGCCGGAATCGTGGGAACAACAAACCTACCAACCAAGCTGGTCAACCCCCTAATCCCCCTGATAATAATGCAGCCCCTGCAAACCAAAACCCTGATCGCCCGCCCAAGCAGGCTAAAAACCCCAATTTGTGAACAAACTATCCTTGTTCTATTTGCGGGGTCTATGGCCACTACACACATTTTTTCTCACATATGGAGCGAGTTCGGCAACTTTGGGATGAAGATGCCCACCGCCAAGGGCATGCGGCTCCTCAAGCACCACCCAACTCCCCACAACCTCAGCAGCCACCATTGGTGCCGCAAAACCCCCTACCAACCCAAGGCGTAGTGAACACCCAACCGTTGGCTCCCCCTCAAGCCAACGCGCCAACCCAACAACAAATCACTTACGCTACTCCTGATCAACCCATGCTTGACTCAGGTACCCATCACTTTTTGATGATGTCCTCCGATGAGGTCAATCTCCAGACTCGGCAGAACCAATATGGCTCCACCCCTGAAGCCCCTCCTGCCAATAAACCCACTAACGCTCATCCCACTGATCAGGCGTTACGTATACCTCCACCTCCACTATATGGTACTCCCAAAGCACCTCGTTTCCCACTCCGCTGTATCAACAACAACCCCAATGCACGGGCTGCGTCAAACTACAACATTATCGATGAATTAGCCCAATCTCCCATAGCCATGTCTGCATTAGAAGTCTTAAAAAACTGTCCTTCGCAGCGCAAGACGTTACTCTCATCCATTGGGGCTATCGATCCAAATGATTCGAGTTTAATGGCATTTGATTTGGACCAATCCGAACCCTGCATGCCTTCCACTTTAGCATTCCAAGTTTCTGTTTCCATTCGGAATTTTGTCGTTCATCGATGCATTATTGATGAAGGTGCCTCTACATGTGTCATGCCAACCTCCATCTGGCAGAAAATGGGATCCCCCCCTCTCCAGCAGTCCTCTACTGCATTGCGAGCCTACGACGGCCGTTCGGCTCAACCACAAGGCGTATTAACTAACGTCCCCGTCCAGCTAGCTGGCAAAACCGTCCTCATAAACATCAAGGTGATTTATACACAGCTTGATTATAACCTTTTACTTGGCCGCAGCTACATGTATGCCATGTGGGCGGTTGCTTCTACCATTTTTCGTACCATGATGTTCCCCCATGAGGGACGCATGGTCAAGGTTTACCAACTCACCTACCATGATCCCAATGCCCCCAAGGCACCCGAAAACGTTCTCCCCATGGTTGAACAGACCATTTTGGATGCCACCACCTCCTTTGTTTCCTCTATGGGGCCCGGAGTCTACTCAGACGCACCCATGACCTCGACCTTCCAATCTATTCCACCCTCGTCACCTACCACTGAAGTGTCCGAACTATGTACCCTATACCATAATACGCGAACTCCTACTAATCAACCGCCCTTGTTGCCTAAACCCCCTTTGGTACCTAGTCACATTGGTGCTACACCCATTCATACCATTCCATTATTTGTCGAAGACCCCGGATTTCCCCCGACTCTAGCACATTGGTGAGTCACTTTGGAACTCCCATTCATATGTTCCCATGGATGTCCGGGTTGCGTTGGCGATTGTATTTGGAAGCCATCCAGTTCCATGCTTCCTTGAGTACCCAGTTCAGTTCTAGATCAGTGTACCATTGCGAGTGTGACCGTTGTCACTCTAATCTAGCAGCACATCAGTTCCTTTAGTACCACATTCAGTAGCACGACTGTCATTCCAGTGCATCAGTTGTTCAGCTCAAACATGGCCAGCCCAGCAGTATGTCCTAGATTTGTGTCCCTTCTGGACCTTTATGATATACACAGTGGTTTTCTATGTATCCTATAGGTCCCTCTTTTCGGCCCTCACAGTTATTTTTATGTATCTTGATACGAGCATGGGAATTCCCGCCTCGTCCATATGATCAGATGATTCCTCATCCATTATTGAGGTTATGCACTTTTCAGTCCTTGCAGTTGGTTCGGGATCGTTGTTTCGAGCTTCAGTTTGTTTCTTCTCTTCTCCACACCCCAGGAAAACCATATATGACTTATGATGTCCATTGGCCATATGATGAGCTCCTGCCCTTGCACATCAGGGGGCAATCTATTAACACCCAAAAAGGGTTCACTAACTCATCTACCCCATTACATGGCTCATTTGTCCATTTTCCTACCATATTTCCCTTAAAAACCCATAAAACCATCTAAAAAGCCTCCAAAAGGCTTAAAATGCCTCCAAAAGGCCATAAAGCCCTTTTTTCCTCCAAAAATATCCAAAATTCCTCTAAAAAAAAGCAAAAATCTCCAGAAACCCTAAAAGGGAGAAAAAACCCTAAAAGGAGGAAAAAACCCTAAACAGCTGCCCTAAACCACATGGTTTCCAAAAACCCATGGGAAAGCACTCCACCACTGAAAAACTATAAATAAGTGATGGAGACCCCTTATTTCACATCCACAATCAAAAGTATCCTGACTCTGCCAACATTGCTCTTGAAACCCTAGCTCACCCTTGAGCTACTTTCACCATATAGAGCCCCTTTTGGCCCATTTCCACCATTGGAGAAAGAGAAGGAGCAGCTTGGAGCTCGGAGCCACCTACTCGGACCAGCGCAAAGGGCTTCATCAACCTCTGCATTGGAGGTAAAATCAATAAAAAACCATTCTTTACCTTTTGCTGTTTTGTTTCATGAACATGTTTAGATTAGTTTTTATTTCTGTTTAGCATTTTTTATTTACATTCATTGAACTACTACTAAGGAATCCATTCTCCTTAGTAGGTGCTCATTCGCACAAGCTAGGGGTAAAACCCTAGCAACAGGGATGAAGAGCTGGTTTTGTGGAGATGCATGTCAACACTAAGGATTGGTTGTAAACTTCTTCATATTTCTAATGCAAGTTGATTTTCTGTCCCATATATATTGTTGATGTTTGATTTCAGATATATATTGCTAGATTCCTTAGTCACTAGCATAGATTAGTAGATCATATTCTGGTTGCTTTGATTTGTTTTGCGTTGAACTCTTTTGCAGGCACACAGGTGAACTATCAAAGCCTTGTATTCCAGATATCTATAGCTTCTAGGGGGAGTTATCAACCTCTGTGATCTATTTGTTTTGGATCTGAACCATTCAGACCAGCGGAACACCTTGCTGTCCGCAGGGGGTGAAATATTCTGATCAACATATGCTCAATTCAATTAGGAACATAGACAATTGCAAGATGAAAACTGGACCCATGTAGAGCAATTGAGATCAATTGATGAGAGAAAAAGTGATTGATAATTCAAACCATGTGAGGTAAACCCAAGAAATTTATATGTTGCATCATTTAACATCGAGCCATATGAGGTAAAATCATCTCCGAGTGTTAGGAGAAAGTGTCGAGGCAAATGCAAGATGTCTTTGTCTTTACTAGTATCATGAGGAGATGAGCATGTGATCAAGTAGAAAGGTAGAGAAGTCCTAAGACCATGGAGAGAGAATGATTGAGATCCATAATATGATATATATTCTAAAATATCCAATGATTCACAAAATCTAATATCAGCCAACTCATGAGAGAAAACTAACATCAAATCCCCAACAACAATTTTCAAAGAGACTTGAGCTACTTGATTTTTCACACCAAAATTGATGAGAACAACTACAAGCATGACTGGAGGCTCTTGAAACTTAAAATTTGAACCAAATAAGGTCATATCATATCCAAATAAGGTCATATCAGATACAAGAGTGTGGAACAAAGGTTCCAAGTGCTCCACTGAGATGGTAGATGCATAATTTTCTCCTTCAACAAAGCTTTGAGTATTGATGCAAGCAACCATGTAGAAATTTTATGGAAGATATAAATCAATGAGAGTGAATGGATCACTCCTAAAATCAGATATTTGTTCCAAAATATCCAAAATATTACTTTTATGCACACCAACAATAACATTAGAGTGAGAGAAATCAAACTCCTCTTAATTTTTTGAAGCAATGACTATCAAAATTTGCACATAATTTAAAATAAAAGAATCACTACAGAATTCCCAATGAGAATGGAAGGAGGGATTTTCTTCAATGAAAGATATTCGAATTTCTTCTTCTGGATAAGTTATATGAGGAGATGAGATATCAGAGATCTCATAAACTTCCGGAGCAATAGGAGAAGGAGTCACTCCAAGGAGGCTTCTTCTTCATCCTGAAAAACTTCATCAGAGAGAATAGAGGCCAGTACTTTTGAAGAAAGAACTCTTGTGGTGTTGGGTGTTCTCTCCAAATTTCTAGATTTATCCACATTGTGCTTGCCAAAGGTTCTATCCAATTCTATCCAGAGATCCTTTGGGTATTGAGAAGAATAAATAAGGTAGCACAAGCTTGGAGACCAGACATATCGTTCCAAAATATCTATCACCATCATTTAGCTAGTCATTCTCATCTTCATAAGACTCTTCTCCAAGTCCAATAGATACCTTGTCTCTTTAAACATGAAATCATCTTCAATTTCCACTCTGAATATCTTGTGAATGGAGTAAGAAGAGGAACTGATAATCTTGAATCCATACTGAAGTTGTACCTGCAAAATATCACTGCAAAACAAACCAATTTGCAATCATATGTTAGTTCAATCCTTTCCATCTTGACATGTGCACTTTTTCAGAGTCTATCACTCCTGTAGATACTTCTATGGACATAATCTAGAGTTAGCAAGGAAATAATTGGAGGAATTATGTGGAAACTCAACTGCTTCTGGTGCACAATGGAGATTAGACAAGGTTTGTTGTGCCTAAAAAAGGCTCTGATACCATGTTAAATTCATGAACCATTGATCTACAGGAAAATATGAAAGCTGTAGGAAGGGAATTTTGTAGTGGAATAATCAAAGAGAATGTACACTAAACAAGAAATTCATGCCACAAATTTAATATAAATCAGACAAGAATGGCTCAAATAATCACAACATTAATATTCATTCATTAATCAATAATACAATTATTATACAATAAATAAAATTTGAATGCTATGGATAGGATTCGAATCTACTAGTTCAAGATGACTGGATATCTAAGTTAGTGTGTCTAAATCACTGTTGGAACTCACTTGTCTAACTAAAGATGTATAAATCAGTCTACAATCAGTTAACTAATGGGGTAGGTGGGAAAAAGGTGACACTCTCCCTTCATGAATGCAAAAAAGGGTCTAGGATAACTGAAAGTGATCTAATTGATTGTAACTGGAGGTTAACTGAACATTGTCACGTCCCCTTCCCTCCGGCCGACAAAGAGGACGTGACCATGGCGTTAAACATCCGGGCTAAGAGCCCCATGAACATGTGCATGCATAAATAAAATGCTGAAACAGAATGCATTTAAATAAAACATACACATATGCAATTAATCGTCATACACAGTGGAAACCAACATATGTTCAAACAAGCATTCAACATGTTCATTACATTCATTAACATAAATTATGATTACAGAAGTACGAATGGACAATATCACTTATCTTATGAAGAAGTCATTCCACAACCACCTACGTCACTGCACCGTTCCACCCAACCATAGGCCAGCGTGCTCCTTAATCTCTCAGCAACGCTGCCACTCCCGAGCTGGGCATGATTATCCAAGGAATAAGGGAACTAGCAGGCTAACACATAGCCAAGGATACACAAAAACATAGCCAAGCCAACACAGTTGGGTTTATCAGGCCATTAAGGAGTTGGGAAAGGCTAAATGCTAAGCTGGTGATCTCATTACAGAGCTAGGAACACCTACACCAGAACTAGCCTGAATTCTTAAACACCCACACACAACCAACACAAGGAATCAATCCCTTCTCTGCTACACAGTCCCTCAGGTGCTACATTCCCTTCTAGTGCTATTGGGGTTGTGGAGAAGAAAGCCAGCCCTCTAGCCCTGTCTATGTGGTTTCCAGCCACCAGGTTTATCAAGCAAACCAAGCCCCCCATCCCTACTCCCAACACAGTCCGAATACCAACCATTGCACTCATGCAATCAATCAGCTATTACAGCTTAAACAGGGGAAATCGACTTCAAACAGTCTGCAGTAGCCTCAAGGCATAACAAAAAACACGGTTCACCACATGGGGAAAACAACAGTCCACCCTTGGGCAACGAAGTCACCGGTAAAACATACATAAACCACACTAAGGAAAAGAAAATACAAACTTCTAAACTGTGCGTGGAATGAGCAGAATCCTATCCCAAAATATAAAGGAGACCAAAAAAATCCCACGTAAGGGAGACCATAGCAATACAACAAATCGTGGATGAAAACGCACAGCTCCTAGCTCGCTGTGTGAGTCCAAAACAGAAGAATACCTGTGCGTGAGGACAATGAACAGACAATGGTTCATGCGTGAAGATGAATAGCTCCCGGATTGTGCGTGGATGAATAGACTATAGAGAGGATGTAATTAGATGTGCGTGAGTGTTCAACACATGCGTGGAGAGGAGAATGTGTCCGCGGGAGTGAAAACCAGGTAAATCCTGTGCGTGGAGGTGAACCGACAATCGTCAGGCCTACGTAGTGGAGAGTGCGTGAAGGTTTTCTTACCATTGTGAAGTCAACCATGGTGGAGTGTGCGTGTGGGTGAGGACTGACAGTCCTACCACCCCACTCCCAAAGACCATAACTGCCTCAACCACCAGCAGCCATTCTTAATGAAAGTGGTTGGAATAAAACAAGGGAAGAAGACACATGGGTTTTTCCCTCTTGGCTCAAGGTTGACAATTTCCCCACCCTTATCCTTGTGAAAATCATGCCCCTTTCTCATTCTAGTTTCCGCGATCATAGCTAGTTGGGTTCATTTTAATTAAAGATGCATATTTACATGATGTTGAAACTTAATAGGTGCCACATGCCCCGATATACCATCGGTGACAAGTTTAAATCCAAAACATAGCATAACCAATCAATGGTGGGGCCTTGGCCTTTAGCTCCACACCATGATCATTACAATATATACATCATGTACATTTAATGCCACGGGGTCAAAACCGGGGTGTTACATTCCCCTCCCCCTTCAATAGCACTGTCCTCAGTGCTTTACAAAATTTGAACAAAATGCTACACTGATATCGCCTCAGTGTTCCAGAAAATTGAAAAAAATGGATGTGTCAATCGCATGGCATCCTCCAGCTCCTAAGTAGCCTCTTCAGGTCCGTAGTGCTCCCATTGCACCTTTACCTGCCCTATGGCCCGATTCTGGAGCATTGTGACCTTCCTGTCGAGGATGCACATTGGCTCGATTCGGAACTCTCCCTTGGGTTCCACCTGAATCACATCCCAATTTATCACATGGTTAGGATCATGTACATATCTCTTAAGCAAAGATACATGAAAAAAATTATGAGCCCTAGTGCTAGCAGGCAATGCAAATCTATATGCAATTGGCCCTATTCTTTCAAGCACTTCGAACGGCCCACAGTATCTAGGTGACAACTTGGCACAACTACCAAGCTTCAAGGAACTCTTCCTTGCCCTCACTCTGAGGTAAACATGATCCCCAACACTGAACTCCCTGTTCACCCTATGCTTATCTGCATAGCTCTTCTGTCTGTCTTGTGCTTCTTTCAGGTTCTGCCTAATCTTTACAACCTCTTGCTCCATCTCCTTGAGCAATTCCGGTCCAAGCACAACTCTGTTCACTGGATTATCGCAAGTCACTGGTGTCCTACACCTTCTTCCATACAAAACTTCATATGGACTCATCCCTAAGGATGCCTGATGTCCATTGTTATAAGCAAACTCTACCAAGTGCAAGTAATCTTCCCACTTGGTTGGTTTGTCCATTACGTACATGCGAAGCATATCTTCAAGCACCTGATTAACTCTTTATGTCTGTCCATCTGTATGAGGATGGTATGCAGTGATGAAGTTTAGCTTTGTACCCAAATTTGCAAACAACCCCTTCCAAAAGTTGGAAGTGAACTTGACATCTCTGTCAAATACTATTGCCTTCGGCAATCCATGCAATTTGAAAATATCCTTCATGAAGATCTTTGCAATATCACCCGTCGTATGTGTAGAATTCAATGGTATAAAATGTGCTGCCTTAGTCAACTTTTCTACCACAACCATGATGGAATCATGTTGTCTCCAAGTCATCGGCAATCCTGTAATAAAATCCATGGAAATAACTTCACATTTCCATTCCGAAACTGGCAAAGGCTGCAACAAACCTGCAGGGTGTTGATGCTCAACCTTCACCTGTTGACATTTCATACACCTTGAAATGTATTCAGCCATATCTCGTTTCATTCCTGGCCAAAAGTACTGCTTTCTAGTTGTAGCAATTGTCTTCTGATATCCTGGGTGACCAGAATACGGAGCTTGATGGGTTTCATCCATAACAACTCTCCTCAAATATGCTACATCTGGAATATAAATTCTACTGTTATAAGTGAGGAGTCCATCTTCTTCCAATTTATATCCCTCATACCTCTTCTCAAGACTTTGCTGCTGCAACTTGTCTTTGACCTGCTCATACAATTCATCTCCAGCAACGTGATCAACAATCTGCTGCCTCAAATCTGATTGGCAAATGCTAAGAGATGTCACATGCATTTCCTGCACCTTCCTGCTGAGTGCATCAGCTACCTTATTCTCTTTCCCTTTTATGTGCTTGATTTCAAAATTAAACTCACATAAAAATTCCAGCCATCTTGCTTGCCTAGCATTTAGAGTAGGCTGATCAAACAAATACTTCAAACCGCAATGGTCTGTTCTGAGCTCAAATCTTCTACCCATCAAGTAATGCCTCCACATCTTGAGGGCATGTACTATGGCTGCAAGCTCTAGGTCATGAGTGGCATAGTTATTCTCATGCTCCTTCAAATTTCTTGACTCATGACATATCACGTGGTTGTCTTGCATAAGGACTCCTCCAAGCCCTTGTCCGCATGCATCGGTACATACCACAAAATCTTTCTCTGGATCTACAACTTTCAATACTGGTGCACTAGTGAGAAGACTCTTCAACTTCTAGAAGCTTTCTTCACACCTCGATGTCCATTTGAACTTCATCCCCTTCTTTTGCAAAGAAGTGATGGCATGTGCAACTTTGGAGAATCCCTCAATGAATCTCCTGTAATATCCTGCAAGTACCATGAAAGATATTACATCCGTCACATTTCTTGGAGTAGGCCAATTCATAATGGATTCAATCTTTTCAGGGTCCACAGATATACCCTCCTCTGAGATAATGTGACCCAGATACTGAATTCTATCTCTATAGAAATCACACTTGCTCAACTTTGCATACAACTGATGCTCCCTGAGCAATTGCAATGTCAACCTCAAATTCTCTTCATGCTCTTCCTCATTCTTAGAATAAACAAGAATGTCATCAAGGAAAACAAGAACAAACTTGTCCAAATATCTACTGAAGACACTGTTCATAAGGCACATAAATGTAGCTGGTGCATTTGTGAGACCAAATGGTACCACTACAAACTCATAATGCCCATACCTTGTCCTAAAGGTTGTCTTATGAATCTCTTCATCCTTGATTCTCACTTGATGGTAACCAGACCTCAAGTCAATCTTGGAAAAGACCTTTGCTCCTCTCATTTGATCAAAGAGGTCATCAATCCTAGGAAAAAGATACTTATTCTTCATAGTAACCTTGTTCAATTGTCTGTAATCAATACAAAACCTGAGGGTACCATCTTTCTTCTTTACAAATAGAACTGGTGCTCCCCAAGGAGACACACTCGGTCAGATATACTTCCTTTCCAACAACACTTGTAGTTGCATCTTCAACTCTAACATCTCTGGTGTACTCATCTTGTAGGGTGCCTTGGATACTGGTGCTGCTCCTGGCACGAGTTCAATTGTGAAATCAATGTACCGCTTTGGAGGAAGCCCTGGAATCTCGTTAGGAAACTTTTTTAGCTGCAACTTTTCTTCCCCAAATTTCTTAAATTTTTGGGCCCCTCCTCATGTTTTAACATTATTTTGATCGTTGAAATCTTGAGCCTTTTGGGCATGCTTTCTTTTCGAGTGAATTTGAAGATTGATTGTCAGCCCATTTAATTTTTCCATGTTTGATTTTCGTGTTGGGTCGCAGATGTGAATTTCGTTTGCTAGCTGAGGAGAATTCAAATCGTTTGTTCTTTAAGGCTGCTGCTTCGAAAGAAGAACGACTTTAACCTTTGCTGATCCTTAAAGCTGTTTGAACACTTATTGTTTGTCAGTCAAGAGGGCATCATCTTATGTTAGATCGGCCGCTGAGAACTTGTTTCCTTCCGCTGTTGCAGATCCCAAATCGATTAGCCGTCCGAAGCATGAATTGCTCCGACTGCCGATGCTTGTTGGCCTATTTTAGCCGCGTACCCAAAGCCGTTTTTCTTCCGCCGTTGCGGCTGGGGTAGTCATTTGGTTTTTGTTGTCCAAAGCTTTTCAAAGTCCAATTTAAAGTTCATCCCGCCCACATGTTGCGTGTCTTTGGCCTTCTCTTTTCCGCCGTTGCGGCTAGGAAAGTCCTTTAGCCTTTGAAGTGTAAAGTCTTCTGACTTCCGATTAGAACTTTGCCCGCTCGCGTTTTGAATGTCTCAAACCTCTGTCTCTTCTGCCGTTGCGGCTGGTAAAGTCCGTTAGCCTTCGATGTCAATACCTTTCGACTTCCGATTTAAAGTTTTTCCCGCCCTGCCGTCGCATGTCTGAAGCCTTTACTCTTTCATTGTTGTGGCTGAGAAGTGCCTTTGCTTCTGGCGTCAGTATCATTCCGACTTTCGCGGTGGTGCACCTGGTCATTTCCTGTGGATTAGCTGTTTCAGTTAGTATAATTTGTTGTTATGGTTTCCAATGAATGATGCTCATCGTTTGATTGCAGGTGAAATCCTAGAGAATGATCAAACTGCTACGGCAAAAAGGGGAGACGGATCATTGATGGTGGTATAGCCAAAACCAATAAGACAAACAAAGGAGAAGATAGGAGGAATAATGGCAGGGACTCAGACTTGAGAGGGCCCTTGGTTACTCACCCGATGATGGATGTGCGCAGAAAAGATAGAAAAGAAGGATATGAAGCGTTGGGGAACTGAAAGGTCATTTGTTTGGGGGGGGGGGGGATCCCAAACGGTCTGCTGTCGTAGTTTAAATACTGAAAAATAGAACTTAGAAAGGGATTTTTTTCCCCTGAAAAAACTTGTAAACTTTTTGCTTGTAAGAGGAACTATTTCATTTTACAAAGAGAAACTAGATTTTTTTCCTGTTGGAGAAAGTGCGATATGGAATGCGTCAAATGTAATTAAATGAGCAATGTCGAAGGGGAACTATTTCATTTTCAGCTATATCTCATTAACTGTGAGATTGTTCTAATTTCCTGAACCTATGTTCTTGATTGGAATGTTCTTCAGTATAGTTTATGATGTTTTCCACTGTGAGTAATAAATGTTGTTCATAAACAATTGGCTATCTGGTTGTTGAAACATCTTTAATTGTTCATGTGTTTTGAAGGAAGTGTCAGCTATCTGTAACTTTTCATAATGCATGCACAAAATGTATTACTCACCAATGAATGATAACCTTGCTCCCTAGGGATAGATTAGGTAGTTAGTTTATTTTCTTGTGGTATGTGATTTAAATGCTCGCGGGCCTAAGACGAGAGGTAAGAACCTGCGCATCACATTGTGACAGCTCCTTTCATCCGGATCACCCTACATTGTTAAGTAGGCACTTGCATTTCATACATTGAGTTAAAAAAATACAAAAACTCGGTGGACCGGGCCGTAACTGGTAAAACCCTTTGTTTTTGTTACTTGACCTACGGTAGCCGGACCACAAACCGGACGGATTCCCTATACCAAATAGTCAACGGGATAGTTGGGAACATTGATTGGGGAGAATCCCTTACTATTGTTGCCTATGAATTTCCATGCCTCAACAGTTTTGGTGCTAGAAGGAGGGATTCCAGTGCATGGATGGCCAAGGAAACCCGTTTTCCCAAGATTATTCCACCTGTAACAGTTCTGAAAGTAGTGGACCTCGTAATCCAATTCTGAAAGAAGGGAATAGAGAACATCTATATTTTGTTGGAAACAAAGTTGTTAATGACCTAAGAAGACACACCAGGGCATATGTAAAGAAGATTGGAGGATTGCCAATCATCCCTGAATTTCCTAGGAGAGAGTATAAGAAGAAAGATCATCCTATAGTAGAAGACTCAGTGATGGTTGGAGACTGGGAAGAACTTGTGGAAACAGCCTTACAAGAAGATGTACTACCTTTGAACCAAGAAGGCCCATGTACCCCTTACAGTTCTCCTATTCACACTCCTGTTGGTTCACCTCCTCACTCTCCACCCCTACTTATGGCAGGCGTTAACGCCAATCAACCTCCTCCTAATCCACCAAATCCACCACCTACATGGAGATTCAGATCACCTCTAAACATGACCCCTCCTTTACATGACCTACCTCAAGCCTTTGATAAGATGCTGCCCAAATTTGACCCCAATGAGAAGATACTAGTGGATTATCACCTACAAAGTTTTTACCTGGCGGTAGAAGGATTGAAGGCTGGGAGCATGAAGATGTGGTTTGCAGACTTTTCCCGCATACCCTTAAAGGAGCCGTAGCATCATGGTATTTTGGGTTGCCTGCTAACTCTATCCCTGATTGGAATACCTTCGAGAGAATTTTCAGAAGTAAGTACGCAATTCAAAAGACTCATGCAGCTCTCATGAAAGGACTGTGTGCATTGAAGAAGGAGAGAAAAGAGAAGGTGCAAAGTTTTACTCAAAGATTTGCAGCATATCTTAAGAATTTCTCTGACGCTGAAAAACCTTCAGACAAGGTCCTGATCGAATATTATACATCAGCTTTGGGCCCTGATTTGGCCATGTTTGCAAAAGGTAGGGCCAAGCCTACGTTGGCCGAAACCTATGAAGAGGCAGAAGTAGTGGAGGCAGAAAGAGAAAGTGTTGAAGATTACCCTGAACAGTCAGGAGAGAAAGGGGCGGGAAGGAAAACCTTATTGTTCGCCAAGCCTAAGGAGGAGAAATCACCAGCTTATGAAAATATGGCAAAAATGATGCAAAAGCTTTCCAACAAAATCATAGACCTAGAGAAAGAAAAGGAAGCACAAAAGTTCTATAGGCCCTATTATAAGAAAAGGGAGGATAACAATCAGTCCCATCCTCCTCCTCATAATACTGCATCCATGAATTTAACAGAAGTAGGAATGGAAAATTTATGCACTTTTCACCAACAGCCTCATTCGGAAAAGAATTGCCCTCAATGGATAAACTCGATGACGTTGGTCATGAACCAACTATTGGATTCTAGATTAATAGAAGAGGGAGATGAAGAAAGAAAAGAGAATTCTGCTTCTACTTCCACTAAAGAACAGGAAGAGGAGACCATGGCTTTATGGAATTCTGTCTCGTTATTTGATGCTGAAGAGAAAAAGAATCAAGGATACAAGGACGTCTTGGAAACCAATGTGGCCACAAGGAGCCAAGGTACGATTAAGGAAGATAGTCTGATACTCCCAAAGATTAAGAGGCTGCAGAGAAATATTAAGAAGAAATTTTGAGATAAATCCTTGGCTGATAAGATCCCAGAGTTCACTATTACCAGCAAAGGTCCTAAGCAGAACAAAATGTTGCCCAAGCCAAATGAAGAAAAGGTGAATGCTGATAAATCTCACCCCATTGAACAACAGATGGATTACGACATCGTGGAAGATTTAAAGAAGATAAAAGAGAATGTTCCACTGTTTGAAATGTGCAAAGTGCCACAACAAAAAGAAAGACTACTGAAAGCACTCAAAGCACCAGATGTAAGGCTACCCATTGACAATCATCCCAAAGAGGAAGAAGAAATCGGAGAAACCAGCATTGGAGGTAAGTATAAATGTAAACATCCACCTTTCCTCCTCATGTTAGAAATCTTCAATCATAACATACATAATTTCCTGGTAGACTCAGGGGCATCGGTCAATGTCATGCCAATATCAGTATGTAAAAGGATAAATGGACAGCCTAAGCCATCCACGTGGAGAGTTGTCTAGTTGGACAGGACGGATGTAAAAGTACTGGGTCAGATGGAGGATGTCCTGATCTTCCTGTCATCAAATGATAAAGTGTGCCAAGTCATTAATATCATGGTGGTAGATATACCAAATGCTTACGGTCTTGTTCTGAGTAGAGATTGGTCAGCGAAACTGAATGGATATTTCGCTTCTGATTGGTGACATCTGTGGTTTCCCTATAAAGGAAGTCCGAACCAGATTAAGATTTTAAGGGAACCCCACATGAAATATAATGTTACCCGACTTGAAGAAAAGAATGAACCAGTGGATTCTGTCTTGGGAAACTATTTTATTGAATTGGTACCTGGAAATTATCAAGCAGAAGAAGCCAGCAACACTTCGGACACCCAGCCCGATCTCCTTCGATTTTCGCAGGCTGATGAAATTGATTGTAAAATAGTAGATTTAGCTGTAGGAATAGATTCGCATTCAGTAGTTAGTGATTTTTGGACTTTATTTTTTGATGGCTCTAAGACTTTAGAAGGGTTAGGGGCTGGCTGTGTCCTGATTGATCCTCAAAAGAATAAACACTTTCTTGCATGTAGATTAGAATTCGAATGTATGAACAATACAGCTGAGTATGAAGCACTAGTGCAGGGCTTAAAGAAAGCAATCGAATTAAACGTAAGTAATTTAAAAGTCTTTGGAGATTCAGAAATAATTGTAAAGCAAATCAGAAATCAAATACATTGTGTTTCTCCTCACTTAAAGGCTTACCAAAATGAGGTATGGGACTTGCTTAAATGTTTTAATGCATTCAATATTATTTCAATTCCAAGGCTAAAAAACGCAGCAACTGACTTGTTAGCCACTTCGGCCGCTAGGCTTGTATCTGCTAATAATTGATGTACTGTTGAATTGCTTTTCAGGCCTTCAGTACCTGATATGATCACCAATCTGCGAGTGTTCGATGATAACCAGCAGATTATAGAATGTTTAACGAATGACGAGGTATTCAAAGGAGAAATTATAGATGATGAAGAACATCAGGCCGAGATGAAGTATGACAATTTCATCCCTAAAGGAGTCAGAACGCTAGAAAAAATGTTTGATTTAAATGAAAAATTCAAAAGACCAGCCAACGTGAAGACCCACGGCTCCTCTCTACAGTTCGAGCTGATAAACTTAGGGACTGAGACGAATCCTAAATTTGTGAATCTTGGAAAATGTTGTTCACCATCAGAAAGAGATAAGTTCGTCAGTTTGTTTAAACAATATAAAGATGTCTATGCATGGACATACGAAGATTTGAAAACATACGACACCAGCATCATCAAGCACCTTTTTCCCATCAAAGCTGGCACTAAGCCGTATCAACAGCCTTTAAGGAAAATGCATCCAAAGTTGGAACCGCTGATTCAAAGTGAAGTGAAAAAATTATTGGATGCTAGAATCATCTTTAAAGTCAGACACTCTGAGTGGGTATCGAATCTGGTACCAGTCAGGAAAAAATCTGGTGAAATCAGATTATGCGTTGATTTCAGAAATCTAAACCGAGCTTCAGATAAAGACAACTACCCTGTGCCGCCCATGGAACAATTGCTGCAAATGGTCTCAGGTTCTGAACTGTTTTCGTTATTAGACGGTTTCTCTAGCTACAATCAAGTATTAGTAGCTGAAGAACAGATTGAAGACAATGTTCAGAACCAAATGGGGAACCTTTGCCTACAGAAGGATGCCCTTTGGACTTATAAATGCTAAAGCTACGTTTCAAAGGGCTATGGACATAGCTTTCCGCGGATTGATTGGCCGAAGTACTGTAGCATACCTTGATGATATTACGATATTCTCCTTGTGAAAATCATGCCCCTTTCTCATTTTAGTTTCCGCGATCGTAGCTGGTCGGGTTCATTTTAATTAAAGATGAATATTTACATGATGCTGAAACTTAATAGGTGCCACATGCCCCGATATACCATCGGTGACAAGTTTAAATCCAAAACATAGCATAACCAATCAATGGTGGGGCCTTGGCCTTTAGCTCCACACCATGATCATTACAATATATACATCATGTACATTTAATGACATGGGGTCAAAACCGGGGTGTTACAAACATAACTATTTACCTACCAAAACTAGTTGATGGAGGTTGTTGGTGGCACTTAGAGTGGGTTCCTATAATGTAGGTACTGCTCCCAAAGGCACATAAAATCATGCATGCACATACAGTAAGTGGAAGATAAACTCTAGGAATGTCCTCCACACTCTAGTATAGTAATTACCCCCTAAGTTAGTAAAAATTACGAAACAGACTATATTGGAAAAAGGAGTATTAATTAAACCTAATAGTGATATGGTCTATGAAGAACATCACTGATGAGGCTACCAAGATTGTGCAGTTGGAGACCACATTCAGAGGTAGGGATTTTACATGGTACATGAAATATAGGAGTACTCTCGCCACAATGTAGGATAGACAATTGGAAACTATCAAATAATATCTTCTGAAATAGTTCCAGAAGCCAGAGTCTGAGTCACAGTGCACTACTGAGATCAAATAGATTAAGATGAGAGTTAGTGAGTTCGTGTGGGACTATGATGAATAGTTCAATATTTTGTTGAACAAAATGAGTTCCAAATCCAAGATCTACAACATCGTGAATGGTTCATTGTAGGCTTGCTACCACATATCAAAGTTTCATTGACACAATAGAAGGTGGTAACTCACTTACAGGCATTTGAAATTGTGATAAGGTTGGAGGGGAGGTGCCACCAAGAATGGCATAGGTATAGATGAAGCTTGTTGCGTTGATTGAGAAACTACAACAACTATATACTAGAAAGGTAGTAAGAAAAAATGTGTGGTGTATATTCTGTAGAATAGAAGGCCATCACAAAAATGAATGCACAATGCTAAACAACTATATGAGTGTCGATGCACCTAGTCCTTTTCTTGGAATACCTAACATTGAGTTGTGTATGATTACAAGAAGTTGGGGTCACGTACCTCCCAATTTCCCGATGTTGCAGAAGTACTATATCACTACGCATGAACCTTTTTGTGAATTCTACAAATCAATTAAACATGATGTGAACAATTGTCACACTCTGCAATTGATGAAGGATAACACAACAGATTCTTACTGTGTTCAAGGCATAAAAGAAAACAAAAGACCTAATCCTGAAGGACATAAAGGGGTAGCACACATTGGGTTCTAAGGACATGGAAGAGGATATGGAGGAGGTAGAAGACAAGTGACTTGTTTTAACTACGAGGACCCATGCCACTTGGAAAGATTATGTAATAATCCTTGTACTGTGTTTGCCTACTTCCATAGTACATAACAAGCGACATAAGATTTCCCATACTCTCTCAAGAAACATGGAGACAAGAAAGGTTGCTACAAACTGGTGATCATTAAACAAAGGGAGGAGAACGATGGAAGTGATGCAACCTAAGTGAATATTGTGTCTCAAGGAGGTGCTCGAACAAGCAAAGATACACAATGAAAGTGAATCTTCGCTTGTTCGAGCGAGGATTACTAAGAGGTGGTGTATTCCTTTTAGACTAAGAAGATTCCCTAGATTGGTCTTAGAATGTTAAATCAGGTGATATTTCTATAAAATTCACTTATGTCACTCTTCTTGAAGGATTAAATGTTGAACACAAGTGGTGGTATAAGGGGGTGTGGAAATGTCCTACTCCATTTAATATTAGGTGTTTTTTCTGGTTTCCACTTAGTAACCAAATATTAACTTGGGACAACTATATTAAGTGTAAGGGGATCGGTCCTGGTATTTGTTTATTGTGCAGATGTGATTCAAAGTCACCTATTCACCTTTTCATTACTTGTGCTTACTCTAGAGAGGTATGGTCTCAACTTAAGGGTTGCATAAGTTTCTCAGGAGATTGGATTGGTGACTTAGAATTTTGTATGAGTGTATAGATGTCCAAAAATCCTAATTGGCTTGAACTTCTAATTTTTGCTTGTTGGGAAATCTAGAAAGCTCAAAATAGAGTTTTTTTTATTTGGTTTTCTTGGACACTCCTTTGGTATGCCAGAAATCATTGGTTTCATATTCAGATATCTATATAGATGGGGATCAGTCTCCTCCAAAATATTTAAGAAAATGCCTGCCTCCAACACTTTCCTTGGATATCAATAGAGGATTTTTTGACGTAGATTTGTAATTAGATGTAGCTTTGGGTGGAGCAGGGGTAGTTATTATGTTTGGATAATTGCTATTGTTACAATATATATATATATATATATATATATATATATATGAACTATGGAGAGAGAGAGGATGAATACTCCTAGTGAGCTTCTGGAACTTTGTATGTTACTCTTCTTCGTCGTGTCTTCACCAAATCAAAAGGCATATCATCCATTTAATTGGCCATAGACTCAAAATTATAATTGATTGGGCTATTCACAATTGCAGGCTACAAGTGACCCCATTAAATTCTTGGATGAAGAAATTGACTCGTTTAATTTCTTCCTTTACGGTCATAACATTCCATCACATCTATTGAGAGTTCAATTAAGAGAAGGATGCTTTATCCAGATCTTCCCTCCATGCCACTGAAGGCCAAATTGTTTTGGTAGTATGACATTGGATTGTATTTTTGGACATACTTGTAATTAGCCTTGGTGACTTGCACTATCCTACGGACATAAGAATGATGTGCTACTGTCTGATTTCATATGTTTTGTGGACCATTATTCATAGTTGCCATAGTTTTGTATTATGTATGTACTGTATGCTTTGTCATTTATGTCTTGATTTTATATATGCGAACACTATGAAGGGTAGCAGTCAGTTTTTTTTTTTATGACCATCTTGACATATACTTAATAAAAGTATAATTTTGTTCATAATTTCCATAGTTTTGTATTATGTATGGACTGTATACTTTGTCATTTATGACTTGATTTTATATATGTAAACACTATGAAATATATCATTATGTTGTTTTTATATAATCATTTTGACATATACTTAATAAAAATATAAAATTTTCATATATAAAAAAATATAATATATTAAAATATTCTTATAAAAATTTCAACTTTTACATATTAAACAATGTACTTCTTACCTGCTTTTAAACTATGTACAAATTTAATACATTAAAACCTTTCATATCAAACCCAACAACCATGTTCTACTATGTGAATATAGGTGTCAAGTTCAAACATAGTAGTCCATCGTCTGATTATCGGTCATTGATGTATACTGTTAACAGACGTGAGATCACCCACCGATAATGAAAAAAAATATAATATATTAAAATATTCTTATAACAATTTCAACTTTTACATATTAAACAATGTACTTCTTACATGCTTTTAAACTGTGTACAAATTTAATACATTAAAACCTTTCATTTCAAACCCAACAACTTAGTAATTCAAGATCAACCCACAAAATCTTTTGCTCATCAAATTCAAACAATGCCCACGATCACCACCTAAAAGAGATAAGATTTACACATCAATTGAATATGGTCTACGGACACGCATTAATAGAAAGGTCAGCTTTAAAAAGAAAATACTCAGTTACCACATGGAAGAAGTGAGCCCCACTAGACTCCACACCCTAAAGCACGAGGATAAGACTTTGAAACATGGACTAGCCAAACCATCTTGATTTCCACATGGAAGACTAAATCACATGGAAGAGCTATGTTCCACTTGACATCAAATTCCAATGCCCACTACCAACCAGCAAAGAAAGACCATGCCTTTGCATGTAAAGTCAACATGTAATTGATTAGATAGACGCTCAAGTGCATATGCATTAAAGAATGAGGTAAGATTTACACATTAAAAGGACTCTAACTTCCACTAGACTCCAAACCTTCAAGCAGAGGATAAGACTTTGAATAAGACTAGCCAACTTTTAATCTTGATTTCTCTAAAACATCTAGAATGGTACAAAGAGTCAAGTCGACAGTCTCGATTTCTAAGAATTTATATACATTCATAAGTAGGTATAGGAAATAATTGTCATATTAAGATGTATCTATTTTCGTAAACATTGATGGGAATCATTGAAATCGTATTAAGATGTATCGTTGATTTCTTAAATTTTAATGTAAAAAATAAAGAATATGTATTCACAAGTCAAAGTCAATTTTGATTTCTTGTAATAGATTCTAAATGGGGTTTCATAGAAAGTGCCCTCCTCATTTACAGTGGTGTTAAATGTTTCTTTTTTTTAAGGCATAATGTTTGTCATATCTTTGCATTTCATTGAAATATTCCACCCACATCCTCACTTTGTTTTATCTTACGTAGTTTTATAGTGTTGCATTTCAAAATGTATATACATAGTTTAATCCCAACAACAGCTCACCACAATTTACATGGTTAAGTGTGTAAATTTACATGCTTTGAACCTTAATATTTTTTTTTATAAATAATTTGACACATCTCTTCATATTCTATTTATTAAATACTTTTATCATATTTTGAGAAGCTTTTAATTCTCAAGTCTTTACATTTATTTTTAATTTTTTATAATTTTGATAACTTAGGTCTGTTTTACAAAACATTAAAATCCTTAGGTTTGTTTTATATTACATATGGATATTACTATATTTTTATATAATAAATTTAATAATATATATTTTATGTTCATGATTGAAAATCTTTTTTTTTGTAAAATTTTGAAATAATTGAATGAATATTTTAAAATTGAAAATCTCTTTTATGAAATTTTGAATTTTTTTTTGTAAAGTTGAATGAATAATCTAAACAAAAGGGAAGATAAAATGAAGCATTGTGATGGGAAGATGAAATGAACCATTGTGTATGTTAATAGTAAACTAAATTTCTATATCTCATTATTTTGTAATAAATTTCTTGCTTCAAATATTTTTAATCAATTTGTTTTTTCCATTTTAGTTTTCAAGATCAAATTGTTTGTGTTAATGAATACATCATTATGGCAATTCTTGTGTGCTCCCCTCTTGATTATTCCTATGTGTGATTCATTTTTTAATTTGACATAACATTAATTGGTGTGGTGTTGAATGGTTAAATGGCTTGCGTAATGAAATTGGATTGCTACAACTAGAGATGAATCATTGGATTAGTGATTAATACTTTCAATACTCACGCCAAATGTATCTCAACCCCCACATCTCGAACTTTTCATTGAGTTGATCATTGGTTAATTAAATGGCACAATAAGTATTGATTTTGTGCGGGTCAAGGAAATGTGAAGTTAGCAACCATCTCAATGGTTAGAACTATGGGTTGCCATTAAAACATTGTATTGGCCTTTAGTTTTCACCTACAACCCATTTTTATCCAATTGAGTAATGGTCAACTTCCCATAACACAAATAATTACAATGCTTGCTAAAACCTCATTAATTGACTGGGTATTCTTGTTGTTGGGGGCATTCTATGTCATAAACAATAGACTCTTCTATAATCAATTCATTGAGCATTGTGTTGACAGCTGCATCTATTAGTTTTTCATCAAATAAGCTAGCATTATGATCTTAGGATCTTTTCACTGAGAGAATAACAAGCACAATAATAAAACATAAGCACATCATAAGAGACAAGAGACACAAAGAGATTTTCCTCGGGGAAACCATAAAGGAGAAAACCCCGCAACTTCCTCTAAGATAGAATCAGCACCAAAACAGTAAGAGATCTCCCAAAACAACAGTAGTCTTCTTCTTTTGTCTAGTCCCAGTATTTCCTTCTTCACTAGTGCGCCACACTTGAGAGAGTGAATGATGTGTGTAATGAATAGAGAGTCTCACTCTCTATTTATATTCTTCCGTTCACTTGAAGTGCACTTAATCATGTAGGCTCAACTTATAATTACTTACCCGAGCCTACACCTTAATTAGTGTATAATAACTCAAGTGCCCTAAAATTGTGGGGACTTACCTAATGACTTGACATGACTTGTTTACATTATTAATATTCCCAATCGGAACATCGGGGCATGATCACATGACTCAAATACATAATAGAAACATCCCAGAATAAACATTGGGTTACAATATATAAGATACATAGAAGAATACATTCTGAAGTTACATATACATCAACACTCCCTCTTAACTAGGAAGGTATTCTTTCGACACAATTTTCAGCACTGGTCTTCTTCTCTGTATCTACTGGATCATCTCGTCTTCAAGTCATCTTCGTCTTCAAGTCATATTCGTCTTCAAGTCATATTCATCTTCAAGTCATCATCGGATCTAGATCATCTCTCGATCTGGATCATCATGGAAAATCATCACTGGATCTGGATCATCTCTTGATCTGGATCATCATCGAACATCATCACTAGATCTAGATCATATCTCGATCTGGATCATCATCGAACATCATCACTAGATCTAGATCATCTCTCTATCTGGATCATCATCACTGGACTGGATCTGGATCATCACTCGATCTAGATCATTACTGCTGGATCATCATTACTGGATCTAGATCATCACTCAATCTGGATCAACACTGGTGCTATCTCATGATTCTTCTCGTCATAGGAATTTCTACAGATCCAGCCCTTTTTCATGCTGGTTGTAGGCCTAGCCATCATGTAGGTCTTTGCCTAGCACTTCCATCTGACCTGCTCGTCAGAAAGGCACGCCCAACACTTACATCTGATCATATAGGAACCAATCCTATAGTCACATCAGAAAGGCCCAACACTCACATTCACCAGCATGATAGGACATCACATCACTAACATCTGTGAAAAGGCTCAGCACTTACATCTGACCTACTTGTCAGAAAGGCACATCCATCCAGACAAGAACACATCCTATCATAGTGATGGAAGACTCCCATCTAGACAAGAACACATCCTATCATAGTGATGAGAGATTTCAGCACTTACATCTGACCTACTCGTCAGAAAGGCACATCCATCCAGATAGGAACACATCCTATCACAGTGATGAGAGATTTCAGCACTTACATCTGACCTACTCATCAGAAGGGAACAACCATCCAGGGGAACACATCCAACCACACTGATGGAAGACTCCCATCCAGACAGGAACACATCCTATCACATTGATGAGAGATTTCAGCACTTACATCTGACCTACTCGTTAGAAGGGCACAACCATCCAGGGGAACACATCCGACCACACTGATGGAAGACTCTCGTCCAGACAGGAACACATCCTATCATAGTGATGAGAGATTTCAACACTTACATCTGAGCACATGGGAACACATCCCTCAGTCGCTCTAGAAAGGCTCTGCACTTACATCCACCTAGGGGAACACATCCGACCACAATGATGGAAGGGATTGCACTCACATCTGATCCTACGAGAACACATCCTAGCAGTCATATCAAAATGGCCCCCAGTCCTCAACTGAGCTACCTGGTAACTGACCAGGTGCCTCCATTCTCCTAGAGAATGGCAGTTGCCCTTACATCCGACTTGCTCGTCGGAATGGCCAACACTCACATATGACATGGAAGGAACTAAATCCTTTAGCCATGAACAGAATGGTTCAGCCCTTACATCTGATCAAGTAGGAACACATCCCTCTATCACATCAGAATGGCTACTCAATCCTACACTGAGTGTTCCTGGTAACTAACCAGGTGCCTCCATTCCTAGAATGGCAATTGCCCTTACATCTGTCCTACTTGACAGAATGGCCAGCACTCATATCTGACATGGAAGGGAGCAACCCTATCACCATGATAGAATGGCTCAGCCCTTACATCTGACCATGGAAGGAACCAATCCTCTCACCATGTCAGAATGGCTATGGGTCTCATCACTTTCTCTGGGAGGAAGCCTCGATCTGGAGAACACCAAGTCTCTCTCTGAAGTACTCGAACTTTAGCCTAGCCAATGGCTTCGTCAATACATCAGCTATCTGTTCCTCTGTCGCAACATACAGAAGCTTCACTACTCCTCTCTGCACCATATCCCTGATATAGTGATACTTGATCTCGATATGCTTCGACTTGTCATGAAACATTGGATTCTCTGACAAATTCACGCAACTCTGGTTGTCACAATGTATACAAGTAGCATCCAACTGGAGATCAAATATATCAGACAATATCTTCCACAGCCATACTGCCTCACAACTAGCTGAACAAGCTGCGACATACTTTGCTTCAGCTGTAATCAGTGCCACATAGGATTGCTTCCTGCTAAACCAAGAGATCACACCTGATCCCATACTGAGGCAACATCCTGAAGTACTCTTCCTGTCGATGGAACTGCCTGCCCAATCTGAATCAACATAACCTTCTAGGTTAATCTTCTGATTTGCATCGTACTTGAGCCCATAATCAACTGTACCCTTCAGGTACCTCAGAATATGCTTTGCAGCCATCAAGTGAACACTTCTTGGATCTGTCAAGTACTAGCTTAAGGAGTTCACAGCAAAGCAAATGTCTGGTCTCGTGTTCGTCAGGTACATCAATGAACCAATCATCTGACGATACATCGTAGCATCAACCGACTCTAATGAAGCATCACTCAATAGCTTCAGGTTTGATGCCATAGGTGTGGCCATAGCTTTGCAGTCCATCATCCCAAACCTCTTCAGGATCTCTACTGCATACTTCCCTTGTCCAAGGAAGATCCCATCTATACATTTCCACACCTCCATGCCTAGAACAATAGTGCATTGACACATAACAAGAGCATCACTGGTCTTCTGTCTTCAACCTTGAAGCAAAGGTTGGAATCTGCTTTACTCTCAGTAAAGCCTAGAGTCATCAGTAATCTACCCATCCTGTCGTACCATGTCGAACCTTAGATCTTCTGTAGTCGCTCCCTTTGAAGCAAAGCATCATACTCCCTCTTTCTTCTATGTTCTATGCACTGAAAACATTCTGTACCGAAGTGACAAGTAGCTTCCGATGCTACTAATATTCTATGTGACCATCTAGTGTATAGACTTGCATCTTCAACCTTGTAGCAAAGGTTAAGATCTTCATCAATATCATCATGTATGTGTCTAAACTCTTACTGGCTGCAAATGTCTCTTCGTAGTCTAGGCCTTCTTTTCATGAGAAGCCTTGTGCTACAAATCTTGCTTTGTATCCCACGATGTTTCCATCTACTGCATGATGGAACTATGAGCTTTTCTTCAGGTCTCGATACTGTGCTCTGACATCATTCTTATTGAACTGGTCTTCCCTTTCTTCTTGGTGGCTGGAAGGTTCTGATGTCACTACACTCATCATATTATTCTTTGTCTTTGAACTGTCGTCACTTGTTCTTTGAAACAAGTCTTCATTCTTCTTTGCTTGTAGGCGATTATGTATGCGGTCTTTCCTACAAGTCAAATGAATTTGTATGGTTAGAACATTTCATAAGGAATATTCATACTGGAAACTACTTATGCATAAATATATGATCATGCAACTTCTCATGTTTAAGTATGCATTGACTAATATGTAACTTGTGTGGTTAGGTGTGATGTGTGGTTGAGTACTATTCATATACCTACATGAGATATGTAAGCATTAGCTACACTTACATGTTGATGTATTTGTAACTTTGGAATGTATTCACTTCTATATTTCATATATTATATTTCATTGGCCCCCCATGTTCCTATTGGGAGAATCATTAATGTAATCTAGTCATGTAAAGTCATAAAGGTTAACCCTACTTGTTGATCGGGGGGCAAAGTCCCCACAGTTGTGGGGCACTGGGGTTATTAGACTCTCCTAGAGAATTCGGCCCTTGTAAGTAATTGTCAAGTCAAAAACTAGTATAAATAGAGAGTGAGCCTCTTTATTTGTCACACACATTCACCCAGCTATAATGCATAGGTGAGAGAGGAGGAGCTCGCTCAAGTGAGAGAGAGAACAAATTTTGGAGATCATCTTTCTGTCTTTGGGTTTTATTATTGCCATTGGTGCTCATTCTATCTCTGAGGAAGTTGCGGGGTTTTCTACTTTATGGTTTCCCTGAGGAAAATATTTGTGTCTATTGTCCCTTGTGATGATTGTCGTGCATGTTATTCTCTTAGATAACATCCTAAAACCATATTTCTTAAATGATAAAAATCTAACATGGTATCAGAGCTAACCTAAGAAGAATACATTGTGCAGCTGCAGAAGCTAGGGCTTCTTAATTTTTGGGTCTCTCTCCACAATACATCATTAAAAGGAGGCTAGTATGAATCTCCATTGAAGGGCACATCTTTTTGTTGAAGCAGAATCTGATTCTGAGCATTTTCAGTTTTTGACCTGTCACTACTGTGAGAAATTAGGGATTTTCATAGAAGAAGAATTTTTGAGTGAGCCCAACATAGGATTTCTCTCCTCATCAAAATCGAAGTTTAGAGACCAAGATCAAAGTTTTTGGTTGAGTAAAACTCCTGGAAAGTCAAACCCTAATTTTCCTCAGAACCAGAAAACCAACACTGCAGAAGATCGGCTCCAGATCCAGTTTTAGCTTCTCAAATTGGTAAGATACAAATATTTTGTATTTCCATTTGAGGTTCTCTTTAAATATGTCTGATCACACCAAGATTGATGAAAATATTGAGGGAGCTGATAACTTTCGAGCATGGAAGTATAGGATCTCACTAGTTCTTGAAGAAAATGAATTGGACACCTATATAAGTGGAGAGGTTCTAGTTCTAGAGGGAGATGAGGCTAAGGCCTTACATAAGAAGAACTTGGTCAAGGCCAAGACGATTATTGCTGATTAAATCAAGGATAACCTCATACTGCAAGTGTCCTCCCTAAAGACACCTAAAGAGATATTTGATTCCCTGACCAAGCTATTTGAAGGGAAGAACATAAATCGAAAGATGAATTTGAGAAATCAATTAAAGAATGTGAAGATCCATAATTCAGAGACCATACAGTCATATTTTACAAGGGTCTCTCAATTCAAAGAACAACTTGAAGAAGTAGATGAAGAAGTAGAGAATGTAGAAATTGTGATGACCACCTGAATGGTCTCCCTAGGTCACGGGACTCCTTCATTCAAGGGATTTGTGCTAGAAGAAATCTAATCACCTTTAGTGGGATGTGGGAGGAATGATCACAAGAAGAAGCTAAAATAGTAGCCCGAGAAGAAAAGATGGGAAGTGAAGATAAAGCTCTCACAATACACTCTAAGAAAAGTAGAAGGGACTATCATCATCACCAAGATAAGCATTCTCACCAGAAAGATAACTCTAGAATATCAAGAAAAGTTCTATCTAAACTCAGTTGCTATACATGTGATGAGAGAGGACACTTTGCTAGAGATTGTCCTAAAAATAAGAATGGCTCTCTAGAGAAGAAGAACTACAAAATAAGACATCATGCTCACATAGCAGAGGATGATGAACCTTCCATAAAGAAAATCAAACAAGAAAGTGATGATTCTTCAAGTGATGATGTCACATGCCCCAATTTGCAAAAACAATTTTTTATTATTGAGGAACATTGTGTTAAATTTTATGCTAAGTTGTAATTGATGACCCAGTGAGGTCAAGAATATTTAATGTAAATTTAGAATATTTTATTTATAAATAAATAAATGAGGAGACAACAACTTAGGAGAGCTGTTAAAAGAGTGTTTACTGGTCAAATTGGTGGAGGAGACTGGGTGGAAAGAAAACTGACATGTGGCAGCATCCTCAAACCACTTCCAACTGTTGCAGGTGGAAACCTCCCTATATTTGTGGTCATGATTCCCAAAGAAAGTGGAATCAGAGTAGGTGGCTCAATTAATGAAAACTGACCCAGAAAGACCTAGGCATCTCTATAAAATTTCCCATTTAAGAGATCTAAGGCTGCTCATTCCAGAGAAGTGATCATTCAGGGTGAATGAATTTACTTCAGAGAAATTCAATGGAGGGGAATTTGGAAAGTGTTTGAGGGGTTAACTGTTGAGATTGATATGGTGCAACTTTTAAGCCTAAGATCATACTGCTGAGAGCATATTGTTTTATTGAATTATTTGAATCAGTTAGGTGACAAAGGTTTCTATAGTTGCATTCTCCACTCGGTTCTTAGCCAAGAAGACCAGGAACATGCTTGGGGGTCCTGAGGAAGCGTTGTTTGAGCGCTCTCCAAGAAATTGGTAGGGAGGAATGACCTCCTTAAGCTGTTGTCGTCTTGTCCTCAACAGGTTCTATTTTATTTTTACTGTCTTAGTTAAGTGAATCCTAGGTTATCTATTACATGCTTGTTAAATGTTTAGGTTTAGAAATGAAAGGTAATTGTGAAATGTTAGATCTAGTACGAATTATAGATTATAGCAGAAATGGAATGAATATCTATTGACTAAAGTAGATAGAAATTAAATTTCTAAGCTGTGTTTTTCCACACCTGGTTTCAGGCCATACTCTAGCACAGTTAGATTGTTTAAAGTAAATGAAATAAATTTTGTAATGGAATGAGAATAGTAAATATGATTCCGCATCTGTATGTAAATGAAAATAGACTTTATTTTAGTTCTTACAAATACAATGAAAAAGCAGTATTATAAATTGTTGCACTTATTATTTTACTTAAAACTCACCCAGATATAAGAAAATGGTAAAAACATTAGTTCTATAGCTTAATTAAACTAACAGGAACAAAATGAACATTACAATAAATAAATAACTAACATTTGAAGATGTATGTAAAAGATAATAGAAAGATAGTCTTAATATTAATTTAACAGAACCAGATTAAGGATTCTTGATAATCCTTTTATCTTCACAAACTAATAATGTTTTACTGATAGTCAAAATTATTCAAGTACAATGAATTAAAAACTATTTACTATTTTATTAACTAAAAATTGGAAGTAAAAACTGTTGGAATAGTTTCAATAACCTACATAGTTAATATCATAATATTAACTGTAAACCATTATTATTTTCTATTATTCCATTTCATATAAACAGAGGCAATAATAGTTTAAGCAGGAACATAATTTCTTAAGTTGTTGGGTTTATATTAATTTCCTTTAACTAAGTTTTAGAAATTGAAGAACTTAAAATAAATTCTAGTTACAGAGTACTAATAAGTAAAATGTATATGTTATACTAAACAAAATAAACCAAGAATTATAACCATGAGCATTATAAAACCTCAAAACAGGTAAGGCTTAAAGCCTGTATTAATTCAAGGGTCAAAACCCTTTCGAATAAGAACACCATTTATACAAAGGTCCTTTTTAATAAACCATAACTAGTTTAATTCCTAGAATGATAATGTAAAAACTTATAAATTTTACATTTTGACCGCTCCACAGTATTCACCTTTAAACTAACTACTTAGAAGCATTTATTATTAACAGTAAATCACATTAATGACAGATAAAGAAGAAAACCCTTTTTATAGTCTTATCATTTAAAAGATTGAATAGAACAAACTAGAATAAACGAGACAGGAGTCTTTTAAAAACCATGAGTACAAAAATATCCTTATAATCTTAAAACCACAGTATTATATTATTGAACTCCTTCCAACAACCATTTTCAAGTAGGGAGATGCCACGACGAGGCCGGGGATTACCCGTATGTAGGCCACGAAGTTAACCATCGCTGGAGAGGCTTTCCTTCAAGTCTGAAGCCGTGACTGTAACCTGCAAGTCCAACGCCAAATCGTTGGTTAGAAATTTTATTCATCGTATTAAAACCTTAGCTAGAAAATAATGAAAGGAATGAGTGCAGGGTAAATATTTTACCTGCAATTAAGAGGATTGGAGCCGAGAACGAAAACGGACCAGTTCGAGTAAACTGCACTAAGAAGCAACCAAACCCTCATGCCACCCCTATGACAGAGGCAACAAACTTATTACTCCAAATCTCCTCGATGCTGGAGCAAGTCATGAGTAGAGACAAGGGTAACACTATTTTCAGTTTTCGAGCTACTGACAGAGTTCCAAAAACCACTCTCAACGTGTTCCAATAACTCACAGAAGGAACTAAATTACAAACTATGAATCCCTTAACATACTTGCACAATAATGTAGCACCATACTGCTTACAACGGAGCCAGCAAATGCTGAAACAGCAGGCCTCTCATGGCTGTGAAGAACTTTCATAGTGCAGAGCAAACCCTTGAAAGAAAATGAAAGAGCGTAGGGTTTCTCTTTGTGTTTTAAATCAACCAATGCATGGTGGAGACTCATCCACGTGCCCGTCGAGATATTTGATCAAAAGTGGGTCGATCCATATAGTCAACCTTGCACTGTCGTTTGAAAAACTTATCATTGCCAATCATATATACCATGCAACTAATGATAATTTTTTGTTTTAAATTAGTTCTTATCTTTTGTCATTTTGAAAAGCATTGCATTCGACCATTTTGTAAAAACAAATATATCATGATCAATAATGAAACTTATGCCTTCGACCTTTAGTCTTTTGCACTTCTAATTGCTTTTCATACAAACCTTATTTTAGATGATTTAAGCTATGGTTTAAAACCTTCTTTGGGATTAGTGTTCTTGTTGTTTTCCACAAAGAACCAAACTTATAATAAATCAAATCAATAATTAGACTACAACAAGGTAATTACAAGGTAGAAGACTACCTAAGGGTATAAGTAAAATTACTTAGTAATATTATTAACGATATGGTAATGTAATATTACAATAACACATGTGACATGGTGATAACCTAGAAATCGAAATTTATAGCTTGATGTCTAGTAGTGCAAGAAGATAATTCTATCTGTATACAAATAAACAAGATTATATTCTTCACTACTAAAGAAGAGTTACTATGTAAAGCTATGTAATCTAAATGTAAACTTTTTCCTTGAGGATCATGGGATTATATTCATGCTTATAAAGTAGTACATTGAGTATTAAACATAACAATAGCAGTAAAATCATGCTACAGTAAAAGTGTTTCTATGTTAAAATATGAGCCCTATGCTCATTGATAGATTTTGTAAGTGACTAGGTATAAAACAATAGAAAGAAACTTAAGTAGAACTCATTCTGGTAAAAGGCACTAAGTATGTTAAGGATATTGGTCTTTACAACTAACTTAAAATATTGTCATAGATCCAAAAATAGCAAAGGAAGTTACTTTACCTCATCGTAGCCTTGCCTTCTATTGATCAATTTACTCTCTAGCATTTTATTATGCTAAAGAAGTACTTCTTGACTTAACGTAAAAATAAACTCCTACTTGTTTAAAAATTTACTTGCTGAACCTGTAAGAACCAGAAATCCAACCGAGTTAGCAGTTACTAAGTAAGCCCCGATTTAGAACATGGCTTTCTCACCTACTTGACAAAAGTAAATCATCAGTACAGCTAGAAGCAACTAAATGCAAGTCATTTTATATAACTTACCAAACTTAAAGTGGTATTAGCTTTTATGTGTTTGAAGTAAATCCCTACTTATTGTTAACTATTTCATTTTCTGCTAATTTCTAGCAGTTATTAAACTGCGACTCCAGATATTTTATATTAATTTAAAAATTTTAAATTTTTATGAAATTTTGGGGTTGTGACAGATGAAGAATATGTTATGATTTATTCCCTCACGAGAACTGTCACACATGGAAGGAATGATTGACTTATAGATAGTGGGGCTTCCAAGCACATGACAGGATTCAAGGAATATTTTGTGAAACTATCTGAACATGAGTCACCCAATAAAGTGAAACTTGAGGATGACTACCAATATCCCATAAAAGGTAGTAGTGAATCCTCCTATAAGCTAGACTTTGGAAAGTCTATGAAGATGAAGGATGTCTTGTTTGTACCAGGACTAAAAAATGATCTCCTCTCCATATCTGCATTGGATGCAAAAGGCTTAAGGGTTGCATTTGTAGATGTCCAAGTCCTTATGTGGCCAAAGGGAAAGACTATAGATGATGCAGTAGTGATTAGAGAGCAAGAGGGAGGCTTATACAAGCTAAAGAGCCAACTAGAACAAGCCTTGGTCCATGACTCAGTAGAGCCAAATGAACTTTGGCATAGAAGGCTTGCACATGTGCACTAGGTATGATTTTAAGACCCCCCCTAGATTTATATGTATAAAAAATGGGCGAATCTCTCCGATATATAGGAAAATTTGAAGGCGATTTTATCAATAATATAATATGTATATATAAAAAATTTGACGAATCTTTCATTTTATTATATAATGCTGTAAAATCCTAGTGAATCTTTCATTTTATTATATAATGTTGTAAAATCTTGGAAAATCTTTCATTTTATTATATAATGTTGTAAATCTTGGTGAATCTTTCACTAAGTTATAAGATATTGTAAAATCTTGGCGAATATTTAACTTCATTATAAAAAATTGTAAAAACTGGTGAATCTTTCACTGATTTATAGAATATTGTCAAAATATAGGAACAACAACATTGGTCAAATAACATGAATCACATCATCAACAATAGAACATGTATACTAACAAGTCACAACTGGAAGGTGTCAGTGAAACACAACTCCACGGAATAGATTCAGGGCAAGTGGGGACTCCACTTGTTATCTCGTCCCTTAATGGTCCAATGGACATGTGGGGACCTGAATATTGACAAATTGATAAAATCGGAGAATCATACATTATGCTCGATCTTCGCCTCCACTAGCCAATTATGGCCATGGAGGATAATACAATTATGCATTGTAATTATTCCAATTGATTATTGCATTAGATGAATGTTGGTCTTGTGCCAATAGGTATCCTACGATCAACACATAGGAACCTAGTGCATAGACCATTTTTATCTTCGCTTAGATATGTAGAGCTCATTTATTTTTTTGAATACCGATAAATATTTACAAAGGAAATATACAATCAGCGTAAAAGAATAAAAAAACTAAAGACAATTAATTCATGCAACTAAAAGTTAATGAAAGAATCTATTCTCAAACCCTAAAACCAACCTTGATTCAAGCTACAACAAAGGGTTAAATCAAGCATCGAATGAGAACTAGAAGAATTCAAAGGACTTAACACAATATTTAACCAAAATACACACAAACTTCAAAAATCGACAAAATACTTCAAACAAAAGCAATAAACAAACCTGTTGCAGCTGCAACTGTTTTCCCCAATTTTTCCAAATTTTGGACCCCCTTTTTATGATTTTAATGCTGTGTTGAATAAATTGGATCCGTGAACATTTGTTCATGCTTTAATTTTGATGATTTTGAAGATTAACTCTTGTCCTGTTTTCGGAAGTTGCGTGTGTTTGAAAATTGTTGTGGGTCACATATTTTAAGTTTAGTTTCGCTAGTCGATCGGATCACTTGTTCTTTGAAAAAACCACTGTTTCAGAGGTGAAAACGATTTTTTAACCGCTGCTGAATTTTAAAGCTGTCCAAACACTTAATATTTTTTATTGATCAGGCATCAAATCGTGTTTTATCGGAGGATGTTGTTGTTTGTCTTCTGCCATTGCGGCTCCCGAATCAGCTAAGCACCCGATATATAATAACTCCACTCGCCGATGCATGTCAGTCTTCTAGTCGCATGTCTATAACCTTTTTCTCTTTCGCCGTTGCAGCTGTGTAAAGCACTTGGCTTCCAATGTCGATGTCATTTCGATTTCCGATTGGAAGTTTTCCCGCCCATAGCTTAGATCTTAACTTTTTCGACTCCGATGTGCTTAAGTGTTTTTGCAGTGTCTGTCACCTTTAAAGACCCGCTTCTGCGGCTGCAGATTGGTCTACCCTGCCGATGCTAGCATCCTAAGCCACCAATGAGTTTTATTTCCTTTCATTGGTGTTTCCTTCAAACCCTTAGGCAGATGAGATAGTGGTGTCGGCTCTTGTTGAGTTCTCAGAACAGTAACGTAGCATATGACTCTTTTTGCTGTTCAGCCGTTTGGTAGACATAATATAACATAGTTTGATTTTGTTGAAAATACAGTCCACATGAATGATAGTTGTCATTTAATTGCAGGAGGATTCAAGAGACTGTCCAGACTAATGTAGTGCGAAGGTCTAGCTGGGAGATAAGTGGCAGAAAGGCATTGGGCATTTTCGGGCAAAGGCCGAACCAAAACTGACAGGATCTCAAGGGGAACGAGCAAAGTAGAAGGCAAAATCAAAAGCAACAAAGGCGCAGACCTGAAAGGTCTATTGGTTACTCAATGGATCATGAGTGCACGCAGAAAGGATAAAAAGAGGGATATGAAACGTTTGAGAAACCGAAAGATCACACGTTTGGGGGGAACCCAAGCGGTCAACTAGTTTTAGTTTAAATATTGGAAAGTTAGAATTTATAGGGGATTTTTTCCCCGGAAAGACTTGTAAACTATTGCTTGTAAGAGGATCTATTTCGTTTTACAACGCGAAATTGCAAATTTTTCCTGTTGGAGAAAGTGCAATGTGGAATGTATCAATGTTATTAAATGAGCGATGTTGAATGGGAACTATTTTGTTTTCAACTGTGTTTCATTAGCTGTAAGAGCGTTCTAACTCCCTGAACCTATGTTCTTGTCTGAATGTTCTTCAGTATACTTTATGATGTCTTCCACTATGAGTAATGGGATTTTTTTTTAACTGTTGATGAGCTATCTTATCATAAATACTTTCATTCATGTTTATATGTTTGGTCAAAAGAGCAGCTATCTGTGATTTTCCATAACACATGGACAGGGGTACATTACTCATAAATTAATATCCATCTCTCTAGAGATAGCTTAGTTAGTTTTTATTTCCTCGTAATTTATGTGATTTTGATGCTTGGAGGTTTAAGACGAGAGGTATGAACCTGCGCATCATGTTGCGACTACTCCTTGCATTCTTCATCACCCTGCATTGTTAATTAGGCACGTGCATTTCATACGTTAAGTAAAAAATACAAAAACATACACAGTAGACCGGGCGGCAACTGGTAAGCCCTTTTGTTACTTGACTTACGGTAGCCGGACCACAAACCGGATAGATTCCCTAAACCAAATAGTCATGGGCTAGTTAGGAACGTCGACTGGGGAGAATCCCTTTGCTGTTGTTTCCTACAAAATTTCAGGCCTCAATAGTTTCTGGCGCTAGAAGGAGGGCCGCCAATGCATGGTTGGCCGTGGAAACCCATTTTCCCGAGACTATTCCACCGGTAATAGTTTAGAAAGCAGTGGGTTTAGTAATCCAATTCCGGAAGAAAAGAGTAGATAACATTTATTTTCTGTTGACAATGAGGTTGTTAATAATCTGAGAAGACACACCAGGGCATATGTGAAGAAGATTGGAGGATTTCCGATCATCCTTGAATTGCCTAGAAGAGAATATAAAAGGAACGATTGTCCTATATTGGAAGACTCAGTGCTAGTTGGGGATTGGGAAGAACTTGTAGAAACAGCCTTACAGGAAGTTGTATTGCCTTTGAATCAAGAAGGCCCATATACTCCTCACAGTTCTTCTACTCACACTCCTTTTTTCTCACCCCATCACTCTCCACCCAGACTCATGGCAGGCATAAACACAAATCAACCACCCAACCCACCGAATCCACCACCTGCATGGAGGGCCAGATCATCTTTAAACCTAACACCTCCGTTACATGATTTACCTCAATCCTTTGAAAAGATGCTGCCCAAATTCGACCCAAGTGAGAAGATACTAGTAGATGACCACCTGCAAAGCTTTTACTTGGCAATAGAAGGGTTAAGGGCTGGTGAGTATGAGGATGTAGTTTGTAGACTATTCCCGCATACCCTTAAAGGAGCTGCAGCATCATGGTATTTCGGGTTACCTACAAACTCTATTCTTGATTGGGACACCTTCGAAAGGATCTTTAGAAGTAAGTATGCGGCTCAAAAGGCTCATGCATCCCTCATGAAAGGACTATGCGCCTTGAAGAAAGAGAGAAAAGAGAAGGTGCATAGCTTCACTCAAAGATTTGCAGCATACCTCAAGAATTTTTCTGAAGCTGATAGACCTTCGGATAAAGTCCCAATTGAATATTATACTTTGGCTTTAGGACCCGAGATGGCCATGTTCACCAAAATGAAGACCAAACCCACGTTGGCAGAGACTTATGAGGAGGCAGAAAAGGTAGAAGCTGAAAGAGAAAGCATTGAAGATTATCCTGAACGGTCAGGAGAGAAAATGGTAGGAAGGAAAGCCTTGTTGTTTACTAAGCCTAAGGAAGAGCAATCACCAGATTTTGAAAGTATGGAAAAAATGATGCATAAGCTTTCTAACAGAATCATAGACTTGGAGAAAGAAAGGGAAGCTCAAAAGTTATACAAGCCCTATTATAAGAAAAGGGAGGATAATAATCAATCCCAACCTCCTCCGCATAATTCAGAATCTATGAATCTAACAGAGGTAGGAATGGAAAATTTTTACACTTTTCACCAACAACCCCACTCTGAAAATAATTGTCCTCAATGGATAAACTCAATGACGTTGGTTATGAATCAGCTGTTGGATTCTAAATTAATAGAAGATGGAGATGAACAAAGAAAATATAGTAACACTTCAACGAAGGAACAAGAAGAGGAAACCATGGTTCTGTGGAATTGTGTTTCGTTATTTGATGCTGAAGAAGAAAAGAATTGGGGTTACAAGTAAGTCATGGATACCAATGTAACAACAAGGAGCCGAGGGCCAGTTAAAGAAGACAGTCTCATACTCCCAAAAATCAAAAGGCTGCAGAAAAATGTTAAAAAATTTCAAAATAATTCCTCAGTTGATAAAATTCCTAAATTCACTATTACCAGCCAAGATCCTAGGCAGAATGATACATTTACCAAGCCAAATGAAGAAAAAATGAATGTGAATAAGATGCATCCCATTGAACCGTAGATGGATTATGACATCGTGGAAGATATAAAGAAGGTAAAAGTGAATAATTCACTATTCGAAATGTGTAAAGTGCCGCAGAAAAAAGAAAGACTATTGAAAGCACTTGAAGCATCGGATGAGAGTCTGCCCTCTGACAATCAACCCAAAGAAGAGGAAGAAATCGAAGAAACCAGCATTGGAGGTAAGTCTAAGAATAAGCATCCACCTTTCCTCCTCACTTTGGAAATTTTTAATCACAACGTACATAATTGCCTGGTAGACTCAGGGGCGTCGGTTAACGTAATGCCAATATCAATTTGTAGAAAGATAAATGGGTAGCCTAAGCCATCCACTTGGAGGGTGGTTCAGTTGGAAAGGATGAATGTAAAGGTAGTTGGTGAGATGGAGGATGTCCTAGTCCACCTGGCTTCAAATGATAAAGTGTGCCAAGTAATTGATATCGTGGTGGCCGACATACCAAATGCTTATGGTCTTGTTCTGAGTAGAGATTGGTCTGCCAAACTAAATGGATACTTTGCCTTTGATTGGTCACATCTGTGGCTGTCGTATAAAGTAAGTACGAACCAAATTAAAATTATGAGGGAGCCTCACATGAAATACAACATTACTCAACTTGAAGAGAAGAATGAACCAGTGGATTCTGTGTTGGGAAATTATTTTATTGAATTGGAACCAAGAAATTACCAAGCAGAAGAAGCCAGTAACACGTCAGACACCCAGCTTGACCTCCTTTGATTCTCGCAAACTGATGAAATCGACTGTAAAATAGTAGACTTAGCAGTAGGAATAGACTCGCATACAGTAGTTAGTGATTTCTAGACATTGTTTTTTGATGGCTCTAAGATGTTAGAAGGGCCAGGGGCAGGCTGTGTCCTGATCGACCCCCAGAAGAATAAACATTTTCTTTAATGTAGATTAGAGTTTGAATGTATGAATAATACAGCTGAGTATGAAGCGTTGGTGCAGGGCTTAAGGAAAGAAATCGAATTAAAGGTAAGTAATCTAAAAGTTTTTGGAGATTCTGAAATAATTGTAAAACAGATCCGGAATCAAATACATTTTGTTTCTCCTCACTTAAAAGCTCATCAAAATGAGGTATGGGATTTGCTCAAATGTTTTAACGCATTTAATATTGTTTCAATTCCAAGACTTAAAAATGTAGCACCTGACTTGTTAGCCATGTTGGCTATTAGGCTTGTACCTACTAATAATCGATGCTCCGTTGAATTGCTTTTCAGGCCCTTGGTCCCTGATATGATTACCAACTTACGAGTGTTCGATGACGATTAGCAGATTATAGAATGTTTAACCAATGACGAGGTATTTAAAGGAGAAATTATAGACGATGAAGAACATTAGGCTGAGCTGAAGTATGATAATTTCATCCCTAAAGGAGTCAGAACCTTAGAAAGAATGTTCGATTTAAATGAAAAGTTCAGAAGACCAGCAAACGTGAAGACTCACAACTCATCTCTATAGTTCGAGCTGATAAATTTTGGGGACTGAGACAAATCCTAAATATGTGAATATTGGCAAATGTTGTTCACCAGCAGAAAGAGATAAGTTCATCAGTCTTTTTAATCAATATAAATATGTTTTCTCCTGGACATATGAAGACTTGAAGACATATGACACCAGCATCATCCAGCATGTTATCCCCATTAAATCTGGCATCAAACCTTATCAACAACCTTTAAGGAAAATGCACCCCAAATTGGAACCTCTGATCCAGAGTGAAGTTAAGAAATTATTGGATGCTAGGATCATTTTTAAGGTTAGACACTCTGAATGGGTCTCAAATCTGGTGCCAGTGAGGAAAAAGTCATGAGAAATCAGGCTATGCGTGGATTTCAGGAATTTAAACCATGCTTTAGACAAAGATAACTATCCTGTTCCACCCATGGAGCAACTACTACAAATGGTATCAGGTTTTGAACTATTTTCTTTATTAGATGGTTTATTAGGCTACAATCAAGTATTAGTAGCCGAAGAAGACAGACTGAAGACAACATTCAAGACCAGATGGGGAACGTTTGCTTATCGAAGAATGCCTTTTGGGCTTATAAACACTGGAGCCACATTCCAGAGGGCTATGGACATAGATTTCCGCGGATTGATTGGCCATAGTGCTGTAGTGTACCTTAATGATATTACAATATTCTCAAAGAGAGAAGAGCACACATTTCATTTAAGGTAGATTTTTGAACGTTCTCGGAAATATGGCATCTCACTCAATCCCAGGAAGTGTGTATTCCCTGTTACGGAAGGTAAGTTGCTGGGTCACACAGTTTCAAAGAAAGGAATCTCTATAGATCCAGAAATAATTAAGGCCATTGAACAAATCCCCTTGCCCCATAATAAAAATGGGATGCAATCATTTATGGGAACTATAAATTTCGTACGAATATTTGTACTGGATTTCACTCAGATTGTCAAACCTCTGCAGCAGATGGTAAAGCAGAATGCACAGTTCAAATGGATCGAGATTGAGAAGAATGCATTCAGCAAGATTAAAACTGTTGTTGCACACACACCCTCCATAAAAATCCCAGATTTCGATAAAGATTTTATTCTGTATACCTTTGCATCTGATGATTCACTAGCAGCTGTGCTTACTCAAAAGGAAGATGGGGGGGATGAATTCCCAATATATTTCATGAGCACTGGTCTACAAGGGGTCGAATTAAACTACCCAGCTATTGAAAAACAAGCTTATGCAGTATTCAAAGTAGTGAAACAATTCAGGCCCTACATATTAAAAAATTGAACTAGGGTGATCGTCCCATACCCAGCTGTGAGGTCCCTTTTTGTATAGAAGGAGTTAGGAGAAAGAAGGGGAAATTGGGTAACAGCTCTTGAAGAGTATGCCCTCAAATTCAAGCCAGCTTCTATAGTTAAAGGACAAGGGTTGTGCAAACTAATGACTGAAAATGGAAACAATGATGAACACGCCTAGGAAGACGAGGCTGAATTATAATTAATGGATGTATGTCCTTTGTTCACAACCCCTGAATCTTGGTATAGAGACCTCGTGCATTACCTATAGGCAGGGTTGTTTCCAAAACATTGGAATTCTAAGCAAAGAAGAGTGCTGCATCTCAAATCAGCCTCCTATCAAATTGTTGAAGGAATATTATTCAGGAAAAACTACGACGAAGTCCTTCTTAGATGCTTAGAGAAAGAAGACGCAAATAAAGTAATGAAAGAACTGCACGATGGGCCTGCTCGGGGACATTTTTCAGGAGATACTACAACACACAAAATTCTCAGGGAAGGTTACTATTGGCCCACTCTTTTGAAATATGCACACGCCCATGTCAGGAAGTGCAACATTTGTCAAAGGTGTGGAGGGAGACAATCTAAAGCAGTCGCACCACTGAAACATGTGATGATCATGGAGCCGTTCGAGCAATGGGGGTTGGAGATTAGTGGGGAGATAAAGCCGAAATCTTCCCTACAGCACAAGTACATTCTGACCGCAACCAATTACTTCACTCCCTGGGTTGAAGCCATCCTATTGCACAAAATAAATGAGGACGTGGTCATCAGCTTCCTACAGGACCATATTATGACCAGGTTTGGAGTTCTAGTTTTGTTAGTCTTTGATAATGCTACTTACTTTTCGTCAATTAAATTAATGGCTTTTACTCATGAGAAAGGGATAAGTTACATTATTCTGCTAATTACTATCCACAAGGAAATGGCCTGGCTGAATCTACTAACAAAAATCTAATTAGAATTTTAAAGAAGACTGTGATAGAAAACTAGAGGAGTTGGCACTTAGCACTACCAAATTCCCTTTGGGCCGATAGAGTCACCGCCAAGTATTCAATAGGAGTGTCTTGGTATACCCTTGTGTATGGTAAAGAGGCCATTCTCCCTCCCAATATCATGCTACCCTCTTCCATAATAGCTCAAGAGTCTAGAGGGTCGGAGAATGAAGTCTTACAAATGAGGATATATAATATTCTGAAAGCAGAAGAGGCTAGATATAAGTCCAGAGAGCGCTTTAAACAACAGCAAGAGGTAATTAAGAGATGGTTCGACAAACATAAGGCTGGAACAAAAGACTTTGAAGTGGGAGATTTGGTTCTCAAGTGGGACCACCTTCATGATGAGAAAGGCAAACACATGAAATTCCAGCAGTTGTGGGTAGGCCCTTTTCAGATTGTGACAAATCTTGGCCCTTCCACTTATAAGTTGCAAGATCTACAAGGGTGGGAAGAGAACTTACCAGTAAATGGTTTAGTTCTCAAGCCTTATTTTTCTTGAGTTTTGTTTGTGTTCTTCTATCCTGTATATAAATAATCTGGCTTGGTCATCTTTTTGAGTCATGTTTTTTTAATTTTGTTTTAGTTTAAGTTTTATTGATTTCAATAACGGAAACGAACCCGCGGTTGAATGGGGGACATCAAAATTTTTGGGAATGATTAACATTCTTGGGTATAATACTGTGTGTTGTTGTTTGTCTAAAAGAACTTCTTCCAGTTTAGTAGTTTTCTCAAATAGCTATGCATGCATTGAAGTCCTGCTTAACCCCTATGAAATAAACCAGAATCAAAGATTCTAGAATACTATGTTGAGGCTCCATCCATGTCACATTTAAAATGTTCTAGGGAGAGACAGCAAAGGGCCCATGAAAAGAAGCAAGGTAAACAGTATATTAAATACAAATGATCCCATGCCAAGAAACGAACCCCAAAAGGCAGATGAGAGTCAAAAACTCCTATGAAAGCATCATACATCAAAGCAAATGATGAATCATAAGTACTAAAGTGCCAAAGATTCCTCTCTATCAGTGAGTTGAAACATGAAATACACCGCTCACACAAAAGGGCACTTGGGATAGAGGAGCCTGAATTAAAATTCAGAAAGAAAGGCATGCAGGAGGACTCACATGTAAAGGACAAAAGCCCAAAGGCATAAAAAGTGCTAAAGTTGCATGGGAATGAGGAACAAATGAATATTTCTGTTTGCCACATGCTGCAATCCTATGGTGCCCAAGATGCCAACTACCTAAAGACAAAATTAACAATGAAAATCATTTTTCTGCCTCAATAGATTTATCTGGACTTGAAAATCTTGGTTTCCACTCTCCCATATTGGACTATCATCAATGATTAAAGGTACACACTTTTTCCATTTGAGAAATCTAGATAGTTGGAAGAATTCAATAGATGCGTTAGTTGTTAAACAGTCTGTTACTCAAGGAATAATCATCCAGAGATCTGGGTTCACTGGGTAATCGCCAGTTGTTGCAGTTGCAACTGTTTTCCCCAATTTTTCCAAATTTTGGACCCCCCTTTTATGATTTTAATGCTGTGTTGAATCAATTGGATCCGTGAATGTTTGGTCATGCTTTAATTTTGATGATTTTGAAGATTAACTCTTGTCCTGATTTTGGAAGTTGCATGTGTTTGAAAATTGTTGTGGGTCGCAGATTTTGTGTTTAGTTTTGCTAGTCGATCGGATCACTTGTTCTTTGAAAAAACCACTGTTTCGGAGGTGAAACCAATTTTTTAACTGCTGCTGAATTTTAAAGGTGTCTGAACACTCAATATTTTTTATTGATCGGGCTTCAAATCATGTTTGATCGAAGGATGTTGTTGTTTGTCTTCCGCCGTTGCGGCTCCCGAATAAACTAAGCACCCGATGTATAAGTACTCCGCTCGTCGATGCGTGTCAATATTCTAGTCGCATGTCTATAAACTTTTTCTCTTCCACCATTGTGGCTGTGTAAAGCACTTGTCTTTCGATGTTGATGTCGTTCCGATTTCCAATTGGAATTTTTCATGCCCACAGCTTAGGTCTTAACTTTTCCAACTCGAATGTGCTTAAGTGTTTTCACAGTGTCTGTCACCTTTAAAGACCCGCTTCTGTGGCTGCAGATTGGTATACCCTGCCGATGCTAGCATCCTAAGCCGTCGATGAGTTTTATTTCCCATCATTGGTGTTTCCTTCAAACCCTTAGGTGGATGAGATAGTGGTGTCAGCTCTTGTTGAGTTCTCAGAACAATAACATAGCATATGACTCTTTTTGCTGTTTAGCCGTTCGGTAGACATAATATAACATAGTTTGATTTTGTTGAAATTACAGTCCATATGAATGATAGCTGTCATTTAATTGTAGGAGGATTCAAGAGACTGTCCAGACTAACGCAGTGTGAAGGTCTAGTTGGGAGATAGGTGGCAGAAAGGCGTTGGGCAGTTTTGGGCAAAGGCCAAACTAAAACTGACGAGATCTCAAGGGGTGCGAGCAAAGTAGAAGGAAAAATCAAAAGCAACAAAGGCGCAGACCTGAAAGGTCTGTCGGTTACTCAGCGGATCATGAGTGCACGCAGAAAGGATAAAAAGAGGGATATGAAACGTTTGAGAAACTGAAAGATCACACGTTTGGGGGGAACCCAAGCGGTCAACTAGTTTTAGTTTAAATATTGGAAAGTTAGAACTTACAGGGGCTTTTTTTCCCTGGAAAGACTTGTAAACTATTGCTTGTAAGAGGAACTATTTCGTTTTACAACGCGGAATTGCAAATTTTTCCTTTGGATAAAGTGTAATGTGGAATGTATCAATGTTATTAAATGAGCGATGTTGAATGGGAACTATTTCATTTTCAACTGTGTTTCATTAGATGTAAGAGCATTCTAACTCCCTGAACCTATGTTCTTGTCTGAATGTTCTTCAGTATACTTTGTGATGTCTTCCACTACGAGTAATGAGATTTTTTTAAACTATTGATGAGCTATCTTATCATATATACTTTCATTCATGTTTATATGTTTGGTCATAAGAGCAGCTATCTGTGATTTTTCATAACACATGGACAGGGGTACATTACTCATAAATTAATATCCATCTCTCTAGAGATAGCTTAGTTAGTTTTTATTTCCTCATAATTTATGTGATTTTGATGCTTGGAGGTTTAAGACGAGAGGTATGAACCTGCGCATCATGTTGTGACTACTCCTTGCATTATTCATCACTCGACATTGTTAATTAGGCATGTGCATTTCATACGTTAAGTAAAAAATACAAAAACATACACGGTGGACCGAGCCACAACCGGTAAACCCTTTTGTTACTTTACTTACGGTAGCCAGTCCGCAAACCGGATGGATTCCATACACCAAACAGTCACGGGCTAGTTGGGAATGTCGACTAGGGAGAATCCCTTTGCTGTTGTTGCCTGCGAACTTTTAGGCCTCAACAAAACCATAAAAATTTGTCAAGATATTTGTGCTAAACACCAAGATGGTTTCATGTACTTGAATGAGCCCATTCTTGCCTAGAGAAAGTGTTGTCAAATTAGTTATTTATCATTTAATGTTAGGAAACTATCTATGTGAAGAGATAGCTCCTAGGTCTGCCTTTCTCAAATTCTAGCATCATTTCCTGTCACATACAAGAAAGAGACAATGTAAGAGATAAATACCAAACCATCAAGCTTAAAATAAGTTGCATGATGGTAATGTAGCTCAAATCATCAATGTTACAATAAAAATGTACAATGTATAATCTATTTTTACCTAAAACACAACCTCAAATTCACATACATTTATCACCACTGACCAACAAGGGTACATGGAACACCTATACCAAAATAAGACTCAATAAGTTTAATAGTATTAGGCTTCAGAACATGGTTCTCTTGCAAGTAAAATTTAGTCATTCAAGTCTGTCCTTGAGTAGTATTTTAGTAATAATCAAGCCTTCCATTGACCTTCTTCTGTTCAAATTTAAATTCAGATATTTTGTGTAGATCCCATTATAAATGACTCTCCCCATGAGGATCACCTCATCATCTTTCTCATGTAAATCCAAAGTTGAAAAGAAATACCTTCAATTCTGTCTCTAGTCTGTCCAAAATGATATATTCACTGCAATTAATGCATCAAGTCTCCCATATACTATTGTATTTTTGTTCAATAAAATAAGGCATGCCACAATAGTATGGTTTATTCACATTACCAAGTTTCTGACTGATTTGACTTTAAAAGGTGCACCAAACAAAATCCTTCAACTCTGCCTACTTTTGAGAAGAACTAACAACTGCCATTAATTAGCACATAGGTTATCCTCAAGAATGTTGTTTCAGTAATCAAAGAAGTCTTCAAAGAGTCCTTCAATATGCTACTAACATTCAAAACAGTTCCAAATCATGCTAGAAAACTTAGCGAATAAGTTCATAATTTCTACTTAATTTTCAAAGTGCTTCCTTTAATCTTAAAGAATATAATTAGTATTACAAATGACCTCTTCACAGAACTCGATGGGTGAACCATCAAAATATTCTAGAACAAGCACCTAGCCCCAATCACTTATTCATATGCTTTTACTTTTGAGGAATTGTACCTCAGTGGGTGTCCTTGCAGGTTTCCACCTCCACTGCTGAACCACGACTCCATTAGTAAGTCTTATTCTAGTATGAATATTAACTAGTTTGAATATTAACAAAAAAATGGACAAGAATGGTCTTATTATTCCCTAGAATTCCTAATTAAGTTCTTCAGTTTTCCAAATTCTTTTTTGATATGTTAAACCATTCATTTTGAATAAAAATAACCCTACAGAAACATCACAAATCCCAAATTACCCTTAAATCCATAATCATGTGAGGGCCATAACAATCCACTTCATAGCCAATGCAATCCTTTCTGCATGAATACTAGTCAGCCCAGGCCCTTCCTTTTCTCTACCAATGTTTCAAATGTCCAAGGAAACTAGTGGTAGACCTTGTTCCCCAAGTAAAAATTGTTAGAATACATTCTATAATTTATCCTCTCTAAAAAGGAAAACAAAAAAAGTACTGCTGAGTGAATAGTGATCATAGGAGCAACTAACATAGTGATCATAGGAGTCAAGTTTGGTTATTCCGAAAGTTTGGAAAACATAAATTTTTAGAAATCAATCCTGTAACCTTTCTCTTTACAATATGTTTCTTAGTGAAGGATTTTTCCTATATACCTTAAAATGATCAAAATTTCATTTAACTGAAATTGTATCAATTGTTAGAGAATTTACGGTTTGAACAACCCATACATATGATACGTTGTTGTAGTGGCCTCGAATGTACCAGCCACATATGAAATGCACTTTGGAGTACCAATGGCAGGGGCAGTGCTCAACACTCTAAATATTAGACATGATGCACACACAATGTCTCTCATGTTGAAGCATTCAGAAGCCAAGGTGGTGTTTGTGGATTACCAATTCTTGGAAGTTACAATGGAAATAGTTAGGAACCTTTCTTAGGTCACATAGGAATTGCCATTAATTATTGTGATCCATGAACTAGACAGATATAGAGAATATTCTTTGAATGAAGATCACAAAGATCTTGATTATGAAAAGCTTTTGATAAGTGGAGATCCAAATTTTGAGACTCACTAGCCTAAAGATGAATGGGAAGTTATCTCATTAAGCTTCACATCAGGAACCATGTCCAGTCCTAAAGGTGTTGTGTACAGTCATAGAGGTTCCTATCTCATAACAATTGGTATTATTTTAGCATGGGAAATGAAGTCTAATCATGTTTACTTATGGATACTATCGTGTATTATATGCTGGTGTCTCGAAAGCCCCAATTTTTTATCATGACACTATGTATTATCACATTTTGGATGTATATATAAATTTTTTTATGGTGATGAGTTTATTTATTTACATGTGTAAAACTTGTGCTTGTGATTAATTTATTGTGAATGAAACAAATTCCAGTCTAACATGTAGTTAGAATATGAGTCAGTAACTTGATTATTATTTCTTGGAATATGTATATATGTTATATCGTCAAATTTTCATTCTAACAATCTCACACGTAAGAATATTCTCAATAACGTCGGATATCTAACATGGTACAAACCATTGAGATGTGACACTACTAACTCTGAATTAAGATGTACCTCAAGAGAAAGAATGCCATGTGAAATGACATCTCCTAAAAGCTCGATAACGGCACTGTATTCAGCAACATTGTTGGAAGATGGCCATAGACTTATGCCTCCTGAAGATAGTACTTGACCGATAGGACTATAAATCACCCAAGCAGCAGAGGCTAAGTGTTGAGTGTGATGGCTTGCACCATCCACGAATCCTATGTAGGTGGAATATTCCATTGACACTTGCCAAAAGAAACGGAAACTAATCACAAACCCGATCACGATAAGAAAAATACCTAACTATGAAAAGTTGTACAATACTATACAATAAGCAGCCTTGGCTGAAGATCATGCATAGTATTTCTTGAGATAGAGCCCATTTCTAGGCTCCGCTAAGGTCGTTCCTTCGTAATCCACTAACTCATACGCACCCTTCTCTAACACACGCTTGACCACGTAAGGACCACACCACATAGGATTAAATTTACCTGCCCCCAAGGGTTCTTTCGGTTGATCCCACAAAAGGACCAAGTCTCCTTCACTAAAACTCCTTGGATGGACAGACTTATCGTACTGGACCTTTACGTGATGTTTATTGACTTCTAGAGCCACCAAGGCATCTCGACGCTGCTCATCAAGTTGCTCAAGGTGAACCAAATGCTCCTGCAATGGGGAAGTGTCCGGTAAGAGTTCTACAACTAGTTTCAAAGAAGGAATCTCCCATTCAACCAGCAATATCGACTCCACTCCATGTACAAGTTGATATGGAGAAAAACCAGTGACAGTCTTAACAACGGTTCGATATGCCCACAAAGCAGGATATAACATGATGTGCCAATTGTTCTTACTTTGTGCAATGCTCATTGGAGAATGGATTTGAGTGATTTATTCACTGCCTCTACCTATCCATTCGCTTGAGGGTAGTAAGAAGAGGAATGCTCTTTCTTATACCCTAAATTCGATGCCAACTCTTCCATCATATGGTTCTGAAAGTGCAAACCATGGTCAGTGACAAGCTCTTTCAGAATCCCGAACCGAGTAATAATTTGGTTGAATACAAAGTGAGCAGCTGTCTCACCGTCAGATTTTACTTTAGGCATAGCCTCAGCCCATTTCATGAAGTAATGAACAGCCACTATAATATGATGGTGCCCCCTAGCCAAAGTTGGGTTGCAATCTATAAAATTGAGCCCCCACTTAGTGAAGGGACCAGTGGTGATAATGGAATGTAACGGGGCAGGTTTCGAGCGCATATTATGTGCAAACAGCTGGCAAGGGTGTTAGAATAATCAAACCCATAGTATTACCCACTTAGAAATTAATTCATTTATTTTTGTCTTATTTTCCTAGTTCATGAGTCCCACCATGTGTAAGTTGCTAATTGTCTATCCATAGAGGTCAAACTTGCCATATTTGACTCATGTAGTGCTTGGGAAAGCCTTAGGAATCAAATCTTCTTTATTCCTGGCCTCCTAGGCACCTATCTGCTTTTTCTGCTTTACTGCCTGCTTTTTCAGTGTTTTAAGGCACATAGGAAAGCAAGACTAGGTGAGGTGAACCTGTTTTATTCCCCTTTCATCCTCCACTCTTTCCTCCATGCAAAAGCATGTATGAGCTGCCATTTTACCACTCATTAGCTTGCCCATGCGCCCTTTCCAATTCGTGAGCTTCATGACAGATTTGGGATCAGCTTTTTACACCTATGGGGGATTTGCCTATTTTGGGTAAGCCTGCTTAATGCTGCTTTTGGATGCCTCCTTATGCATTCAATCTCTTGATGTATTCTATATATTTATAAACCTATTTTATTACAGGGTTGGCTATTGTACACTAAGTTAATATAATTTTGTGTTACAGCTCCATATTCAGCCTCCATTGTTGACAATTTTGCATGATCAATTGTAATTTGTTGTGAGTGAAATTAATCTACTGTGATCTAAATTTCTACATGGTATCAGAGCACTTGTAGGTTGTTACTCTCCTTCAAAAATTGTTTTGCAGGTTCAACATCAAGACTGGGAGCTTTCTACTGACAGCCGGGACAGATTTTCTATAGCTATGGATCAGTCACAGAAAACTATCTTGACTCCCTTCAACTATTTTGAATGGAAAGCAGAGATGGAGATCTTGTTGAGAGTGAAAGGCCTCTACAGGGTGACTATGGCTACAGAAGTAGAGCCCAATGCTGCTGCAGAGAATATCAAATGGCACAATCGGAGAGATGAGGCTTATGGCCTCCTATGTCTCAGTATTTCCCGAGACCTCCTTTTCCATCTTGATGGATTAAATTCACCGGATCAAGTATGGGAGAATATTTCTGAGCTTTTTGGAAAGACAGATGAGATGAGGGGACATCAGATCGAAAATGAGCTGATCTCCCTAAGTCCCAGTAGCTTTGAATCCCTGCAGCTATATTTCTCCAAGTTCAAAGCACTAGTTTTGCAGCTGAAGCAGTGTGGTATTGAAAAGAAAGATGATCAGCTTGTGTTGGCCATCCTCTCAAAGCTAGGGCCTGATTATTCAGTCTTTGTTTCGACCTTCTATGCCACAAAACTCACAGCTCGAACCTGGAAGATGCCTAGCCTCGCAGATTTCATGGAATCTCTCACACAGGAACAAGACAAGCTGGTTATGATGGGCACCATCAAACCATCCAAAGATCAAGCTTTGATTGCTGGAGATTCGAAGATGGACTCAAAAAGCAAGAAGAAAGCTAAAAAGCCACCTGAACAAAAGAGAGACAAGAAGCAGTCTCTAGAGGATCAACAAGGTCCCAAGAAAAATACCTAGAAGAAGAAAAACAAAGGTGATATGAACAAGTGCTCATACTGCAATAAGGGAAATCATACTGAAAGCTCTTATATGAAAAAGCATATTGACATGTTAACTCAACTGTTGGAGAAGACTGGGATCTCCCTTCCAGAAAGCTCAAAGAAGAGAGAAGGAGGATCAAGTTCAGGTGACAGAGAGAGAGTTCATGCTCTAGTTGCTGGCACATCAAGCTCACCCAGTTTTATCATTGATTCTGGCACTTCAAGACACATGGTTTCGACCCAGGAGGCCTTCTCCTCACTGGACAAGTCGAAAGGACCATCTACTGTACTGGGAGATGACTCTCTCTCTGAAAGTATGGGTAAAGGAAGAATAGATATTGATCATGGGTAGTTCAACAATATGATGTATGTCCCTGGTCTCGCCTCCAACCTTCTGTCAGTGTATCAGATGAATCACACTGGGTCTCCTAAGAAATTCATATTCTCCCCTGATGATGTTGAGATCACATAAATCTCAACTGGTAGATTCATTGCAAAAGGAGTTGCAAATCATGCTCAAAAGGTATACATGTTCTCCCACTTCCTACCTTACTCAAACCCCTCTGCTCTTCTTATCCATGCTAATGAAGCTAGCAAGCTATGGCATGAAATATTTGGCCATAAACTACAAGTATCTGTCTGATCTATGTGAGAAAAATATGGTCATAGGGTTTCCCAAGATAAAATTTTCCAAAGGAGTCTGCCAAGGTTGTATCCTAGGAAAACACCCAGAGCACAAATTTGAGAAAGCTAGCCATGAGAGGACCTCTGCACCCCTCAAGCGGATTCATAGTGATGTTGCTGGCCCATTCCCTCATATGTCCATGAGTCAGACCAAATATGCACTGACCTTTATTGATGATTTTTCCAGATATTGTTGGGTTCACTTCATGAAACACAAGTCAGAAGTTTTTGGCCTATTCAAAGTCTTCAAGGATTTGGTTGAAAACCAGTGTAGAAGGAAACTCAAAACCCTCAGGTCTGAAAATGGTGGTGAGTATGTCAAGACTGAGTTTATTAACTATTGTGCGGATCCAGGTATTCAGATGCAGCATTCTATCCCCTACACACCACAACAAAATGGTGTTGCTGAGAGGAAGAACAGATCACTGAAGGAGATGGCAACATGCATGATGGAGGCCAAAAATTTGCCACCAAAGTACTGGGACGAAGCTATCAACTATGTAGCCTATATCCAGAATAGGTTGCCTCACAAACAGCTTTATGGCATGACACCCTTCGAAGCATGGAGTGGGCACAAGCCAGATGTGACCCATTTCAGGATTTTTGGCTCAAAGGCTTGGGCTAGAATCCCGACAGAGAAGAGGAAGGCTTTGCAGCCCCAAAGCCAAGAGTGTATTTTTGTGGGATACTATAAAGATTCAAAAGGGTACAAGTTGATAAAATTGAGCACAAACAAGGTCTTTATTGAAAGGTGTGTTCAGTTTGAAGAAGAACCCCTTGCAGCAGTGGAAGTTGGTGAAGCCTCTTCACCACCTAAACCTCAAGAAGTAAGTGAAGAGTTTGTTGAACATGCTGATTCTGATTTTTCTGATGGATATGATTTTATTGCATACCCAAACAGCCCCACAAGGCCAAAATGGGCAGCCAAGACACTACATGCAGCAGGAGAGCTAGCTGGGGATCCCAATGACCCAAGGAGGACAAGATCACAATTTGAAAGTGGTCTGTGCATGAAGGACCCTATGTTTGCTGAAAAGTGATACTTGATGGTGGAGTCTGATCCTCAAACATATGAATAAGCAGTAGGAGATCCAAGATGGAAAGCTTCCATGGAAGATGAGTTCAACTCGCTACAGAAAAGCAACACATGGGAGCTAGTGGATCTTCCTCCAGGAAGAAAGTTAGTCCAGTGTAAGTGGGTCTATAAGACCAAATTTTCTGCTGATGGTTCACCACTGAAGTACAAGGCCATATTTGTAGCTAAAGGCTACTCACAGGTTCAAGGCATTGATTACAATGAGACCTTTTCCCCAGTGGAAAAGATGGATTCAATCAGGCTAGCTCTAGCCATTGCAGCATCAAGGCAATGGGAGGTACATCATATGGATGTAAAATGTGCCTTCCTGAATGGAGATCTCACTGAGGATATATACATGCAGCATCCCCAAGGTTTCTACTGAGCATTCTCTTGTGTGCAGGTTGAGAAATTCATTGTATGGGCAAAAGCAAGCCCCCAGGGCTTGGTATGCCAAGATAGATAGCTTCTTGCTATCTCTGAATTTTGTTCGGTGCAAATCAGATTCGAATGTCTATATGAAGGTAATTAATGTTTCATTAATGATCATTTTATTATATGTTGATGACCTCCTCATTACAGGAAGCTCACAAGTTGAGATTGCTTCCCTAAAAGGAGCTATGAACCAAACCTTCTCCATGACAGATTTGGGGCTCTTAAGTCAATTTCTGGGGCTTGAGATCTCTCAAACCAAAGGTGGAATCAAGGTGCACCAGTACAAATATGCATTGGATTTTCTGATCAAATTCAGAATGCAAGAATGCAAAGTAAGCAAAACTCCTTTCCTTTCAGGAGTGAAGCTGGAGGAAGATGATTCTCCACCGATGGTAAACAATACACTGTATAGACAATTGATTGGATGTTTATTGTATTTGACACATACTCGACCTGATATTTTTTATGCAGTCAGTGTTTCTTATAGATTCATGGATCAGCCTCATGAGATCCATTGGAAAGCAGCCAAGAGGATCCTAAGCTTTGTTCAAGGAACAAGGACACATGGGATTTTCTATAAAGCCAATTTTGACCTTGAGTTAATTCGTTTTACTGACAGTGATTGGGTAGGTGATAGCACAGATAGGAAGTCCACTTCAGGTTATGTGTTCATGCTTGCAAAAGGGCCAATCAGCTGGTCAAGCAAGAAACAGAGTGCCATTGCACTCTCATCTACATAAGCTGAGTACAGAGGAGTTGTCAATGCAGCAAATCAGTGTTTATGGTTGCAGGGTTTACTTGGAGAGTGTGGTTTCGAACCTGAGTACTCAACTACCATCTACTGTGATAACCAGAGTACCATTTGAATATGCAAAGATCCAGTTCAGAAGCAGAGAACCAGACACATTGAGATTCACATGCACTACATCAGAGAGCTTGTGCATGATGGCACCATTCATCTACTCTTCTGTTCATCTTCAGAACAAGTAGCTGATATCTTCACCAAAGCATTTTGTGAGAAGACCTTCAGCAATCTCAAATCACTGCTGGGGATTTCTGATCATGCTGTCAAAGCATGAGTGGAGACAAGATTCTACAATTTTGTTTTACAGTCCATGTTTAAGGGAGGATTTTCCCAAGTTGGTTTTGCCTCTTTCCTTGGTTGTATGGACTTGCAGTATGTAAAAGGGTGACTAAGCCTTGTTGCTAGGCCCTATATTTTTTATTTATTACTCATAAATTCAGGCTTAAGGGGGGCGATTAGAATAATCAAACCCATAGTATTACCCACTTAGACATTAATTCATTTATTTTTGTCTTATTTGCCTAGTTCATGAGTCCCACCATGTGCAAGCTGCTAATTTCCTATCCATAGAGAACAAACTTTCCATCTTTGACTCATGTAGCGCTTGGGAAAGCCTTAGGAATCAAATCTTCTTTATTCCTGGCCTCTTAGGCGCCTATCTGCTTTTTCTGCTTTACTGCCTGCTTCTTCAGTGTTTTAAGGCACATAGGAACGAAAGAATAGATGAGGTGAACCTGTTTTATTCCCCTTTCATCCTCCACTCTTTCCTCCATACAAAAGCATGTATGAGCTGCCATTTCACTACTCATTAGCTTGCCCATGCACCCTTGCCAATTCGTGATCTTCATGACAGATTTGGGATCAACTTTTTACACCTATGGAGGATTTGCCTATTTTGGGTAAGCCTGCTTTATGCTGCTTCTGGATGCCTCCTTATGCATTTTATCTCTTGATGTATTCTATATATTCAGCAACCTATGTTATTACAGGGTTGGCTATTGTACAGTGATTTAATATAATTTTGTGTTACAGCTCCATATCCAGTCTCCATTGTTGACAATTTTGCATGATCAATTGTCATTTGTTGTGAGTGAAATTAATCTACTATGATCTAAATTTATACAAAGGGTGGCACCTCTTGACCGCATCAACACAATCCTTAAAGATCGACGGCTAGAAATAACCCGCTCTTAAAATATTTTGAGCTGTAGAAAGCCCAGATAAATGAACACCACACACCCCTCCATGGCAATCATTCGGCACTACCTCAGCCTCTTCATGAGTTAAACAACGTCGTAAAATGGAATCCACCCCACGACGGTACAAAGTGTTATCCACTATGAGGTAGTTCTTAGAGACGTGACGTAATCATTGTCGTTCATCTCGCGAGAGGTGAGTAGGGGTCTTCAATGTTTGTAAATATATTATGATATCCCCATACCATGGGTCTAACATTGAGATTAAAAACATGTGTTCATTGACAAACGTATCTTCACAAACCAACTCCTCAGCCTCACTCGAGAAATCCGATATAAGCTCTGCAAAAATTAAAGGCTTCTTTGATTTTGCTGAAACAAACTCGAGATCGAATTCTTGCAGAATGACAATCCATTTATTATATTTTCCCCCAATCATCCTTCGGGTGAGTACGAATTGAAACGAATTGACATGGGCTACAACCAAGGTATAGCGAAGGAGAATATAATGTCTCAACCGCTGAACCACATGTATGGTAGCTAAAGCAAGCTTCTCGACATGAGAATAACGAATCTCTAGGTCAATAAGGTTTCGACTCAAATAATATATGACATGCTCTTGGAGCTCCTCATCCTCTTGAACCAAAACCATACCAATCGTCTCTAATGACGCGGCCACATATAATAGAAAATCACGGCTATAGTCTGGGGGACTAATCATCGGGGCCGATGCTAGGGCTCGCTTGAGTGCATCGAAGGAATCCTGGGCTCACTCATTTTAATAAAAGGGGGTGTCCTTCTTCAAGAGACGCATGAAGCCTTTAGTCAAATTGGAAAGTTGAAAACAAATCTTTGTAGGAATTTTGCCATGCCTTGCAAACATTGAAGATGACGAATATTCTTCAGGGGAGACAACTGAAGTATTGCCTCAACCTTCAAAGGGTCGACTCTTATACCCTCTTTAGAAACGATGAATCCTAACAAACACCCTGAATTCACACAAAAGATGCACTTATTAGGATTTAATCTAACTGAATAGTGTCGGCATCTTTCGAATACCAATCTCAAGTGATAGGGATGACACATTCTCATGCGAGAATGAGCAGCAAGGTCATCCAAAAATACTTTGATAATTGACTTGAGATTGTGGAAGATCAAGGTCATTGCCTGCTGAAATGTAGCTCCGGCGTTTTTAAGGCCGAAAGGAATTTTTTGATATGCAAACGTTCCCCAAGGACAAATAAATGCAGTATTATGTTGGTCCTTAGGTTTAATCTGTATCTGATTATATCCAAAAAAGTTGTCCATGAAGGAGAACACCTTGCTACCCACACACTCATCCAAAATCTGATCAATAAATGGTGTGGGAAAATTGTCCTTAGGATAGGCATGATTCAAATCGTGGAAATAAGTACATATGTGGATCACTCCCTACATCTTATCCACCGGAACGGGGTTTGAAACCCACTCCATCAAGGGAACGGGATAGATGAAACCAACTTTCAACAACTTCTCTATCTCTGCCTTAATCATGGGTGCTTTCCTAGGATTCACCGCACGTAAACGTTGTTGAACAGGCTTAGCGTTGGGGTAAGTCTCAATCTCGTGCTTGACAATACGAGGGTCAATACCTGGAATGTCATCGTAAGACCAAGCAAAAATATCATGGAATTCCTTAAATAGCTCGGTGTATTCAAGAATCTCAGCATGGGAACATTCCGCCCCAATATAGACATTCTCTATCGTGCCAGGATTGTGAGAGATGTTGATAGGAATTGTTGAAGATATGTTCACCATGTTTCCATTAGCCATCGGACTAGGAGAGCTTAATGGAACCATAGGACTACCAACTCTCTGACTAAGAACCTCCCTAAAATCCTCATGCTCCAAGTGGTCAAGCTCTGGAAGAAAGTACGATCTATGATGGAGTTCCTCCCATGGTGGCTTAACTCCCGACATAGCCTCAATAATCACTTCATCTAAAGGGAAAAATGTATCAAGGAAGTCGTGTGTGTGAGAAGATTGTACTACCCATGCCGGTAGCACATAAGGGTCCTCCTCCTCCGTCCATGAAGAGGAAGGACTAGGATTTGCAACACACTTGAGATTAGCTTGATAAGCTATCATAGTTGTAGGCAATGGCACGTCCGTCACGATGGGCTCACTCGAAGTACTGGGTGTAGGAAGAATCCAAGGATATTCCATATGGCTCATGCGAAAAGACACCGATCTCGTAGATGTCAAAGCCTCATCAGAATTGGATCCTATCATAAGGATCGGTGCATGACAACTAAAGCTTCCCATGAGGGATGGATACATGCCTACACCCGCACTCCCAGTTGCCGGCTGAGAGTGCTCAACGATTGGGATCGAAGCTCCTGAAGATGCGGTAACAAACGGATTCTTGAAGGTCATTTGATCAATTGTTATGATCTTCCTGTTATGTGGAAAGTATACAACATGGAACAAGGAAGAAGCAATGGCTTGCATACTGTACATCTAGTTCCTACCCAGCAAGAGAGTGTAGTCAAGGGGCGCATCAACCACATCGACCTCTATCGCAATGGTCTTCCCTCCCAAACGGACTTTAAGGGAAGGAAGGATGTCGTGCAGCCCAAAATATCTCCCATCGAATGCAGTTAACATGGTTACTGATTTAGACAGCTCAGGAGAACCCAGACCCTTCCAACATGATAAAGACATCATAGAAGCAGCAGTGCCCTCGTCAATCATAGTGCGCTTGACGATCATATTAAGACATTCTATGTGAATCAAAAGAGACACATAGTAGAGTAAGTGAGGCTAAAGTCATCCAGTTTCAAATTTGATCACGGAGGAAGAATCATCATCATTCACACCAAGGGAAGAAAGCAACGCCTTCCTTTGTGACAGACAACTCTAAAGTACTTCCAATGCAGACATCGCACAAGGAGTGTGGCCCAAATCCTCGACAACTGAATAGTTTTGGGCAGCTAGAGCATTTGGATTATGCCCTGTACGCTTAAGGATTCCCTTAGGAATGCGAGGTGCAGTATCAGGTTTATCCATAGGTTTCTCAATATACAAAGGGGACCCTAGTGGATCAGGCTCTTTTCCTGGGATGGGTTGTGACAAACCATAATATTTCGCATGGATCACAACTTTCGCAGCATGGACCATGTTGATGCACCAATGACCACTACTCTTCGGTGGATCATGATCATCACCAGATTGGTCATGGTACTTCGAGTTCATAATTTGATTATGCAGTAAAGGGTTAGTTAGCACAGCTTGGCCCTGTACCAAGAATCTTGAAGCTTCCTCAATATGAGGGCACAAGTAAGTGAGGTGATCATCCTTACATAACTTGTAAGGGAACTTAACTTTATGTTTAGCTTGCTTTTCCCCCCCAACATTTCGACCGTTCTTGTCATTACTAGTAGCATTCTCATTCTTATTCCCACCCTTATGATTATTTTTACCCTTTTTTCTATTCTGTCCGGGCTGCTGGTTACCCTTCTGGTCTGACGATTGCACAGAAAGTACACTCGTCATTTGGGCGGGTTGAGACGAAGTCGTAGCTTGTCCCAAAGCAGATTGGTTGATTGAAAATTGACTAACTTGTTTTGCAACTGAATCTGTAGGTTTCACACTTGCACAACCCACAATGCCATTGGCATGTGGTCCAGGTTTGACTTTGGGGCCGAAACTAGAATGTGGAGCATTGGGAATAATATCATGTAACGAATTGGATTGAGCATAGATCAAGTCCAGTTATTGTGCCCTAAAATTCACTTGTTCCTCATTCTGCACTCCAGATGTGGAAACATCCTTCACTATATCCGACAATAACGACTTGAGGAACCACTCGAGGAGGAACTCCGGCCGTATAAAGGATTTAATTAAAATCTTTCGTCTACGCCACTCTTGAATATGATCAGAGATATGTGTGGATTTATCTTGCCAAAATGTCGACAAGATTTTAGTACCAATGTCACAACGCACTGGTAGCTGGAAGTGATTAAGAAAAGTCATCGCAAGGTCGTCGAACAAAGCAAAAGCTGCCCTAGGTAACTCTATATACCATTTCGTAGTAGGCCCTGTAAGGGTGCGTTGAAATAGTCTCAAACGGATTGAGTCCTAATGTAAGGAATTCAAAGAGCACCATAGGTGAAATGTAGTAACGTGTTCGCTCAGATCCTCTCCCGGTTTGTCCACAAACTTAGGTATGTCTGAAGGAAGCTTGGTAGGGATATCCGGCCAAGTCTGGTCATGAGCTACAGGGTCATTCATCAATCTCGACAAGTCAGGAAGATTGAGCGTCGTGAGGAAAGGGAGCCTAGGATGATGAGGTCGATGGGTTGCTCCCTGATTCATATAGGTCTGATTACCACCATGGCCTTGGCCATAGTGTCATCCTCCCGTATGACCCGTATAGGGTGGCGTGGAAGCACCATAGTGTGGTGGACCTTGACTAGTAGGAGCTACAAAGTCATAATTAGGAGAGTAAGTAGGTTGGTGATACCCACCCCCATAAGGTGAAGAACCCTATCCATACTGCGTCCCATAATAGGATCCATAAGTCATTGCATGCGATTCCCCATGAGACACTCCGTAGGTGGGAAGATACGCTTCAAAAGTAGGAATATACATACCAGAAGTAGGGATATACACCCCGGAAGTAGTAACATGACCTCTAGAATTATGAACATAACCTCTCGAAGAAACAGGCGGTATGTAAACCTGAGACACAATCGGTCTAGTAACAATAGTATGGACCTGACTCGTAGCCATGTGTCGGCTTGAAGGACCACGCGAATAAGGTGGAGGATGAACATTTGAAGAACTAGGGACTGAGGATGAAGGAATCTGAGTAATAATGTATGTGCTATTCCCTATCATCACTCGTCTCGGATCTGGTATCCTAATCGGATCGCTAACCCTAGACCTAGGATGGATATGTGATGTAACTTCCACCACCAGGATGGAAGATGCAATGTGACTAGTGCTCCCAAACCTCTCCGCATGGTAAGAAATGAGAGTGCCCCCAGGCATAGTGTTAGGCTCGAATTCGGATTTGACATGAAATGCCAAATCATGTGTAGGAAAACTAGACATACCATAACTACCATAGCTAGTGCTGGCGGGTTCAAAATGAGTCTCAGTGTCTTCCGGCATTCCATACCGGTAACGCATCAATGGGGAATCAAACCTAGAGTGAGTAGGTCTATCATGCATGGTTCCTATCTCAGAAATCACAGGACCTAACTTAGCTAATTCCGGTGAAGGATCGTAAGTAGGAGTAAACTCCCCATCGTTTACACGAACGGAAGAAGGTGGTGCAGGAATACCTTCTAAATGGTCTCCCATGGTGTGTGAATCAATGTGTGAAATAGTCTACCTGGACTATCTAGGTCTCTCTCCCAAAGTAGGAGGAGAAGTAGAAGGCATAAGTCTTGCTAAACTATGAGAACGGTGAGGAGCCGCACCCGAATCCACAACGACCCAAAAAAATAAAAAAGACTCTCTATTTACGTAAACCCTAGGCCAACTATCGTGCACAAAGAAATCACTAATAAAATCTAAAGCCAAATGCAAGCAAACAAAGGATGGATAAATGAGCTCCCAAATGAACAACGTATGTCTCACCTAGGAGAGGCTTGAGACTCCCATACACAACAAGTGGAGGTATGTAACCAATTATTGTGGCCCTCAGCTTCAACGCGTAAAGAAACTGTGCTATCCGACCCCAACCTGGCTGGGACACCCACAGAATAACCCCTACAAAGTACCCCCTCGATATCCTAGGTAAGGCTACTAAGGTCACCTCAATATAATCAATGCTCAGGCGGACAGTCGCAAGCAGGATTGACCATATGGGCAGGGTAGAAAAGCCTCAAACTATCGAAAGAGCCCCAAGATATGAATACAATCTTGGAAATATCTCCGGTGCTACTCAGTTATGACTAGGGGTCATCCCAATCAATAACCACTCACACTTCCTCGTGCTTAACTCCCTTTTGAGAGGAGGATCCTGAAAAACACTAGTTATACCAAGGATTTCACACACTCACCCGGACAGACACATACATGTTGTTGTTTAGTGATATTGGAGAATTAAATTACAATGAACTATTCCAAGATCCTAAAACCTAAGCTTGTTGGTGCACCCTATAAAAGAAAAGAGTGTAGTTCATTTTAATTTAGCATTGATTTTAATTGGATTTATTACTAAAAAAAGGGACACGGTCGTGCAACTAATGGTATTATGACACAACATGAAGTAAAATGCACACCTAACAATCAATGAAAATGCATTGTGTCCATGAAAACAAGGTATGCTACTACGTGAAATGCACAATTTTTCTTCAAATGATGAATGCAAGCTTTCCTATATGAAATCCTAACTAATACTCCAAAGCAAATCTAGTGCAAGTACAATGCAAAAATGAAAAATGCAATGCATGATGATAAGCAAATTTTTTTGGATTTTTTGAAATAAAATGAGATGTAAAAAGCAAAAGAATGATTCTATGACCCCTAGACTCTGCAAGCACACACAAATAGCACTCAAGCAAAGCACTAAGGTAAAAGAACTCTAATGCACTAATCTCATACAAAAAATCGAAAATGCCATGACAAGAACCTTCTTAAAAAAATTCATCCTAAAAAAAAATGTTTCTGGTTAGAAATAGAGGTATAAATAGACTCAGGCAGTGCCAAAGGAGACTCAGCAAATATCAAAATTCACCCAACAACCAATTAACTCCCACAAAAAGGCAAAAACAACGACATACGCGACTGTTCATAGTAAACCCGCGTGTATACACGGAAATCAAAGAGAAACCCGCATGTATACGTGACTGTGAGTTAAAAACTCGCGTACAGGAAGAAAGGTGCATAAAATCAAGGCAAACAGACAAGCTAAGACAAACTTCACACCGATTAGACATTACCAGGCATACATGCCCCCAGACCTGACACAGAAACAAGAGAGAAAGAGCAATTTAAATTCATTGAATGCCGATAAAACAACCCCCAAAGGACAACTACTAGGAACTCCCTAGCGGAGTCGCCAATTTTGTTATGGAGAGAAATTCCTATGGCTTAGGGTACCACAACAGACAGCTTGAATCCAAAAATCAATCCTTTCCAATATGCAATAGAAATTAAATGTCTAACACTAAAGGATCAAACCTCGCACCTTATTCCAGATGGTTGAAGTAGATCCCCGTTGAGCTTTCCAACTTCAGCTTGAATTGATAGATTACTTCCTCAACAACAAGTAAACAATACAAGCATTCTATATATCATGGTGTTAGATCTATTCTAGCATATATAATCAATAATGTATAAGCATTTGACATAATCCAATGGATTTAATATTCATTCAAACACACATTATTGGACAGGAAAAGATATTTCTATTAATATAAATCAGAGATTACAAGATACAACCTCTGTCGGCATGCCTGCAAACTGGAGAAACCGAATCCCCCACTTGGGCCTCCACCACTTCAATCCTCCATCTCTAGATAGAAATCTCACAAGCAAAAGGCAAGCTTGGGAAGAACACAAAAGTGCTCCAAGGGACAAAGGGATGCAAACTCAAGCATTAGATCTGACAACAATGGACTATAGTTTCTTTGCTCTCAATTCTCTCTTATGCCTTCAATGTACCAAGGGGTTCCTTATATATCTTTTCAAAGGGGTAATGAAAGGTCAAATCCGAGTGATCTCAAGGCATAGGGAAGGCCAGGAGTCAAGTGAGTCGGATCCATGTTAAGGAAAACTACAAAATGTTTTGGATTTTGTACACATCCTGATGTACATGGTTTTAGTGTTCAAACCCACGTATATACGCGCTTATAAGTTTAAAAGTCGCATGTATCATTTTTCACATGTTTTTAGGGATGGTCAAGAAAACATCAAAGGACAAAAAATGGTCCATGGGGTCTAAGGAGTCTGCAGCGGGACAGGGGAAGGCCATACAAAGTGCGATTCACCTGGAGTGGTGAAATAGCTATAACACCCATACCCAACATGTTTATGATTTTAGGGCCCGTCCTTATATTTTTTCAGCTTTTAACTTGTTTTAGACTGCCTTTTCTCCTTAAGAGTTTTTCTCCATGACTTAGTTTTATTTTCATAAGACAACAAAGCCTTTTTTTCACCAAGTTAGAACTCAGTTTTTGCACCCGATGTGTCGGTTGAACTCATTGAGTCTAGATGACACGTTGGGGGACCCTAGATTTTTGGTCCGATGTTTTCAAATGCCTAAGTCTTGTGGGAGAATTTGTTGATTTTTTTCTGACCACTTTGTCAAAACTTATTTTTTTGAGCGGATACTATAAACGTTTCTCATGCTGCCTCACCAATGCTTTTGTTCACAAACTTTTTGTCAGGAGATATCGCCAAATGGAGCCGATGGTTTGGATAGAATAAAAGTGGACACCGAAGCTATTGACAGAAACTCATGTTTGACACCCATTACCTTCTCTTCGGAGGTTTTTCAAAAATTTTTCCAACCACCTTTCTTGCATAGCTTTCCAATGATTTTTGTCGACATCGTTGAAATAACTCGTGTTTTCATGCCGAGACGTTCTGCTAGATTGAAGGTTTTCAACCGATGAAAATTTGTGAGTTTTTTCGACATTGGTTTTGTGTCGATGCGTCCAAAAAAATTATGGATTTACAACTGCTTTTTTCTTGTGGAGTTTTTCACAGCTTTTGCCAACAATACATTTTCAAAAGTTTCTATTGAGCCCTATCAACAATGTCAAAAAAACCCCAACATTTGATTTGATACTGTCGCGATGGATTTGATTATCGTATCGATCCATTAAAGTGTCGATGAGGTTTTTTCTTACTCTAGGGTTGTGGGTTTGGTTTTCAGCATTGCTATCCACCACTACATTTAAATAGCCATCCCCTAGCTCTTTTAGGGTTTTTTTTCACCTACCGTTCACTGGAGTTTGTTAACTATTTGTATTAGAGCCCTTGGCCTCATTGAACTTGCTAGCATGGTCCTGCCAATTTGTTTGATTCTCACCTTCTCCATGGCGTTTTTTTCGGTTCTTTGAGCCATGGAGATGGATCTATCAGATATTTGGGATGATAATGATGAAGCTGCAATTGGGTGAGCATTTTTTCATTTTATCTTGATCTGGTTTTTCCTTTTACATGGTGATTGGGAGCAACCAATGGCTTAGCATGGCTTAGGTTTTCTTTCAAGCCATATACTTTGCCACTAGTTTAAAATTTCTAGATAAACCGCGGGTTTGATTTCTACACATCATTGAGTCACTTTTAATGGCTGAGGATGAATTGGTAAAACATATTTTTTATTTTTTATCCTAGTTAGCACCAAATGCAATCTTATTTCTAGAAAGAAAACAAGATTTGGCATCTAAAGCTGTCACTGAATTTTGCAAGCTTAAATGGTAGTTTCCATTTTATCTTGTTTCCCTGGATTCATGTTGTTGGATGACAGTAACATAAATTTATTTTTTGACACGGTCATGCCACAGTTTCTGTATTCTCAACACACCATTCCAAAGGAAAAAAGAAGAATAAAATTGAATTCAAAAGGAAGGAGAAGAAAGGATGCAAAATGAATCAATTGATAGAGCAAGAAGGGAAGCAGAAAAAGAAGTTGAAGAGTTGAAGAGGAACACTTGAAATATCTCCAGGACAGAGTGTAGAAGGATGAACTAAGTATTCATCAAATTAAAAGAATCAACAAGAAAGTGGTAAAGAACTGGGTTGCACAAGTCTCAGTTAGTAATTGCCTTATGGAATACCTGTTCAAGGTAACTCCACCCAAAGCAATGGAAATAAAGTAACAAGTGCTTATACATGAAGTGACATTTAGATTGCTGGAGCCTATAGATTTCAAGACTATCGATGTAGAAGCTGATGCATGGAGAGAATTCATTGGAGGATCAACTAGACCTTCCTAAGTTTTGTCTTGTTTACATGTGGCACTTTATGTAAATTATTTTATATTATTTATATTTTCGTAGTGCAAGTCACTAGAGGACAAATTTTGTAAATCGAGGAGTTAGGGAAGCCCAAAAGGAAGGGGTAGTCCAAAATTCATTTGTAAAATTTATAAATAGGGGTAGAGGAGAGTTTATACATGGAATTTGACTAGCACATTTATGCTGAAGTTATTTGTATGAAGAACTATTTCTTTTATAAATAAATGAGAACCAATTTTGTTGGAGGAAGGATTGTACAAGTTTCAAATGGATTGTGTGGATTGCTAATGCCGAACTACTTCTTATTTAGCTTTTATACAATTGTGAGATCGTTCTAACTTGATGAACTACTTCTGGAATGATGAATGATTTTACTTTCTATTAGAAATCTTGTGCATATGAATGAGTAATGAATGTTTTAACAAAATGAAGCTATCGTTGTTTATATTTTTTGTTGTGGTTATGTATGTATAATTTGAATAACTACCTGTAGGATTCCATATGCAACATTATAGCACATTAATCTATTAGATATAATTTATGCTCCCCTGGGGATAGGTTAGATAGGTAGTTTAGAATAGATTACATCAGTTTTGCTTAATTTAGAAGTGATTGAGGGGCAAGAGTGATAAGACAGGAGGTAAGAACCTACACATCACAAGTTGAGACTTTTTTCACACCGGTCACCTGCATTTAGTTTAGGCACTTGAATTTCATCCTAAAACATAAAATTACATAAATGGTGGATTGGGCCACAACCGGTAAAATAGACTTAAAATGTTCTTTTAATTCTACGGTAGCTGGGCCGCTAACTGGACGGATTACCCATACAGAAAATTAAATGATCTAGTTGGGAATGATTATTGGGGAGAATCCCTACTGTCGGTACCTAGGATTTTTGAGTCATCAATAGTTTTGGCATTAGAAGGAAGGCCGCCATTGCACAGCTGGAAGATGAAATCCGTTTACTATAAAATATTCCATTGGTGATAGCTCTGAAACTAAGTTTCCTGAAGGTTTCATTTCTGAAGAAAGAGTACGTTCTGAAGAAGAAGGTTCATAACATTTATACGATGTTCCATTTGAAGAAATTAATCACTTAAGAAGGCATACATGATCTTTTGTAACGAAAATTGGAGTATTGAAAGCAATTTCTGCATTACCAAGAAGGAAGGCTTCCGGGAAAGTACCTACTTACACTGAAGATTTGATTTTGGAGGAAAATTTGGAAGAGTTGGTAAATTTGTCCATACAAGAGATTGTCCAAACACTTGATCAGTTGGTACCAGATTCTCCTATTTTGTAGTCTCCATTATAGTCACATGTTTAGTCCCCACCATAGACTCCTCGTCAATATATGGTTAACGTTATTCAACCAAACCATAATCAACCAAATGTGTAACAAACTTAAATAATAGCAGTAAACAATATATATATATATATATATATATATATATATATATATATATATGAATTATTAATATTAATACATATTGATATTCATAATTAATAATTAATAAATAGTTATTAGTAAACTATTATAAACTAATGCGTCCTTTCATGGATGGTATCCAAAGTGCCTTTCCAATTTATATATATATGGCACTCACTTTGTAATATATCATCATTCATCTTTAATATTATTTTATATTTCCAATATGGAATTATTTTCCATTAGTTGATTATTCAACTGAGTAATCATTGTGGGTTTGTAGAAATAATAGATCAATGCTATGAGCAATGATCCTAAGAAGAAGCACAGGAAATAGATCTTGTTAGTAAGAATTCTCACAAGCATACACAGGAAAAATAGAGAGAAGAAAAGAGACTGAATCACATGAATGAAGAGATGAATATTGGTGTGTATCCTTCCATCGAATAATTATGAATAATAGTGTACATAAATATTACATCCCTCGTAGGAAAATCGAATTGTATGGAAACAACTCATAAAGCTCAAAAAGGTTGACTTACCAAAATTATAGCAAACCCCCATAGGTGGCTAAAGCACTTACCAAATCTATCAAGGACCTCACAAGTTTGAAAAATCATGAGTGAGTTTTCAAGGAGATGGAAAAAACATGCTAATCCTAGAAAATGGAGAAAAACTAATGGAGGATGGGTTGGAAACAAAAGCTCCCAGTTTCCTAGTTGACTAGCTTTTATCTTATCCATAGAAAAGTAGGAAAAGCAGAAAAAGAAGAATAAAGCGGAATATGCTGTAAAGTCCTGTATACTAATTCTGGATGGTCAAAAGGTGGTCAAGATCAACCTAGAATTAGAAATAAATCATTCATAGGATATAGATGGCATGTATTGACTTTAAGGTGCAAGTGGATGCCAACTAATTAAGCTAGTGGGTGAATAATTAATAAAATAATGATTAATTATTTTATCCTAAGTTGTGAGTGGGTTTAATATATTCCTACACCCCCCTATAAGTATGAATTTATGATGGTTTGACAAAAAATAGGAATGCATATGGATGCATATAGGGCCTAGCAACAAGGCTATGGTCACCTTTTAACAATTATTATGTCTAGAAAAGTGAGGAAATAGGAAAAACCACATGGGGAAAATACTCCCTCAAGATAGGACAAGGCACAAAATTTGAAATATGTCTTCAACATATCTTCATCTTCACTTTAATGAGCTGACTGAACTACTTCTGGATGAAGGACTTTTTGAAGAAATCATGAACTCCATGATCGTGCGCTGGAGTGTAGAACCTGCAAGAAGGAAGAGGAGAGACTCCTTGTATCTCATCAACTGATGAAGTAGGATCATTATATGAATGCTTTTTTCTGTTGTCAAACTATGATCTGAAAACATAATCTGAAATGGAAAAGAGATCTGTGCATACTCCTTTCCAAAGAGTACAAAAAATAAGGCAATTTATTTCACACCCAATTCCCTGGATAGCTGCAAAATTGTGATGTGAATCACATTTAAATATTCCAATCTGTTGTAGCACCTATATAGATCTGATATGAGGCTGATAAAACTATGATATATCAGAAACATTAGCATATGGAACAGCAAAGACAAAGGCTTTAGTGGCTCCATGAGGATATAGGGCTAGATTAGGAAAATTATGAACAACTGGGGAAAACTGATAGGTGTAAAAATCTGAATGATGGATGGGCTTAAGATCTGAACCATAAGTGTTTAGAATAGATCCAAAAATGTTTAATATCAGTCCAAATATGACTAAGGACATGGATAACCAGCCAATTAAAGATAGGAAAGACTTCAAACCATGTAAGATAAATATCACTGCATAAGAGACCAAGGAGGAATCAACTAGTGATCTTGGGATTTGAATAGTCTTTGGATTATTCAGAGGTATGGTAGATGGTATGGATGGTGGTATTATATGTGTCATGATATGCATATCATCCTGCAGACAATATTCTAAATCAGATATACAAGCTTGTGAGGAAGAGCTGCTCAAAGGTAAGTCAATATCTAGTGAAAAATCACAATTTTTGGGAGATGAATCTAGTAGACTAAGAGAAGGATCATCAAAGAAAGGTTCTGATATTTATGATTTTTATATATCAGAGAATAAATCTATATCAGAGATATGATAAAAGGAGATAACTCTGGCACTCAAAGCATAAGTTATATCACCTTGGAACTGCGTAGTATGACATTGTTCTGAGGAATCAGCAGGCTTCTCTAGTTCATCTGGAACTTTGATCTTGTGCTTCTCAAGAAGCTGAGACATGATGTCCATATTCTTATTGAAACAATTATTCTCTGAATGAAAACCCTTACTGCAATAAGAACACTTGGATTTTCTCCCTTTCTTCTTAACTTTCTTCATTAAATCTTCATATGAATCTTCATCTTCAATTTCTAACTTTGGCTTCTTCACAATTTGCTTCTCTTTTTATTTCAATTTATTGCTTCCTTGAACCAAGAGAGCATGATCCTTACCCTTTGAATAATTAAGGACACCCATATGGATCAATTTATCTTTCTCCTTTGTTAGTGAATCAAGAAAAGAATTTAAAGAATGCATTTTCCACTTAGGAACAACAAGCCTAGTTGCATGAAAGGTAGACACAAAAATTGAGTAATTAGGACCCAATTTTGAAAGAATGGAAAGGATTAATTGATCATATACTTTATCAATCTTAAATTTCTTGAGAATTAGAATAAGTGACTTGAGCTTGGTGAAGAAACCCTCAAGAGATTCAAAATTGCTTGGACTCAGTGAGAATAACTCAATCTCCAATTGATGCGCTCTTAGCTCATCTTGAACTCCAAAGAGAGACTCTAGTTCAGTCCATACTTGGTTTGGAGTGGTCAAACCATATAGATGAAAGAGTAGATCAGGAGAAATAGAGAGGCAAAGCAATCCATAGGCTTCATCCAACCTATTATGCCACTTAGCTTTCTCAATCACAGCATTGGGCTCATTCTCCAAAGCTAGTGTAACTCTGTATAATCCTCTACTGTGCAATAGAATGGATATTTTGTCTTTCCATTCATGGTAGTTGAAGGAAGTAAGAATTATAGCTGATGAAGAATCCATATTTCTGGATTGATGTGCTCAAGAATAAAATCTCTGCAACGTGCAAAACAAACTAGGAGAAAATCTTGTAAGCTAGACAAGCTCTTCTTTAGAGAGGGATAGGAGACTGGATGTGCTCCTCAACTCTGTAGAAATGGATCAACCTTGCTGATCTGATACCATGTAGAAATAATAGATCAATGCTATGAGCAATTATGCTAAGAAGAAGCATAGGAAATAGATCTTGCTACTAAGAATTCTCACAAGCATACACAGGAAAAATAGAGAGAAGAAAAGAGACTGGATCACATGAATGAAGAGATAAATATTGATGTGTATCCTTCCATTGAATAATTATGAATAATAGTGTACATAAATAGTACATCCCTCATAGTAAAATTGAATTGTATGGAAACAACTCATCAATCTCAAAAAGGCTGATTTACCAAAAATATAGCAAACCCCCATAGGTGGCTAAAGCACTTACCAATTCTATCAAGGATATCACGAGTTGGAAAAAGCATGAGTGAGTTGTAAAGGAGATGGAAAACACATGATAATCCTATAAAATGGAGAAAAACTAATGGAGAATGGGTTGTAAACAAAAGCTCCCAGTTTCCTAGTTGACTAGCTTTTATCTTATCCATAGAAAAGCAGGAAAAGCAGAAAAAGCAGAATAAAGTAGAATCTACTGTAAAGTCCTGTATACTAATTTTGGATGGTAAAAAGGTGGTCAAGATCAACCCAAAATTGGAAATAAATCATTCCTAGGATATAGATGGCATGTATTGACTTTAAGGTGCAAGTGGATGCCAACTAATTAAGCTAGTGGGTGAATAATTAATCAAATAATGATTAATTATTTTATCCTAATTTGTGAGTGGGTTTAATATATTCCTACAGGGTTGAAATGCGAATCATGTGGGTTTAGAAGTCTTTATTTGCTTCAAGTGGTATCATAGCAAGAACGTGAGGGAAAAATAAAGAATAAGGAAAAAACATAAGTTAAAAAGAAAAATTAAGAAAAAGAAAAGATAAAAGTAAAAGGAAAAAAAAAGAGAGAGGGTAAAAGTGAAACCACACCTAGTTTCTTAAAGTGGGTTTGAGTTTGAATATAAAAAGTGCATAATAATAACTACAAAGAAGCAAGTTGGATTTGAACCTAGGTGGGGAAGGTAACACTTATTCCTCCCAACCACCCAATCTACTTGCATTTTACAAAAGTAATGGAAAACAATAAAAGTCAAGGACTAGAATTTATAAGGTTATATATTATTTTATATAAATTAAGTTTAAAAATAATTATTATTATTATTATTATTATTATGTTATTAAAAAAATAATTATTTTTGGAAAAAAAGTTATTTGACCTAACAAAAAATATTCGAAGAAAGTTTTTTTCCAAAAGAGACATATTGAGAATTATTACAGCTTTTGTATCTACCCTTCTAGAAGAAACGAAGACAAAAGTGAAGTAGAAACATAGTCACAAACAATGGCTACTACATATTCAGAAATGAAGGCACAACTACAAACAACATTGGACGAGTTAGAATAATACAAGGCGATCCTTAAAAGTCTACAAGCTGAGGTTGAGACAAAAAATTGGTTGAAAGAGTGGAAAGATGATGAGAATCACCGCTTATGCAATCAGAATCGACAACTAGAACGAACCATAAGAGATAACAAGAAAATGTTATCTGATCAGGATAAAGAAATATCATGTTTAAAAATTCATAATCAAAACCTAGAAGACCAGGTCAAAATGTCAAAAAATGACAACAAATCACCATATGGATGCGATAATGAATTAGAAGAAGAAATAAAGCATCTAAACAAACTCATCATGGAAAAAGATGCTAAATTGGTGCAAGTCCAGATGAGGTTAGAAAATCAAGGAGCATATTTAAGTCATCATAAACAACAAAAAGAAAAACTCCAGCAGTAGTATGACGACAGTAAGAAGACACATAAGTTAGAACTGACAAAAGTCAACAAGGTTTTATCAAGCCATTCCAAAGAAATTTTCAGATTAGGTAATCATAACAAGACACTAGTCACAAAAATTAAGAAGTTGAAAAGTAGTTGGAAGACATAACAATCTACAGAAGAGATTGAAGGAAAAATTCTAGACAAACAAGAAGAAAATCGTTGTATTAGAAGGCATAATGAAGATCTTAAGGAACAATTTAAGAAGTCTGAAGATGACAGAAAATCACATGTAGAAGTGATTAAGAAGTTTAAAAATGATAACATGCAATTAGAAAACAAGTTGAAAAAGAAATAGAATGAAACCTTAAAACCTCAAGAGACAAAACCACAACTTTCTACTCAGATCAATGCTAAAAAAATAACACTTGTAAAAGACAATGACATTGTGAAAATTCCATATCGACACCCCAACCATGAAAATAGATATTCTAAAAAGTGGGAAATGTCGAAAGATAGTGGTACCAATGTGATCAAATCTCTTAATGATAGATCAATATGGAATGCCAACAGTCCACAATAAATCAAT
>LPNX010682224.1:4542-16710 GCA_001517045.1 Pseudotsuga menziesii | reverse complement strand
GGCACTCACTTTGTAATATATCATCATTCATCTTTAATATTATTTTATATTTTCGATATGGAATTATTTTCCATTGGTTGATTATTCAACTGAGTAATCACTGTGGGTTAAAATGCGAATCATGTGGGTTTAGAAGTCTTTTTCTGCTTCAAAATGCTAATCAACCAAATCCACTAGCCTAGAGAGCTAGAACACCACTCAAATTGGCTCCTCCATTGCATGATTTGCCTAAGCATCCTGAAAAGTATTTGCCAAAGTTTAACCACGGAAAAGGCATTTTTGTAGAATACCACCTGCAAAGTTTCTATTTGTCTCTAGAAATTTTGATCATTGAACACAAATATGTGGTATGCATACTTTTTCCACATACCTTTGAAGCTAAAGCCTTTGCTTGGTATTTCAGTTTACAAGAAAATTCAATAACATATTGGAATAATTTTGAAAGGGTGTTTAAGCGCAAGTTTGGTAGTTAACAAACCATTTCCACTCTCATGAAAGAGTTTCTCTCTCTAAGGATGGATAAAAGAGAAAAGGTTCAAGATTTCAAACAAAGATTTGCTACTCGTCTGAGTAATTTCAGTGCTACAACAAGGTCTGCTGAAGAAACTCTAGTAGAATACTATACTTCAGCACTTTGTCTCAGCATAGCAATGTTTGTCAAAAGAAAAATGAAACTTACATTGGTGGAGAATTATGGGGAAGCAAATAAGGTAGAATTTAAACTTGATAGCATAAATAAACACACTAGAGAACCAGAGGTAAAGACTTTATTATAGTTGATTTTACCACACATGGTGAATCACATTTTTATGGCCTTCCCTGTCCCTCTGTAGACTCCTTAGACCCCATGGACCATTTTTGTTCATTTGATGTTTCCAAGGTCATCCCTAAAAACATGCAAAAATTGCCATACATGACTTTTAAACCCTTTCTCGCGTATATACGCGAGTTTGACCCCTAAAACCCTGTACATCAGGATGTGTGCAAAAGACCAAATTCTTTTGGAGTTTTCCTTGATGTGGATTCAACTCACTTGTCTCCTGGCCTTCCATATGCCTTGAGATCGCTCGGATTCGACCTTTCACTACCCCCTTGAAGAGCTATATAAAGAACCCTTTGGATACATTGAAGGCATGAGGAATTGAGAGCAAGTGAACTATAGTCCATTGTTGCCAGAGCTTATACTTGAGTCTACATCCCTTTGTCCCTTGGAGCACTTTTGTGTTCTTCCCAAGCTTGCCCTTTTCTTGTGAGCTTGCTATCAAGAGATGGAGGATTGAAGTGGTGGAGGCCCAAGTGGGGGACTCAGTTTCTCCGATTCACAAACGTGCTGATAGAGGTTGTCTCTATTGTAATCTCTATTTAATATTAATAGAAATATCTTTTCCTGTCCAATAATGTGTATTTGAATGAATATTTGATCCATGGATGATTTCAAATGCTTATATGTTATTGATTATATATGCTAGAGTAGGTCTGACACAATTATATATAGCATGCTTGTCTTATTTATTGAATGTTGAGGAAGCAATTTATCAATTCGAGCTGGAGTTGGAAAGCTCAATGAGGATCTACATCAACTGTCCAGAATAAAATACGAATCGAGATCCTTTAGTGTTAGATATTTGGTTTCTCTTGCATATAGGAAAGGATTGATTTTTGGAGTTAAGTTGTCTGTTGTGGTACCCCAAGCCATAGGAATTTCTCTCTGTAACAGAATTGGTGACTCCGTTGGGGAGTTCCTAGTAGTTTTCCTTCGAGGGTTTTTATCGGCATTCAATGTTCTTGAATTGCTCTTATTTCTCTATTTCTGAGTCAGGTCTGGGGGCATGTTTTCCTGGTAGCGTCTGATTGGTGTGAATTTTGTCTCAGTTTATCTGTTTGCCTTCATTTTTATACATTTTTCTTCCTGTACGTGAATTTTAAACTCACAATCATGTATACATGCGGCTTTGACTGCTATATCCGCGTACATATGCGGGTTTACTGCGAACAGTTGCATATGCCTTGAGTTTTTCCTTTTAGAGGAAGATTGATTGTTGCAGGGTGAATTTTGATGATTGCTGAGTCTCCTTTGATACCAATAGAGTCTGTATACACCTCTGTTTCTGACCAGAGACACCTTTTTTAGGGTAAATTTATTTTTTAAGAATGTTCTTGTCATTGCATTTTTTATTTTTTGTTTTGGGATTAGTGCATTAGATTTATTTTACCTTAGTACTTTGCGTGAGTGTTGTTTGATTGTGCTTGCAGAGTCTGGGGGTGGTAGAATCATTCTTTTTCTTTAGTATCTCATTTTTATTCAAAAAATCCAAAAATATTTACTTCTTTGCATCATTATGCATTTCACTTTGGACTTTGCATGGTACTTGCACTAGGTTTTCTTAGAGAATTATTAGTTAGGCTTTCATATAGGAATGACTACATTTGTCATTTGAATAAAATTTTGTATTTCATGTAGTAGCATGCCCTTTTTTTCATTCGACACAATGCATTTGCATTGATTGTGAGGTGCGCATTTTACTTCATGTTGCATCATAACACCTTTGGTTGCATGGTCATCTACCTTTTTTGAGTAATAAATCCGAATAAAATCAACGCTTAATTAAAATGGATTACACTATTTTCTTTGATAGGGTACACCAACAAGATTACGTTTTAGGGTCTTGGAATAGTTCGTTGTGAGTAAATTCTCCAAGACCACTAAACAACAACATGTATGTGTCTATCCAGGTGAGAGTGTGAAATTCCTTGGTATAATTAGCGTTTCTTAGGACCCTCCTCTTAAAAGGGTGTTAAGCACGAGGCAGTGTGAGCTGTTATTGATTGGGATGACCCCTAGTCATAATTGAGTAGCACCGAAGATATTTCCAGGATTGTATTCTATCTGGGGGCTCTTTTGAGAGTTTCAGGCTTTGCTACCCTGCCCATATGGTCAATCTCGTCTGTGATTGTCCACCTAAGCATTGGTTATAATGAGGTGACCTTAGTTGCCTTACCTAGGTTATCGAGGGGGTACTTTGCAGGGGTTATTCTGCAGGTGTCCCAGCTAGGTTGGGGTCAGATAGCACAGTCGCTATATGCGTTGAAGCTAAGGGCCACAATAATTGGTTGCGGACCTCTGCTTGTTGTGTATGGGAGTCTCAAGCCTCTCCTAGGTGAGACATACCTACTTCATTCAGGATCTCACATATCCTACCCTTATTTTCTTGTGATTGGATTTAGATTATATTGGTGTTTTCTCTGTGCACGTTAGCTTGCTTAGGGTTTGCATAATTAGAGATTCTTTTTCATTTTTTGAGTCATTGTGGATTTGGGTGTGGCACCTCACTGGTCTTGTCGTTTAACAAGAATTCCACCTTCTACATCTCCTCATCCATTGGGAGAGAGAAGCAGATGGTCCAAGCGGATAAAATTCTCACATTGATTCACACACGATGGGAGATCATGAAGATAAAATTCCTAAGCTATCATCTTCACTTCATGAGGTTGAAGAAGAAGAGCCTACCCCTACATATGACCCTTCACCTAATATACCTACTGTCACATACCCCAATTTTGTAAAATAATGTAAATTGTTTTAATTATATTCCTGAGACATTATGTTAAATTTAATGCTAAGTAGGAATTGATGACTCAGCAGAGTCTGTTGTCGCCCGAAACTAGCACGCGGGTGCCGAAAGCCCAAATTGCGGGCGCACCGGCCCGGCGACAACCTCTCGAGAGAGAGGCCAATGTCACCACACCTTCTCTCTCCTCGCTTCAGGCTGGATCTTCTCCAGCTCTAGGGGGGTTTCCCTAAGTTCGGATCTCTAAGGCAGGTGCAGTTGAGGGCAGGGTGATCTGAAGAGGCTGCCTTAGAGAAACTTGGGTAGCAGAAAGGAAAATAAGTTGGATTGATGGGCAGGAAGGGAAGGGAGGATCAGTCCTCGAGGGAAAGGCCAGTGCCAGTATCAGAAGGGAAAATGGAGTCAGAAGGGGAATCCGAAAGGATTTGCGTTTTGCAGAAGGGAGATCAGGCTGGTCCGCTCCATAATCAGAGGCCAGGAGAATGGTAGTATAACTGACTACTTTCCATTACTCCCAGACCTTCGAGAACATAATGGCGACAAGCAACTTGGCAGCCTCAAATGCTTGCCCAACGTGCTAGATTGTTAGCCTTCTATGCCGGCTTAGTCTACAACTTAAGAAAACACAAGATTACCACTGAAAGACCCAACATGTCCAAAAATCTCAACAATGAATTTCTTTATTAACTCTGGGGAAAAATCCTCCCAGCCCAAAAACTTTCCATCCTTACAATGAAGAAGCCTTGCTTCTCTTATAGGAAAAAAAGCCCTTCTAATTAAAAATAAAAATAATAGCAAAATAATAGAAGAGAGAAAAAGCGGATGGAGTTGGATCCACTTTTTCCACCTCTCGAATACCTACAAAAATCCCCACTTATTAATGTAACTCCACATTCAAATAGAAACCAACTTAACTTTATTAGTGGAGCTCATACCCTGACTTCCAGTTACAATCGCATACACCTACATTATGAACAGTCCACCCTTGAGATGGTACTCCGAACAAATCATGTTATGATACGTGGGCCCATCAAAGAATTGGCCGCTACCTTCTAAATTATGTCAAACGCCAATTCGCAAGCAGCTTGACTCGCTGGCCAACTTGATGGTCAAGCCAGTCGCTCCGAACACAGTGAGGTAAATCCCGTAAATATTGGCAAATCTAGACTGAGAGGGGTCGCTGATTGACAGGTTCATTGATTCGTCGTTTGTGATTTCGGGCTTTCTTTATTTGATTGACGGTCAACAGCTATCAAGGTAAAGTGGTCCAACTGATAACGTCCATGGATCTTCAAACAGATAAGCCTCACGCTACAAAAACACAAAAATCGGGATGATTGAAGTCAATAAAGATGCCGTGACCGTGACTCGCGTTCTCAGCGGCTGTCAATGAAATTTCTGCAGGGAAGATGTGTCAGCGACTCACGGCCATTGTAAATCACGCGGATTCAACCACAAACTACCCAAATCAAGAATGTAATAACTGAAGATGACTTTATGCAGTTTGCAGGATTTTCAAAGCTGATCATCCATAATAATAATAAAAAATGCCATTTGGGTGTGAACTGCTCCAGAAGATTCCACGCCGACGACCTCCATACAATCGGCGGATTGATGAAGACGTTGGTCAATGGTATGGTGAAATCCGGTGAACTCTGTCCGCTCTAAAAAATAAACGTGGCTTCCAGGATGAAATGACATGGGTTCAAGCTCCACGATACTGACTTGTAATCTGTCGCCAATGATCCACGGGCCCAAATTACATGACTCAACTGCCAAGGGTGGACTCCAAGATTTGGCGGGTTTTCATCTAAAGGCTTCTGCTGTAAAAGAGCGCTGATGATGAGTGCCACAGGATCGATGGTTATTTCATGCGATACATCAGCCTTTGATTATTCATTACAAATTTTCAGATCGATCAATACGCCTCTAGATAACACATCAAACAATCATTGCTGTGTGAGATCAATGCAACTTCTTTTCATATTGATGCCTGTCCACCAATTTTCTTAATTTGCTGCTAGTGGTGACGAAACCCTTTCCCACAAAAGTGGCCTCACCATCTAAGCTCTGTACAAGGAACATATGTTGATACTTTTACATTCTTTTTTGGAGCAGAAGCTTGCAAACTATGGTTTATTCAATAGAATTAACAGAAGTATCATCAGAATTTCTTCTTGTGCCTGCTGTCTTGTGTGATCATAAATCTGCAAGAGCTGCAACCAATCTCCTTAAGACTTCAGCTCTCATACAAAGTCTAGCACCTTGATTAGGATTAGCACATGATCTAAACTCAATTTCTTTCCACATTCTGTGATGGCTGCCAGTGAACTACACATTTGTGAATTTGGAGGTTACGTAGGGCACATTGACTGCTGTAAAAAATGCTCTGTCCTGAAGAAGTTATGCTGCTATGCATGATTTGTAACAACTCTAGAAAGGAGTTTCCATCCATGTGAAAAAACTTTGGACACCCCTGTCAAATTGGAGGTAACATCTAGCTCCATGGGGGACGTGTGCTCTTGGAGAGAGCATGCGAGGACCTCAGAATCTCTGAGTATCAGCAGACCAATTTGAAAGAAAGAGGTGATGGGATGGATTTATTCACATCCCATACTTTATTACAAAACAAAGAAAGACACACTGAAAATTTAAATGCTCATGCAAGGGCTTATTTCTTCCTACCTACCTAACTTAACATGAATCTAGGCACTGTCAAGTGTATGCATACAAGTAATGGAGCCATTCCAGCATTTTTTCAATAATATGATCTCTTCCCTTGTGTTTGGTCATTACCCAAGACAAAATCTCATCACATATGTTGCAGATCTGAACTGGAAATGCCATCAAAGTATGGCTGTCATAGAAAAGCTTATACTACAAACACAAGCCATCTTTCAAATCTCCAATCACATAGCACATTGGAGTGCATGCTTCATCAATATAACACTGAAGAGGGCTTAGATAAGCATTGGGCAGCCCTTCGTCACACTGGATTTTGTTATCCATAAGACTTTCATGAGACATATCTGCAATACAAATGTTATTAGTATCAAAATATACCTGATGTAGCTTCTCATCTACATCATGAGGTTGTTCATAAGCTTGGGGCAGCTTCACATCTTCTATTTCAGCCATATCCAGGATCTTTTCAGTAATGTCTTCGACCAAGGGTTCATGTACTGCTTCATCAACCAGATTTTCCATGGTTTGTTCTTCATGAATCTCTTCCTCAAGTTTGTGATGGACCCTAGGGATGAGAGCATCATATTTTTTCGCAAGCTGCTCAATCTCATCTACTGTCCCATCGTGCCAGCAGAGGAGAAACCTCTCGAAAAAATTTGGCACCGAGTCTATGGATTTATCCAACAAACCACAGAACCAGGTATTTGCATTATTTACCAAAGTTATGGCAAAAACAATCATAATTTCATCCTCATGATGAACATTAACATCAGCCATCAGTTTACAGAAAGAGGCAATATGATGGGTGGCTGAAACACCATCATTTCCATGAAATTCGGGAAGAATATCATGAATCTCAGGGTCGTAGCACTCACTAGGAAATCCATGGACTTTCAAGAAGTCCATTGGGCCGTAAGCCTCGTGCCACATATCCCATGGTTCTTCCATAAATCAAACAATGCGGTACTTAATTTGAAAAGACGTGTTAAATCATACCTCATACCAAACTTGTGGAGTCGCCAAGGTGAGCTTAAAGGCCTTCTGATGAGTGTGCTCACCTCTACACCCAATCGGATCTTCAAATCTGTAAAAGGAAAAGGGCTCTGTCCCTTCGTGGAGTCGCCATGTGAGAGGAATAATCTGCAACGTAATCTCCCACAGATGTCAATGAAGCATAGTCTTCAAAATCCGGGGACTGAACTTTGTCCCCGGCAACGGCGCCAAAATGTTGTTGCCCGAAACTGGCACGCGGGTGCCGAAAGCCCAAACCACGGGCGCGCTGGCCCGGCGACAACCTCTCGAGAGAGAGGCCAATTTCACCACACCTTCTCTCTCCTCGCTTCAGGCTGGCTCTTCTCCAGCTCTAGGGGGGTTTCCCTAAGTTCGGATCTCTAAGGCAGGTGCAGTTGAGGGCAGGGTGATCTGAAGAGGATGCCTTAGAGAAACTTGGGTAGCAGAAAGGAAAATAAGTCGGATTGATGGGAAAGAAGGGAAGGGAGGATCATTCCTCGAGGGAAAGGCCAGTGCCATTATCAGAAGGGAAAATGGAGTCAGAAGGGGAATCAGAAAGGCTTTGCGTTTTGCAGAAGGGAGATCAGGCTGGTCCGCTCCATAATCAGAGGCCAGGAGAATGGTAGTATAACTAACTACTTTCCATTACTCCCAGACCTTTGAGAACATAACGGAGACAAGCAACTTGGTAGCCGCAAATGCTTGCCCAACGTGCTAGATTGTTAGCCTTCTATGCCGGCTTAGTCTACAACTTAAGAAAACACAAGATTACCACTGAAAGACCCAACATGTCCAAAAAGCTCAACAATGAATTTCTTTATTAACTCTGGGGAAAAATCCTCCCAGCCCAAAAACTTTCCATCCTTACAATGAAGAAGCCTTGCTTCTCTTATAGGAAAAAAAGCCCTTCTAATTAAAAATAAAAAATAATAGAAAAATAATAGAAGAGAGAAAAAGCGGATGGAGTTGGATCCACTTTTTCCTCCTCTCGAATACCTCCAAAAATCCCCACTTATTAATGTAACTCCACATTCAAATAGATACCAACTTAACTTTATTAGTGGAGCTCATACCCTGACTTCTAGTTACAATCGCATACACCTACATTATGAACAGTCCACCCTTGAGATGGTACTCCGAACAAATCATGTTATGATACGTGGGCCCATCAAAGAATTGGCCACTACCTTCTAAATTATGTCAAATGCCAATTCACAAGCATCTTGACTCGCTGGCCAACCCGATGGTCAAGCCAATCGCTCCAAACACAGCGAGGTAAATCCCGTAAAGATTAGCAAATCTAGACTGAGAGGGGTCGCTGATTGACAGGTTCATTGATTCGTCGTTTGTGATTTCGGGATTTCTTTATTTGATTGACGGTCAACAGCTATCAAGGTAAATTGGTCCAACTGATAACATCCATGGATCTTCAAACAGATAAGCCTCACGCCGCAAAAAACACAAAAATCGGGATGATTGAAGTCGATAAAGATGCCGTGACCGTGACTCCCGTTCTCAGCGGCTGTCAATGAAATTTCTGCGGGGAAGATGTGTTAGCGACTCACGGCCATTGTAAATCACACGGATTCAACCACAAACTACCCAAATCAAGAATGTAATAACTGAAGATGACTTTATGCAGTTTGCAGGATTTTCAAAGCTGATCATCCATAATAATAATAAAAAAATGCCATTTGGGTGTGAACTGCTCCAGAAGATTCCACGCTGACGACCTCCATACAATCGACGGATTGATGAAGACGTTGGTCAATGGTATGGTGAAATCCGGTGAACTCTGTCCGCTCTAAAAAATAAATGTGGCTTCCAGGATGAAATGACATGGGTTCAAGCTCCACGATACTAACTTGTAATCTATCGCCAATGATCTACGGGCCCAAATTACATGACTCAACTGCCAAGGGTGGACTCCAAGATTTGGTGGGTTTTCATCTAAAGGCTTCTGCTGTGAAAGAGCACTGATGATGAGTGCCACAGGATCGATGGTTATTTCATGCGATACATCAGCCTTTGATTATTCATTACAAATTTCCAGATCGATCAATACGCCTCTAGATAACACATCAAACAATCATTGCTGTGTGAGATCAATGCAACTTCTTTTCATATTGATGCCTGTCTGCCAATTTTCTTAATTTGCTGCTAGTGGTGACGAAACCCTTTCCCAAAAAAGTGGCCTCACCATCTAAGATCTGTACAAGGAACATATGTTGATACTTTTACATTCTTTTTTGGAGCAGAAGCTTGCAAACTCTGGTTTATTCAATAGAATTAACAGAAGTATCATCAGAATTTATTCTTGTGCCTGCTGTCTTGTGTGATCGTAAATCTGCAAGAGCTGCAACCAATCTCCTTAAGACTTCATCTCTCATACCAAGTCTGGCACCTTGATTAGGATTAGCACATGATCTAAACTCAATTGCTTTCCACATTCTGTGATGGCTACCAGCGAACTACACATTTGTGAATTTGGAGGTTACGTAGGGCACATTGACTGCTGTAAAAAATGCTCTGTCCTGAAGAAGTTATGCTGCTATGCATGATTTGTAACAACTCCAGAAAGGAGTTTCCATCCATGTGAAAAAACTTTGGACACCCCTGTCAAATTGGAGGTAACAGAGTCAACATAAGTGGAATGTAATTCAAAATATTTTATTATTAATAAATAAATTGTGGAGATAACATCATGGGAGAGCTGTTAAAAAGAGGTTACTAGTCAAACTGGTGGATGGAACTAGGTGGAGGGCAAAAGACAAGTAGCAGCATCCTCAAACACTTCCTAAGTTGCAGGTGGCAACTTCCCTATATTTGGGGTCATGATTCCCCAAGAAAGTGGGATCAGAGCAGGTGGCTCATTAAATGACAACTAACCCAAAAATACCTAGGCAATATTTTAAAAGTACCCAATGAATAGAGCTGAGGTTGCTCAGATATTTTCCAGAGAAGAAACATTCAGGTGGAATGCTATTCAGGAAATTCATTTGGGGAAAAAGGGAAAAACAGTAAGGAAGTTGTTCTGAGAGGATTGCTGCAGTAACTTGGTTTATTACAGCTTGTTAGCTGGGAGAACTTACTGATAAGTTCTGGATTAATACTGAGTTTGAAGACTGGTATCTGACTATTGTTGCACCTAGTTCCAGCCAGGGAGACCAGAGCAAGCTCCGGGGTCCTGAGGAGTCGCTGTTTGAGCACTCTCCAGGAGTTGGTAGGGAGGAACAGCCTCCCATTGTTGTTGTTGTCCAAAGCTGAAATAGGTTCTGTCACTTGACTGTCTATGTTTTAATAAACTATGAATGGTTGAATGTTATGATATAAAGATTTTACTGGTTGAGTGATGTAGATGTTTTTAGTTTATTAGTAATAGAATCTGTTGATGAAGAGTAATGACCCACTGTGTTTTTCCACATCTGGGTTTACCAGACCGTACTCCAGCACAAGGGTAGAATTATAAAAAGATGTATGATGAAATTATAGAATAGTAGATTGTTCTTTGCTTATTATCAAAAGAAATTAATTGTTTTGCTGACAGCTGCTTATGCTCATAGATAAAACTATTCCTTCGTACAATCTATCTTTCTCAGTAATTTTATTATTTGTAAAGAACAAATATAAGAATATAATATTTGTACAAAAGAAAAGTCAGACTAGGTTTACCTGCGGTTTTAAACCTTACAATGTTTTTCTTCTTGATTTAAAGAATTTAACTTCTATATGCTGGAAAGACAACACTGTTAGAAAGAGTAATCAAATATTGTTTAGACTCCACAGTTAAAACCTAGTTGTGTTAGTCTGTAGGTTTGGTTAGTAATGTAGTCATTTTTCATCACTTAATTCTCCTTTTATTTGACTGAGCTCAAATAGTTTACATAGCTGTTATTCTATTGTTATTGTTGGTAATAACTCCCGATTAATTAACTATTCCAATGCAAAAGCCTATACTTATACAAATCTCATGGCGGTTGGGTTTCACCTTCCGCTCAGCCTGTTTGGCTTCCTATCTATTCATATTCCTATTTATTATTTATTTACAATAATCATGACGGATTATTATAACAATCCCCCTCTTAATCCGAAGGGGTGTTCGTAAGTCTGAGCATGTTTCTGAATCTTTCAAACTTTTCTTGTCCAAGCGCTTTGGTGAAGATGTCTGCAACTTGATCATTTGTGGAACAATGTCGAAGATGGACTGTCTTGGCCTCTACATGATGTCGAATCAAATGATACTTTGTGTTGATGTGTTTGGTTCGATCATGGAATCTAGGATTCTTTTCCAGCTTGATTGTAGAAGTATTGTCGACCAACAATGGAGTGGAGTTCTCTTGTTTTCTTTCAAATCTTCAAGTATCTTCCTGAGCCATACTATTTCTTTCGTTGCTTCAGCTGCAGCCACATATTCTGGTTCTGTTGTTGAATCTGCTGGAACTGACTGTTTGCGAGATCTCCATGAAACAGCTATTGATCCAAGACTCATAGTGTATCCAGAAGTTGATACTCTTGTTTCCTTATCGCCATCAAAGTCTGAGTCTGAGTACCCAATAAGTTTGAAGTCATCCACTTTAGATTACTTGAGTCCCATGTCTTGAGTCCCCTTCAAGTATCTTAGAACCCTCTTTGCAGCTGACCAGTGTCCTTCACAAGGTTTATGCATGAACCTTGAAAGTATGCCAACAACATAAGAAATATCTGGTCTAGTTGTTGTAAGGTAGATAAGACTTCCTACAAGTTGTCGATACTTGGTCGCATCTTCAAATTCTTTTCCTTCGCTTTATGTGAGCTTCATTTTCTGTTCCATTGGAGTAGATATAGGATTGCAATCTGTCATGCAAAATTTGTTTAGTAGTTCTCCAACATATTTTTTCTGAGATAGGAATATGTACTTCAGATT